>OX638371.1:119057308-119372196 GCA_951812925.1 Calliopum simillimum | reverse complement strand
TTTTTTTGTTTTATTTCTTTCAGGAAAATGTTTATCGGTGGCTTAAGTTGGCAAACAAGTCCAGGTAAGTTTTCAATTTTTAGTAAATAATGCTTAGACTTTTGAATTTGCTATTAGGATTTATGTTATCGTAGTAGCACATTTATTGAAATCAATAATTGGCATACAGATTGTATACTTAAGTCAATTATATAAAATATTTTTTACTTTATAACTTTCTTTGGAATTTTTTAAACCTTTACAAACTAGTAACGCAACCAGCCTTCCAATAAATTTTTTAATTTTTTTTTCATGCATTTTGCCTTGTTTTTTTAATTTTATTGGTGCTTTACATTAAAACATTGAACAGTAAGCTCAAACCAACAATCTCATCTGATCCATGCTTGTTTGGTTACAAATAATGTAAACAATTAAAAATACCTTATTTGCTTTTATAATTTTTATTTAGAGCTATGCTGAACTGCTTTGGCTTTTCGGTCACAATAGATTTTTATGCAAATATAACGAAAATTTCTTTTATATTATAATTTCCTTGTTTCCTTGCGTTAGCAATTCATTTGTAAAAAACTGATTTTTGTGAAAATGGACTTTTCACACTATATTTATCATGCATAAAACTTACTTGAAATTATTTCGCATAAAATAAATTTTTTTTTTCTACAATAAATATAAAATACCAAAAACGAATAAAAATTTTATTTTTAGCATATATTGGCTTATTTTTGGAATATTTTTATAAGTTGCATAGAATATGTTTTGCGTATTTTCGGGATATTCTTATATTCGGCTATAAATTAATTCTACAATAGAACACAGAAACCTGTTTTACAAACAATATATCATATTTATATTGGCTAGCAAAAAGTGGAATTTAATCCGCACTCTACTCATAAGTCACACAAATAAAATTTTTCAAGAATAACTAAAAACTGTATTCCAGTTTTAAAATATTTAAGTGTTCAAAAATCTTCATTCTTTATTATTACTAGAATCTTCTAATAGTCAATAAATGTATTAAATAATTTTGGTACTTTTTGGATGGTTTTAGAATATTTTTTGCTATTTGGAACAAACTAGAAAAGCTGATGTGAAACGAAAAGAAAACAAAACATGAAGTCAGTGTCAAAGCCTCTTTGTCTTTCTCTTTGTGCTGTACACTCTTTTCACCTATGTGCGACCGTGTATTTTGTCGTTGTTAGTATTGCACTAGTAAGGGTTGTATCTTTGGCCTGGCCAAAAACTAAATACCCTACACTGCATTTCAAGTATATTATTAAACACTTAGTTGATAAATACTATAAAATATTCATGTACATACAAGTTTTTATTAAAATAAATTGTTTTATTTTTCCGTAAATCCTAGGAGAGTATAAGAACAAATTGCTTATATGGAAAGTGCCACGCGCTCTAATCCTATTTTGCTTACTTTTTGCTCAGAGTTTGCAGTTAATGCTTTTATTGTGTAAGTAAAATTTGGTTGGATTATCTCAAAAAACACTTTCAGTATATCATTTTGAAACTTTTGCTTATACGGGAGGTGCCACGCCCTCTTGTCTGAGTTCGCTTATTTTTTTCTCAGATTTTGCATTTATTGATCTGAGTGTTTGAGTGCAATTTGGTTGGGTTATCTCGAAAACGCTTTCAGTATAACATTTTGAAACTTGTGTGTTCCCTGATACGAATCGCCTTTTTTTCCATTTTTCCATGTTTCTTTCAACTTCTTCCTTAGCTTTAACCATTCAGTTATTCAAATTTATTTTTACAATTTAACAAAATGCTTCAAAACTTTTCAAAAATTTTACTTTTAATATACAATGTATTAAGGGGACATTCGCTTTTGTAATTGAAAACAAAAAAACTTTTTCAAAATTTTATTATGAAAAAAGTATTATATTTGAATGGGTTTATTTGAAAGTGGAATAAGTCCAATTCCGGAGAAATTGAGTTTATGGTAGCTATAGCTAGCTATATATGTCCTCTTTTTATATTGAAAATTACAGACTCGTTAGACCACGATTTCATCAAATATTACTCAAAAGAACTTTTCATGAAAAACATTTTTACAAAAATGATTTTTTTGAAAGTGGAATAAGTCCATTTTTTCATCTTCTGCTATGCAGAAGATTTTGCTTTTAAATCAATTTAAAAATATTGCCAAGCGTTATTATAAATAAGTACCTGGAGACCGATCCCTGCTCGGTCAACAATCTAATCTTATTATTTTAGTCGATGTTTTTATTCATAGCAATTTTTTGTTATGAAACTTGTATCTTTTCAGTTCTAACGGTCATGCTTTCAAAATGATAAACAAACCGATGAAAATAATAATAAAAAAAAACTCGAGAAGCATCGAATGGTATAGAAAAATATCAAAAACTCTAATTTTTTTTTGGTGAAATAGAATGCCCTAAAATATATAAATAAATTATGCCACGCACCCAAAATATTTCGTCTTTTGTATGGGGGCTGAAATATCTTATCTTCGAAGGATCATAACTCGGAAAATAAGAATCCTATTGGAAAAATCCCGAAGGATATTTGGATAAGGAAGAGTGTAACTATTCGATGCTATTAATAAAAAAGAATTCCACCTGTTCTTGTAGCTACGCTGTAAGACTGAAAAAACTATTTTTTTTGCAGTTTTTTATGTTTTAGGTATGGGAAAGTACAAAAAAAATATTTCAAAAATTTTAGACAAGTGGGTGTGGCACCTCCCATACAACTTATTTACATTTTGCGCTATATCTTAAAAACGAAACGTGCTATGGTTACAAAATTTTAAGTGTTTTAAGTTTTACGTAGTTTCTTAAATTTATAAAAAATTAGAGCACGGTTGGACAAGTGGGCGTGGTACCTCCCATACAACTACAATATATTTTGGGCTATATCTTAAGAACAGAATAAGTTACGGTTATAAAGTTTGCAGTGTATGGGTCTTATGTAGTTTCTGAAATCTGTAAAAAATTTGAGTACTATTGGACAAGTGGGCGTGGTACCTCCCATACAACTACAATATATTTTGGGCTGCATCTTAAGAACTGAATAAGTTACGGTTACAAAATTTGCAGTGTATGGGTTTGATGTAGTTTCTAAAATCTATAAAAAATTTGAGTACTATTGGACAAGTGGGCGTGGTACCTCCCATACAACTACAATATATTTTTGGCTATATCTTAAGAACGGAATATGTTACGGTTACAAAATTTGCAGTGTATAGGTCTTATGTAGTTTCTGAAATCTATAAAAAATTTGAGTACTATTGGACAAGTCAGCGTGGTACCTCCCATACAACTGAAATAAATCTTGCATCATAACTAACGAAAAAATTTGCAATAACGAAATTTAAAGTAGACGTGTAATATTTGATTTCTAAGGCACTAATAGTTTATTTTTTCATATTTTTTACAACATAAGCTGGACAACATTTAGCTTGAATACGATGATAAAGAATTGCTATCGGGATCGGACCACTCTTCGATGGATCAGCAACAACAAAAAAAACTAATATGTCCGGATGCAATTTGCGGACATTTGTAAGGGGCTGCTCTCGGTAGGAATCAACCAAAGGATCCGAACTGATAAGAAGCATATTCATTAAATCCGTATTTGTATTTACCCTTCAGCTTTTACGTGTGTTTGTCAAACGAAAACGCCTACAGTCTGTGTTGCGAGCCTCTTGTGCCTCTTCAGATAATTGCCCTATTCCAACGATGCATTGTTGTATTATGTCTTTAGCATGGCAGAGAATTTTAT
This sequence comes from Calliopum simillimum, assembly GCA_951812925.1. Lineage (NCBI taxonomy): Eukaryota > Metazoa > Arthropoda > Insecta > Diptera > Lauxaniidae > Calliopum > Calliopum simillimum. The sequence continues at coordinate 119,368,443 of OX638371.1, read as the reverse complement.
GAACTGTTACCGGCATAAAATACCAGCTATAAAGTTGTATATATAATGCCTTAGTTTCATTTATATAAATTTCGAAGGCAAAAATATCTATATTTTAACCAAAAGAGATACAGCTTAGAATCATATAAAATCTTTTTATAAGCTTCTTGTCTACTCCAGTTATCGCAGAGCTTTGTTCATATTTTTTAAAAAATCGTCGGGCAGTGTTTCCATCGTTTGAGGAGCCATAACCTGGCTTGGGTTTATCTATAACTAGACCCATTTCTTTTTTAAATCGAAGTTGAATTTGTTTTTTTCTAGTTTCCACGGATAATTTATCTTTGCTATCACGAATTGATCATTTTTTAACATCCATCTCGTACCCAATATGCAATATACAATCAAGCGTTTTGATCCAGTCATGAAGGGATGATAAACCATAACAATAAAATTCTGGTCGAGGTTCTTTAACATTTTGTATAGCATTCATCTCACTTGGCTTGGCACCACATATATAACACGACTGTGTTGACTTATGAGACGAAAGGTGATTTGCTATCTTACCGTCTACCATTGTGCAAAAGAATAATAATTATTGCTTTTCTCGGGCTATCTACGTTTAGTTTTTGTAATTTTTATTTCTATAATTGAATTTTTTTACTGTGTATTAACATAACGTGTTGTGTTTTTAAATATGTTACCCGGATTACAGCTCAAAGTAATGAAATTACCCAAAAACCATTCATTATATTTAGAAAAAATATTCGGAACTTGGATTTGAAATTTAAATTAATAGCATTTTTAGGACAATCAAAAAAATTTAAAAAAAAAATACAATGTCAAATTTGCGCACTTAGGCACTCCTAGTGCTTAGAGTAGACATAATACTCAGTTGAAAAAAAAAAGTTTGGTGAAAATATCAAGTGACCATTTTTTTTTATTTACCAAAATATTTAACCAAATTTTTCGTTTTTGAGAGTAATTTACACTTCACTAAAATAGGTTTTTTTTTTATTTCGTGTATTTATTTATTTTTTTTTCTCAGTTTAAAAATATTGTGTGTTATATTACAAATATTTTAACCCCACAAAATATGTTACCCGGATTACAGCTCAAAGTAATGAAATTACCCAAAAACCATTCATTATATTTAGAAAAAATATTCGGAACTTGGATTTGAAATTTAAATTAATAGCATTTTTAGGACAATCAAAAAAATTTAAAAAAAAAATACAATGTCAAATTTGCGCACTTAGGCACTCCTAGTGCTTAGAGTAGACAAATATCAAGTGACCATTTTTTTTTATTTACCAAAATATTTAACCAAATTTTTCGTTTTTGAGAGTAATTTACACTTCACTAAAATAGGTTTTTTTTTTATTTCGTGTATTTATTTATTTTTTTTTTCTCAGTTTAAAAATATTGTGTGTTATATTACAAATATTTTAACCCCACAAAAAGTCTCATCGACTTAAAATTATATATATTTCAGACAATACGGTCAGAGCCTAATTAATACAGAAATATTTAGTACCATCATATAGATTAAGAAAAAAAGTCAACGGTAAATTTGCGCACTTAGGCATTCCCAGGGCTTAAAGTAGACATAACACTGATTAAATAAAAAAAGTTTGGCAGAAATATGGAGTGACCATTTTTTTTTTTCCAAAATGTTTTGCAGAATTTGGCGTTTTTACACATTTATCTCCCTAAATTCTATTCTATAGAGCCAACATTTTAAAAGATTTGGTTTTGAATTTATAATGTTTCCATAAAACATATCTTGGCCGTAATGTGTGCCGATTTCCAACTCTTTTCTATATTGGGAAGTATTAAAAAAAACTTGTGAAAATAGCAACTAATTTCATGGACACAAATTTGTAAAACATCATTTTTTAGGCCGACTTTGACGATTTTTGGTATTTTATGTAGAAAGCGGAGGTAAGTAAAAAATTACTTATGTGTTAATTATATATTTTCTGATATTTTTTCATATTCAGAATGTAAAAATACGATTTCGAGTTTTTTCCGTCTAGCTTGTACTAATCGCATCACTGTGCAGCGTTTTCTTCAACTTCAAGCAAGGAAATTTCAAAATCCAGCAGGTATAATGACAGTTCTGCTAATGAAGACGGATTCAGCGTCAAAAAGTACATAAGACTGCATTTTCTTTTGTGTGCCTGAGTTATTAACCAAAATTTTTATTTTGATAAAAAAGTGGGCGTGGCAATTATTAAACAAAGCCTTCTTTTTGTAATGCTTTAGATACTCCTGATCCAGATTCACATACCAAATTTCATTAAAATATGTTGTATCATTTGCGAGAAATAGCATTTAATGTGTTTTACTTGTATGGGAGGTTCCACGCGCACTTTCGATATTTTGCCTACTTTCAGGTCGTAGGTGCCTAATAGCAAGTAGACTCCCTACAGTTAAATTCAGAAAGATTGCTTTAGTAGTTTTGTTTTTATAGCGCATTATATTTTTGTGGGCAGTGGGCCCATCAACGAGTTTTTCCAATATAACGGCATATCACATATTAATACTTGTATGCAGAGGTAACAGCTCCAAAATTTTCATCAAAATTTTTGGAGTCGTTTTCGAGTAATATTGAATCAAAATTTTCAAGGGCTAAAAAGTTGGCGTGGCACTTATTCGATCCCGTCCACTTTTCGCTTATTAAAAGTTATTATTAAGCAGTACCTACATACCAAATTTCATTAAAATACCTTGTGACATTTGCGAGAAATAGCATTTAACGTATTTTGCTTGTATGGGAGGTTCCACGCGCAACGGCGATATTTTGCCCAATTTCAGAACAGAGATGCCTTATAGAAAGTAGGCTCCCCACAGCTAATTTTAGAATGATTACTTTATTAGTTTTCTTTTTATACCGTATTATATTTTTGTGGGCGGTGCCACGCCCTTCAACGAGTTTTCCCATTATAACGGCGTATTACATATTAATACTTGTTTGGAGAGGTAACAGCTCCTAAATTTTCATCAAAATTGTTGTAGTCGTTTTCGAGTAATATTGAATCAAAGTTTTCAAGGGCCAAAAAGTGGGCGTGGCACTTTTTCGATCCCGCCCTTGTCTGTTACAAGGTATTATCAAGCCGTACCCGCCTACCAAATTTCATTTAAATACCTTGTATGGTTTGCGAGTTATGACCATATCAAATTTAAAATTTAATGCGATGCCACGCCCCCTGGTGAGCATTTACAAAGTTCAAACCTAGCTCATTCTTCATTGTATGCTAATATCTAACACTATTCCAAGTTTCATTAAAATAACTGTAGCCGTTTTCGAGAAAAAGTTTTGCCCGTTCCAAACAAACATACATAAGTACATAAGTACATACAATTTTATCTCGTATAAGAAGAGAAGATAAACCGGTGTTAAGTGTTTACCACTGTCAATTAATCAAATTTTGTTATGCTGTAAAAAGTTTTACAAGTGTAATAGAAAATAGTTGAGTTTTTTGGTCTGAATGGACTTATTCCACTTTCATTTATAATAAATTTAAAAATTTGTTATACTTTTGTATGACTTATTCCATTTTTACTCACAAAATATTTTGTAAATTAAAGCAAAGGAAAATTAAAACTTAAAAAAATTTTACTTTAAAAACTGTTATTGTTTCTTTTCTTTTCTTTTTGCTCAAGTAGGGCTCTGAAAATTGGTCTCAACAACAACAAAAACAAAAAGTTCATGTCGGACCTACTTTCGGAGATATAGCCATCGGAAGATCGAGATATATCTTTTATAAAAATTATTGTAAGTTGGGAACCCCTGAAAGGATTTTAATAATATTAGTGTCATACGAAAGATATGTTAATTTACTACAAAATTTATCTAAAAAAAATTTTAGTCCGAGTCGTGGTTTTAGAGATATTGCAAATTTTCAGAAATTTTTATCATTTTTTTTTTTAAAGCACTATTTTTCCAAAAATTGTATCATTAATGCATAGTTTTAGTAACAAATTATAAAAGCCCAATTCATTAATTTTCATTTGACATGTAATTTGTACTTGATTTCTTGCATTACATATTTTTTTTGTAGGAAATCAAAAAAGTAAGTGGTTAGAAAACATCGGAAGAGTCTATAGGAATCGGAATTAATCGAAAACTATCTAAAAACATCGTTATTGTTGTTTTTATCGCTGTTATTGTTATTTTTGTAGTTGGTATTATTGTTGTTCTTGTAATGTATTCCTAAATTTCATGAAAATTTCTTTGGTTCACTTTTTTGTTTTCCTTTAAAAAACTATGATAATGCAGGAAATCAGGTACAAATTACATGTCAAATGAAAGGTAATAAATTGGGCTTTTGTAATATATTACTAAAACTATGCATTAATAATTCAGTTTTTGGAAAAATAGTGGTTTAAAGCAAAAAAAAAAAAAAATGGTCAAAATTTCTGAAAATCTGCAATATCTCTAAAACCACGACTCGGACTAAAATTTTTAATAGGTTGATTTTGTAGCAAGTTAACATATCTTTTGTATGACACTAATATTATTAAAATCCTTTCAGGGGTTCCCAACTTATAATAATTTTTATAAAAGATATATCTCAATCTTCCGATGGCTTTATCTCCGAAAGTAGGTCCGACAAGAACTTTTTGTTGTTGTTGTGACCAATTTTCAGAGCCCTACTTGAGCAAAAAGAAAAGAAAAGAAACAACAACAGTTTTTAAAGTAAAATTTTTCTAATGCCCTAATTCTCTATCTCGAAAACTCTCACTTTTCGGCTGAAAAGTGACTAAAAATCAAATAGCTCAATATTTTGTATTCACTTAAACGAAAAAACGACAACAAAGTGAGAGCGATTGAATATTTTATATTCGAAAGTGAGCGAATGAGTTATTTTATATTCGATTGTTGTGATATTTGATTTTTATTTTTATATTGAAAAATTGTATTTCTGTAAAACGAAAACAAACGAATTTACAGTCAAGTTTGTCACTTGAAATTTTCTGTCGTTTAAAAATCGAGTGCAATTTCTTTTTTTGAATTTATTGGTTGTGATGGACTTTGCTATTTTTCCGATTTTCCGACGAAGGAGTTATGAAAATTATCGTTCTCTTTGGATAAATAACGGAATTTTAAGGGCATAAGTACGTAGATAAATACCACGACTTTCATCATGAGGCAAAATAAAGTTAAGCGTTGCAAATTTATTTATTGCAGCATTGTAAAGAATTTTCGCGTAAGTAAAGAAGTCTTAAAATATATTTTCGAAGAACTGTCCCCAAAAATTAAGATCTGTCACAGAAAAACAGGAACACCAAATGTAATTAAACTGGCTTGCTTTTTGAGGTTCCTTGCATCAGGAAGCTATCAAGGTTTTGTTGGGACTGACTTCAAATGCTGTTAATCCCAAACATTTGCTTCAAGAATTATTGCAGAGTGTTTTGAATTATTTGAAAATTATTTCTACTCGATATGAATGTGGTTGTGGTTGTGGTTTTCTTTTGAATTCCAAAACACAATTTTTTTTCTAGATTTGTGACCAAAATTTGTCTATCAAATATGTCGACGTAAGAAATCCGTGCTCAAACTACGATTAATTTATATAGAAAGGCAGTCATATTCTATCTGTAATATGCAAAATATATTTTCTTTAAAATCATTTCGCAAAAAAAACTGGTTTTTATCAAAAACTCTGGTTTTCATCCATTTTTAGTCATGCGCCATTCAGATGCATCCCATTAGCCGACTCGGGATTTTTGGCAATTTTTTACGATCTCTTATTAAAGTGCAGAAGATAGTTTTGGGTACTTAAAAAATATCATATGGCTGTGTAATCTCTGTGAGATTTAGAAAACCACATTTAAAATAAAAACATTCAATATGCACAGATTACGAATTGTAATTTTTCACCTTAATATGCATCAAACTCCACCTTATGGATTATATTTTAGAAATTTTGAACTGCTCTAACGTACTTGCATAGTAATTTTTATTTTTCAGGAGATTCTGGTAACAATTGTCACCATATTAACTAACACCGTTCAGAAATCCACAGTGACCTTTTAAAGACAAATATAACGAGCAATTTTGTAAAGCAATGTAATTTAACGCTATTTTAGAGTGCTCGAAAATAGATTTCGACGCATTTTTACCGAGAGAGGACTGCATTACTCTCCTATGGTAGTAACTAAAATTATAAATATTTTTTGTGCTTAACATAACGCTTGTATACATTACAAAAACGAGATGCCGCCTTCAGAAGAACTCGATAGCAATGAAATTGTAAGTGAAATTGAGAGACCACCAAATTAAAACACTTCAACCATAGCTACAACTTTAAGGAGAAGAATTGCAGAAACTTTTGTATTATACATGTTTTCTGCACTTGTGAAAGCCATTTTTTTTTTATTATTAATTTCAAACCAAATTTCAAAACCAATATCCAAATAGAACTGCCATTTGAAAATTATTTTCTTTTTTCAATTGAAAATATTCAGTAATAAGTTCGAAATATCATAAAAAATAGAGTTGGCATTTCTCAAAAATGTATTGTCTTTGCTTATTCGAAAACAAAGCCACAAACCAAATGAGTGTTGACGAAAAACTCAATTCGATTTACAGAAAATATTTTTTAAACGAAAATGACTGAAAACGAATTTCAGTCACTCACATTTTTTGAGATATAGAATTAGGATATAAGTTTTAGTTTTCCTTTTCTTTAATTTACAAAATATTTTGTGAGTAAAAATGAAATAAGTCATACAAAAGTATAACAAATTTTTAAATTTATTATAAATGAAAGTGGAATAAGTCCATTCAGACCAAAAAACTCAACTATTTTCTATTACACTTGTAAAAATTTTTACAGCATAACAAAATTTGATTAATTTACGGTGGTAAACACTTAACACCGGTTTAATAACGCTTGCCAATATTTTTAAATTGAGTCGTACGCAAACCCTTTAATATCTCAGTTTATGAAAAAGTGAACTTATTCCACTTTCAAAAAAACCCATTCATTTATAACTCATAAAAAATATTAAACAATAAGCCTCTGAAAGTTTTAAAAAATACTCCCCCCTTGTTTTTACGAGGCATTTTTTGAGGGTAAGTCCCTCAATTTTTCGTATTTTTCATAAATATTCATACAAAAACTTCAAAATATAAAAAATTATGAATTTTAGTGGCTTATTGCATAGTTTTGAGTCTCAAGAATAAAATCCATTTTGAATTTTTCAAAAATCTGTTACAGGAGGTCTACAACATGTCCTACCGTTTAAAAAGTAACTTTTGGATGACGTCCTCTACAGCAGCCAAGGGTAACTTAAAATAAAAAAAAAATTATTTTCATATTTCTTAGACAATATTTAACAATGTCCAAAAGAAATGTTGTCAATAAATATAATAGTTTTTTCATAACAAAATTTTTAAAAAGTGTTTTTTGTTTCAATTACAAAGGCGAATGTTCCCTTAATTGAATTTGTAATAATAAAACATATGTATGTAATAATTAATAAATAAATAAAATTATAATAATAAAATAATAAATAAATAAAACAAAAAATCTTGCTAAACGCTATATATACAGACAATATACTGTCTGGTAATTATATATTCAAAAGATTTTATTTATTCGTCTGACTGTGCAAAAAGTTGCGCTGTTGATATTTTTACAATTTATTTTAGGTATGAGAATTTTACTTTAAAAAACAATTAGAAACTTGTGCTGCTGCATTTGTAAATTGTTCCGAAATTGATCAATTGGCATGAAATTTATTTTGCTCGCACGGTTAGTTGCCGCATGAAAATCTCAAGAATCTTATCAATTTCAATTCAATTTAATTCGATTCACTTTAATTTGAGTTTATTTATTTTCGAATCGGTTTTCTAGTCGTCACTTTTTGCTTCACAGAAGAGTCATGGTTTGTTTGTCAGTTGCTCGTCTGTTGTTATTGTTTCGTATGCGGTGCTACGAGACGACGACGGGCAAGAAAACAGCGATGCCGATGATGCCAACAACCACATTGAATACAATTGGAAGCGTCATCACAATTTTGTATGCTCTACCAATTAAACAGCAACATCTATGAGCGGTGACTATTGGCGGTTGTTGTCTGCTGTGCGTCATTCATTCCTGCGCTGTACGAGTAGGTACCCTCTCGTCGTATGTTGTCAATGCAAAAGTCTTTGAAGTGTTCAATTGACTGTTTAACAAAACAAATTTATCAAAACAACTAATCATTAAAACGTTGGCTTAAGAGATCTTATTCCAGATGCATTTTGAATTTTTTCAAAAGCGTTGCAAAAAACTTCTTATTTTATATAAGGGTATGTTTTTATACCCTACAATCAGGGTATATTCACTTTGTCCTTCCGTTTGTAACGTAGAGAAGGAGGCGTGGCAGATATAAAAAAGTATATATATTTTTGATCAGCGTCACCTCCTCAGTCGATATAGCCATGTCCGTCTGTTTGGCTGGCTGTGCGTGGAAATATTTTTTACGGGAAAACTAACCATGATAATTCAATGAAATTTGGTGCATTGGCTTTATCGTAAAAGTTAGCTCGTGGGATTGAAAATGACCGAAATCGGTCAACGGACACGCCTACCGCCCATACAAAAAATATATTTAAAATTCAACTTTAGGAGTAGGGTAAGGGAGGGAAATATGGACTACGTGGGTAATATGGACCACACGGTTATTTCCCACTGTTTACATAGGATTTACCGTTATTCATATTCAAACGTAACGGTAATACCTAAAGCTTATAATAGGGCGATTTTAGCGTTCGGTGAAGTCGCATGTTTCTGTAAAGTAGATTTTTCTAAAAAAAAGATCAGTGATAATGGGAAAACATATATGACGGACTGTAAACAAGCTTTAATTGATTCATTTCCTGGGGAACCCGAAGGTTACCCATAGGATTCACAGTTAAAACGAAGATTATCTAGGTATTCAAAAAAGAAAACATCCATCAACAAGTTTTAATTGAATATTTCCTTTGGCATCCGATGTTCAAATGTAATATTTCTTTAAAAAAGTGGTAGCAACTAAAAAAATAGAATCAAACATATGCCTAGCGAAGCTGGGTGTAAAAGCAATGTATAAAAGCTATTTTAATGAACCCTAATTTATGCAGACGACATTATGCTTCTAAATACAAATGCTAGGGCCACAATGGCAAATCTAAAAACGAATGACCACCTAGTGATTCTTAATGGGTTCTTTAGAAAATGGTTGAACATAAATACATAGAAAAGTGAGAGAGAACAATTTTCAAATGGACATATGATCCGGTTATTTTGAAAGTGGTCTAATTCTATTTTCCAAAAAAATTGAGTTAGCTCCTGCATTAGTTAGATTTTTACGTTATCTTTTCATTCTGAAACAAATTGTAACTAATAGGGTAAGGGAGGGAAATATGGACTACGTGGGTAATACGGTTATTTCCCACTGCATACATAGGATTTATCGTTATTCATGTTCAAACTTAACGGTAATACCTAAGGGTTATAATAGTGCGATTTTAGCGTGCGGTGAAGTCGCATGTTTCTGTAAAGCTGATTTTTCTAAAAAAAAGATCTGTGATAATTTTTTTCTAGTGAGTATATTTCATTATTTCACTTTAAAGACATCGCGTTTTTAAATAAATGGTTAATAATAAAAAGTCAGTGAATACCATTTATAATTTATTAGCACAAATAAGTTCATTAACCAACAGAGTTTTTGATAAAAAAAACCATTTATTTCACCAACACGTGCTGTGGGTAATATGGACCACCAAAGAAAAAAGCCACAAAAACAAATGTATTTATCATCTATTTCAGATGGGGAATCTAGTTGCAGTTTTCATGACTAGTCTGATGTTCATTATTTGTAATTCGTTAACTACAAAGGAAAAAAAGATGAAAAATGCATATAATGTAATACCCTTTACTCACAAGATCGCCGTGGGGAATTTTGGGTTGAATGTGTAATCTGACGTTCTTGGAGTCATGAAAAATGTGCCGAATGTGGAAGTGACATTTTTATATGCAACTTCTGCACCAAATGGACTATGTAGTCCATATAACACTATACTTTTTTTTATCTTCATTTTGAGTATTTTCAGTTTTTTAATTTTTTTTCTTTATACTGATGAGATATTCATCTAAAAGTGAATCAGAATAAAGGTAAATTGTTTCCTTTACTGAATGACATAAAATTAATTGTTTTGTTTTATGTATTTTGGGTTTTATTTTAAAAAGAAAGATGGGTGGTCCATATTTCCCTCCCTTACCCTACATATTTCCCACAACAATTCAACCAAAATACACTTAATTACTACGAATTATTAGGTGAAGCTCTGAGCAAAAACTGGGCGGATTCGTACAAGAGGGCGTGGCACTTTTTATATAAGCAAAAGCTTTAAAACGCTATACTAAAAGCGTTTTTTGGGATAATCAAACTAAATTTTACTCAGACTCTAAGGACTATAAATGCAAGCTCTCAACAAGAACTGGGTGAAATCGGAAGGGAGGGCGTGGCACCTCCCTTATAAGCAAAAGCTTCAAAACGCTATACTTAAAACGTTTTTTGAGATAATCCAACCGAATTTCACTCAGACACTAAGAACTATAAATGCACGCTCTGAGCAAAAACTGGGTGAACTCGGACGAAAGGGCGTGGCTTCTCCCATATAAGCAAAATTTTCAATATACTGCAGTGTAGGGTATTTAATGTTTGGCCAGGCCAAATGTTACACCCTTACTAGTTTTGTTTGTTTTTTTTTGTACTTATTTCTGTGCCAATATTTTTTCTCGAAAACGGCTGCAGCAATTTAATGAAACTTGGAATAGTGTTAGATATTAGCATACAATGAGGAATGAGCTAGGTTTGAACTTTGTAAATGCTCACCAGGTGGCGTGGCACTGCCCTAAATTTTGAATTTGATGTAGTCATAACTCGCAAACCATACAAGGTAGGGTACGTCATAATAATACCTTGTAACAGACAAAAAGTGGGCGGGATCGAAGAAGTGCCACTCCCACTTTTTAGCCCTTGAAAACGACTCCAACAATTTTGATGAAAATTTAAGAGATGTTAACTTTGCAAACTAGGATTAATATGCAATATGCCGTTATATTAGGAAAACTCGTTGAAGGGCGTGGCACCGCTCACAAATATATAATACGGTATAAAAAGAAAACTAATGAAGCAATCATTCTGAAATTAACTGTGGGGAGCCTACTTGCTATAAGGCATCTCTCATCTGAAAGTAGGCGAAATATCGCCGCTGCGCGTGGAATCTCCCATACAAGCAAAATACGTTAAATGCTATTTCTCGCAATTGTTACATTGTATTTTAATGAAGTTTGGTATGTAGGTACTACTTATCCATTTTTTGACATTTTCTTGTTTTTACATATTTCAGTAGAATAAATTATGTTCCTCTTGGTTATTAAAGGATTTACTCGATTCTTAATTTTTTTTAGGTCAAAGAGCCCTTTTTGGAATAGCTTCTGAAATTTTGTAATATAATTTCAGAAGAATTTTAAAAATAATAATATTTGAAAACGCAAATTTTCTCAATTTGTGTTTTTTGTACTTAACCGCATTGGCTTCTGAACGACTCATATAATAAAATCTAAAATGTCATTTGAATAAATTGAGTTTATGCCCACTGTAACTCATTCAAAGATACATTTAGAAAAAAACTTTAGTTTAAAAACAACACACATGCACACACACACACACACACACACACACACACACACACACACACACACACCACAAACACTCAAGAAAAATCTTTATCACCTCTATGTTTATACGCTATTTGAAATTCATAGCAAAAACAAACTGTTTGGCATCAGGGTGCGAGAAAATGTTTGCGAATTAGGGACACTTTTGCACCAGAATTGTGGATTGCATACTTACCTGAGTGATAGCAAGTAAGCGTTGGTCTTTTAGCGATCTGTCTATAATTAAATTATTTTGCTAATAAGTATTATCGTAATAATCAAAATAAGACATCGATCAGTAAAATCCCTTTTGATTTTATACATATATTTGTAAATTTTTTTTTAACACGATTTTTGGATTCGTTAGAAATCATTTGGAAGATAAAAATAAAACAAAAAAAAAAAAAATTTACAAAAGTACTATATATGTAAGGCGTCGTGAAAGGAACCTTATCTTGCCAGAGTAATACATATTTTCAGTACAGGGCAAAATATGAGTTTAGGTCAAAATTTCATGCTTTTCACGCTTCCTAAATATCTCAAGATCAACTAACAAGTAAAATTATTTTAACTTGTAGCCGCTAGATAGCATCAAAATTTTATTTTCCAAACCTCTACCAAACTCAACTATTGCCAAACTTTCATCTCAATTATCTCAAAACAATAATTTTTGAACTATAAAATTCAAAACGCCATAACGCCAATTTAATAGTAATGGCTGTGATCATCTCACTTTTTTCGAAATTTGCAGTTGGGTTCTCTGATTTTTATAAAAATTCACAGAGATGTTCTAAGTGCTTAACATGGAGACCTCTCATTATTAGTTTTGCGAAAAAAAATTTTTTTCCAAGTTATGGGCATGGAACTTCAGAGTGTCCAAGGTTCTCTGATTTTTATAAAAATTCACAGAGATGTTCTAAGTGCTTAACATGGAGACCTCTCATTATTAGTTTTGCGAAAAAAATTCTTTTTTCCAAGTTATGGGCATGGAACTTCAGAGTGTCCAAGTGGTGTTTTTGCGAAAAATCAATGCAATTTTTTTTTCTAAGTCCCGCCATTTTGTCAAAAATAAATTTTTTAAATTTTTGTTTTCGGATTCTTGTAGCATTTTAAACGTTAATTTATTTTCCATTTTTGAATTTGAAAAATTTTGAAAATTTACAAATTGGCGGCCATTTTTTGAAAAATCTTAAAAGTTGATTATCTCAAAATTATATTCTTTTTATTTTATTTTTTTTTTACAAAAAGGTGAATAAAATACAAACATTTTGTAGAAGACTTGTTTTGCGCTAAATGGCTGCGAGAGCCACAGGAACTTTTTTTCTAAAAAGTCACGTGACAATTTTTTTAACTTTGTTTTGTGCTTTTATTTACACCCACTAGGTGGCCAAAAAAAAAATTTCAAAGTACAAGGATATAACTTCCATTACTTAGAAAATAGAAGCTATACCAAAAAAACCAATATTTTCTATGAGAATCATAGAAATAAGTATTGACGAAATGACGGCCATGTTTTGAAAAATCTTAAAAATCAATTTTCCAAAAAAAAAAAAAATTTTTTTTTTAAAAGTTTTTTTAATGAAATCTTTTGTAAGGTTATGATGAACATTCGTTTTTCAAAACACTTAAGTAAAAAAAAAAAAAATAAAAAAATTTTTTTTTTGGAAAATTGATTTTAAGATTTTTCAAAACATGGCCGTCATTTCGTCAATACTTTTTTTTATGATTAATATAGGAAATATTGGTTTTTTTGGTATACTTAGCTTCTATTTTCTAAGTAATGGAAGTTATATCCTTGTACTTTGAATTTTTTTTTTTTGGCCACCTAGTGGGTGTAAATGAAAGCACAAAACAAAGGTAAAAAATTGTCACGTGACTTTTTAGAAAAAAAGTTCCTGTGGCTCTCGCAGCCATTTAGCGCAAAACAAGTCTTCTACAAAATGTTTGTATTTTATTCACCTTTTTGTAAAAAAAAATAAAATAAAAATAATATAATTTTGAGATAATCAACTTTTAAGATTTTTCAAAAAATGGCCGCCAATTTGTAAATTTTAAAAATTTTTCAAATTCAAAAATGGAAAATAAATTAACGTTTAAAATGCTACAAGAATCCGAAAACAAAAATTTTAAAAATTTATTTTTGACAAAATGGCGGGACTTAGAAAAAAAAATTGCATTGATTTTACGCAAAAACACCACTTGGACACTCTGAAGTTCCATGCCCATAACTTGGACAAAAAAATTTTTTTTCGCAAAACTAATAATGAGAGGTCTTCATGTTAAGCACTTAGAACATCTCTGTGAATTTTTATAAAAATCAGAGAACCCAACTGCAAATTTCGAAAAAAAGTGAGATGATCACAGCCTAATAGTTATTTAACATGTTAAAAAGTATCTAAATGATACATTCCATTCTGCATATTAAGAAACTTTTTTTTTTTGTTTTCTGTCGATGAATTTTATATATCATACTAACAGTTATAGTGTAATTAATTTTTCAAAATAGAATCAGATAGCCATAATCAATTTTTTTGAACTTTGCGTTTAAATTATTCCTATAAGATCCTTATTTTTGGAGTTATCATTCATTGAAGTTGAGACATCTCAGCACAATAAAAATATAGTTTAGTCTCTCATTTCGGAGTATCACAACAACTTTGGTGTAGATGTGTCCGTAAGCCTTTGTTTACTGGGCAGCCAATTTAACATAGCTAGAGTTCACCTTGTGGCCGAAATCAACCACTTCAATTTCACTTTAAAGCAGTGAAATCCAACGCCTATGCCCGCGGGCATTTGAGCTTTTGTGATTATAAGCTTTCCAAATAAGAATTCACTCACATATAAGCATTTAACTGTGTCAGTAGTTGTGCAGATCTGCGTCACTTGCTTGCAGCTTATGCAAAATATAAAATATAAAATGAGCTTTTATACATTGATAAAATATGCTTGTATTGAGTTTGGATATCACTGCTTTAAAGAGAATACGCAAGAGTTACCTTAAGCGAACCAACTATCATTAGTAACGATGCCTGCAGTTTCTGATCAGAGCTTGCATTTGCCACTTTTAGTGTCTGAGTGAAATTTGGTGTGCTCATTTCAAAAAACGTATTTTGGCGTTTTAAAACTTTTGCTTATATGCGGTGGTGGGCAAGAGCCTGTATTTACTATCCCAACATTTAAGGTGCGATTTTACGTGTGTTATTCACTACAACACAACCAAAATAGACATAAATACGAGGGATGGTAAGTGCAAGCTTACGACAAAAACTATGTGAATTCGAATAAGAGGGCGTGGTATCTCCCACACAAGCAAAAGTTTCAAAATGCCATACTGTAAGTGTTTTTGAAGATAACACAGGGACCAAAAAAAAAATAAAATGTCATGTGCCAGAGGGGAGACCACTACCCTCATGTATTTTAGGGCGTTGAAACTGAATATAAAAGTAAAAATATAAACATTCGAAAATGTGTGCATTTGTTTAAGATTTTTGGTGCGCTATAACCAAGTAAGAATATAAAAATAGTTTCAGTCAACCAATAACGATTAATGATTAAGATTTAAGCATTTCTTGTCCTTGGTTACTCCTATTGAACATTTTGTAGAATGTATTTACCAATTATAACGCAGTTTTTGGAAAAAGGGGTCAAAAAGACCCTTAAAAACAAGATAGAATGGGTTAAGATGTTGCAGAAAAATGTTTGCTGCAAGAATTTATGATGACAGGGGAACACTGAAAACCTTAAAATACGCTTATATTTTAAATTTTCATAAAAAATGAGCTTTCAACCCCCTCACGGCAGTTGGAAAGGGATGCTGGGGTGTGATTGGATGACTGAAATTATATTTTATGGTCTTATTTGGCTATAGCGATACCAGAAATAGTTAGTAAGAACTCTAAGCAAAAGCTAGTCGAATTCAGAGAAGAGTGCGTGGCACCTCACGTACAATCAACATTTTAAAAGTGCTGTAAATAGTAGAGCTGGTCCATCCCGATACTACCATATTATATACACACTTTGTTTGATTAAAAAAAATTGAAACTAATTGATGAAGCTAAATCAATGATTTTCAAATTAAAAACAAATAAACCGTATTCACGATCTTGTTGCATCGTAGCAAATGCAAAATTATTTGAAATTACAAAAACAAATTCTATTGATTTTTCAAAAGCAAAAAAAAACCTATTGCATGATTGATTTCCAAGAGTCTATTGTGACTGATTTTATTTTTTCATTTGTGATTGGTACAATAGGCGTGATAACACTATCAAAGAATCCCAGATATAATGGTTTTAGATAGTAAAGAAGGTTCACAGGATTCTAAAAAGCTTGTCAGTTTTTATATTTTTATTGAGATTAATAAGATATTCAATAAAATAAAACACTAAAATATGCACATCCGCCATTTTGAGTCAAACAAAAATCAGATAATTTTTTAGTTTTACACGATTTTGATTGGCTGACGATGACATAATGCTGTGTTACCAGATCATTGTATTATTTTCTTTACATCTGACATCGCTCATCCCTAAAAAGTTTTACAAAAAACGCAATCCTGTATTTATTTGAAAAAAAAATATGTGTACATAAATATCTTCATTTGTTTTTGTGTCAAAATATTTAAATGGATACACACGACAAAAATGCCAAGCCGAAAAATCCGTGACAGTCTTTTTTCGAAATTTGATAGCCACCAACGCGAATGTTATATTCTAATTTAAATGTTAAAACGTTTTATTTTATCGATTATGTGCTCAACAATGGAACAAGGATTCAGCAAGGCAAACAGCTCCAATTTGCCTAAAATTGATTTGATGATGCTAGGAGAGTTTCTCGCATCAAACAAGGATTTTTGTTCAGCAGAATTTCGGAATGTAAAAACTTCATTGTAAGTACTTTATTAATCTATAATAATAAGTCCAATTGAACTTACAAAAGTCCTATTTTTGTTTAGGTCTTCACGGCCATCATAAAAAACTTTGGAATTCATTTTTATCACGAAAATTAGACAAAATAGCTTATAGCCTCCGAAATTTCACTTTTATTTAGCCTCAACGCGTTGACAGCGGTGTTTTCATTTCGAATTGACATTTGTCTTGCAGTGTCTCAGTTGCAAAAAAAAGAAGATATGTACAAATTTCTTTCCAAATTGAATTCAAAATTCAAAATCAAAAATTAAAAAACAAAAAAACACGAAAGAAACAATGCTAAATTAGAGCGTTTCAAATTAACTTAAACAGAAAAGAAAAAATAAAATATTTGTGTTCTACAGCAGAAAATGTCCCTAAATGTAGGTTTCAAATCCCTAATCTGGCAACTGTAACATAACTATGACGTAATAATATATTTGACAGCGTTTTTGGCTCAAACTTCAAAGTAAGTAAATAAATGCAAAAAATTGCTATTTAACATTAATTTATTGCAAAAAAATAGTTTTTTCCAGAAATAGACGACGGGTATGTAAACAAAAAACGCAGTTTCAAAAATTTGTTATCACGCCCATTGCTTAATGACTTTTATTTTTTTGACAACAGCTTTTGTCACAAATTGAAATTAAAACAAATATAATTTAATTTGCTTTTTTTTGTTTCGGTTTAATCTACAAATACTTCTACGTAGTATTTGCATTTAGGACATCGATAAATGCATGTACAACGGTAAGGACTCAACGTTTTCGGATTACATCTGGAGTAAATAGCAAATATTAAGAATAAACTCATGCAGCCGCCAAAAAGAAAAGAACAATTTTGTTAAGATTGTATAAAAATATATGTACTTATGGATATAATTAATAAAATTGTGATTTTCTTCTCAATAACGCATAAACATTCAAAGAACTTTCTTTTAACTCAAAATAAGATACCAAATAAATTTTAAGTTCAAAAAATGTTTGACAGCAAAACAAAAACAGCTGTTCTGAAGCGTTTGCAATAGCAACTTCCAACAGTGTATGCTCACAGTTATTTACTCTTGCAAATTTGCATTTGCTACGATGCAACAATTTGACTTATTTTACATATTTTTATGTAAGAGCAGCATTTTTCCAAGGTTATGCGTCTCAATCTTCCCGTGGTTTACGGGAATCTAATTTTCGGGCTTCTGTTGTTAGGCCCGGTCCCGCACGAAGCCCGCACTGTACTCGATTTCAATGCCCGAGCCCCTCGTCGAAGAATAAAGGCCCGTGGGCCACGAAAAAATCACTGCCCGTTCCTAGCAAGCGTTGTTGGTGGAAATTAAACTAAATTTCGCATATGTACTTGGAATAGCGAAATCAGTCTCTGATCAAAAACTAAGTAACTTTTGGCCAGGCCAAAGGTAACCCCCACTAGTTTCTTCGCATGAGTCAATAACAAGAATTCTAGCCAATACAATGATTAGTCCTTTGTACGATCTACAGCTTGCTTCTGTTTTCGACAAATGTAAAATGGCATTACTTATTTGTACTCTTGCAATATCCAGATTATTCGATATGGCTTGAAATTAGAGGAATAAATTGGCTTATTCCCAATCTGGTGCAAAAATTGAATGAACTTGTTCTATATGGATAATTTTTTGCCAGAAGTCCAAAATCGATTTGGAAACGTGCAGCGATACCAAAATTTTTTTACTGACTTCCATAAAATTCTTTGGCCTTGGTCGAGTTAAAAGTTTTAATTTTAGTTGACTGATAATAATTTTTTCCTCGGCCTCAGTTATTATTTTAGAGTCCAGTTCTCTTACAAAGCCACCACGCAATCGTGTATTTTCCATTTCTTTTAATAGTTGAGTTTAAGTCTTAAAAAATAATATCCAAACCAAAGTGCATTGACTTTCTGATGAAATGTTATTAGCTAAGAAACTTTTGTTCATGTAACAAAAAAATTACACATGATCCCAATGCCAAAACGGGTGTCATTAAACTAAATTCAAATTAACAAATTTTAGGCATACGTGGTTGGCATGTCATTATGCTATGACTAAGAAGAAATTACCTGTATTTGAAAAAAAAAAAAAAACAAACAAACAATCTGTTTGAAAAAAAAAAAAAACGCCAACAAATAAAATGGAATCTCAAGAGTACCTTCAGTTATTTTGATGAATGGAATTGCCGATCATAAAGAAGATAAAAAACATTCGACATTACGACGGATAAACAGACGGACGAACGTATGAATTGAGATGAACGTGTACTTTGCCGCAATAGGTCGACGTCACATCATGCATATGTG
The DNA here is from genome assembly GCA_951812925.1 of Calliopum simillimum. NCBI lineage: Eukaryota > Metazoa > Arthropoda > Insecta > Diptera > Lauxaniidae > Calliopum > Calliopum simillimum. The sequence continues at coordinate 119,349,554 of OX638371.1, read as the reverse complement.
CTCGACGTATTCGTGTATTTGTAATGTTGTTTGCAGCAGCAGCATCGACAGCGACAACATTTGGCTCCACCTTTTTGCCAAGTGGCCAAAATTCCGTCGGCTAGTCTCTTATTTGAGATAAATTTTATGTAGTTGTTTTGTGCTTTTGCCAAAAATAATTATGTAACTTGGTTTTGTGCTGTTTTTTTTTTTTTTTGCACCAACTCATCGTCTATTTCATTTGGGTACGTTTCATTTTCTCATAACTGCATTTGATTGTGTCTAGGCTTGAACATATTCTCGCAGTGCAAAATATAAAAAAAAATTAAATTTTTATATATTTTAGGTATAGTACAGTCAGGATATTTTTTAAAAAAAGAATTTTATAGATTTCGGTGTGCTCTTGCAGAACTTCAATTTTGCCACCTCGTATCTTGTCAGCTCGTGTCGCCATATTGGAAAAATGGCGCGTATAATCGGTTTTTTGTTTTTGTCTTAGAATTGTTTTGTTACGACTTAAAGCTAAATCCAATCCTCGATTTGTCATGGTTATGTGTTAGAAAATGCATTGAAAGATTTATATTAAAATCGATCTTCGCAAACAACCGATTTTAAAAATTCTTTCTGATTTGAAATAACTTACTGAATTGTAATTTTCTACAGATTTTTGAGGACACAAAATCGAAAATTTGATGTACACAGCAAAAAGCTTGGTTGTAAAATTCAAACAAAATTGGAATGAATACAGATCCACACTAAACTACACTTAATTCTGTTTTTACACGGTCTTTTTTTACACGGTTTTGATTTAACACGGTTTGAAAATATTGTATTTTTAAAAATATTTTTACACGATTTTAATCCATTTAGCACGATTCAAAAGTTTTTGGGCTTAAATTTTATTTGTCAGATTTAATTTTTGCGAAATGTGTTCATAAGGCCGCAACCTAAGTTACGGCATTTCAAACTTTATTTCCCCATCGGATTAAGCAATTTTTTATCTATATTTTAGTCCAATCGCCAAATTTTACGTTTTCCACTTCTCTTGCAAATTGCAAATAAAGAAATGAAAAATAAAATAAATTTTTTAAGAAAGAGTAGTTGCTGCCTTTTCTGAATAAAAATAAAATTTCGATTTTCTCAAAACTATGAAAATGAGTTGCGTTTTATTATAGTTTTATGGCAGATATCACAAATTTAGGGGAATTCTCTTATTCTGCATACAAGCGAATTTGAAAAGTGTTAATATTTTGCGAACGTGCAAATTTGTTTTTCTAATATTAAATTGAATTTAATTTTAATGCTTAAGATAAAAGGTACGCCAAAAAATACAGTTTGTCAAGTAATTCTTTGCAAAATGCAAATAGCCACACAAATTCAACTTTAAAATGAAATTTTATTGAGACAAGCACTACTTTAAAAAAAATTGTTTTGTAACTATTCTAAGATATGTATTACCTATTAATATAACTAAAAAAGATGACAACAATCAAAACAAAAACATAAGAAAAATGAACAGAACCAAAAGGCAACAAATATGATGCTGTCAATAAATTCTTTGCAAAATGCAAACACAAGTCGAGAAGTAACTCGATGCTAACTAACGGTACATCAAATTGAAATTCGAATGAACACGTGTTGCTTTGCTTGCATTGCCCTTTTACATTAGTTCTCATTTTTGCTTCGAACAGCGCACATTTTATTAAAAATAGCGTGTTTTTGCAATGCCTGGCAAGCGAGTTTACGAAAGTGTAATCCAATTGGTTTATTTCAACTATTACAAAGGGAAAACAGTAAAAGAGTTGTCTGAAATGTTTAGTATTAAGCTAAGGACAACATATAATATTATTCAGCGTGCAGAAAAAGAAAATAGACTGGAATTGAACAACTCTGGCGGCAGACCATCAAAGCGTACACGGCGAGATCACTCAAAAATTTTAAAACAAATTAGTGAAAACCCACAAACAAGCCTTAGAGAGTTGGCAAACATTATAAAAAGTGATTGTAACAAGACTGTGAGCCATGAAACCGTGCGAAAAGTGCTAAAGCTCCACCAGTACTCGTCGCATACAGCCAGGAAAAAGCCAATGCTGTCTGCTGTTAATATTGAAAAGCGCTTGAACTTTGCCATTTCTAACAGAAATAGGCCAGCGGAGTACTGGAATGACGTCATTTTTTGCGACGAGACGAAGATAATGATGTATTATCACGATGGACCCAGCAACGTTTGGCGGAAACCAAAAACAGCTCTTCAACAGCAAAATATTATTCCAACAGTTAAGTTTGGCAAGCTTTCAGTGATGGTGTGGGGCTGTATTTCATCCAAAGGCGTTGGAGAATTGCGTATATTCACTGACATAATGACAAAAGAGTTTTATTTAGACATTCTTAAAAACGAGTTGACAAGAAGCGCCCAAAAATTTGGCTTTGTTGATCGTGAAAACCCGAACAAATTAAAATACAAGTTGTATCAGGACAACGATCCAAAGCACAAATCGCTGCTGTGCCGGACCTGGTTGCTCTACAATTGCAGCAAAGTAATTGACACGCCCGCCCAAAGTTTGGATCTTAATCCCATTGAAAATTTGTAGGCATTTAAAAAAAAAGAGTGGGAAAGCGGAACCCAACTAACAGAAACGCTTTGATAACGGCAATCAACGAGGAGTGGGTAAAGATACCTGAATTGTATGATGTAAATAGACTTGTACAATCAATTTCACGGCGTCTAAAGGCTGTTATGGAAGCTGATGGGAAGCACACAAAATATTAGTGCAGTCCTTTATATTTTATATCCTTTTTGCAATATGTGTTTGCATTTTGCAAACAATTAATTGACACCTTCAATTTTGTAGTTTAATTTTGTTTATGGCTTATCTTATGTTCTTGGTTTTGTTTTTGTTATTTTTCTTAACTATAACGAAAGGGTATACAATTCCTAACAATACTGTAGAAAAAAAAAAATTAAAAAGTGTCTTAGTTAATAAAATTAAATGTTAAAGTTGAATTTGTGTGGCTATTTGCATTTTGCAAAGAATTACTTGACAAACTGTATTTTGTATTCATTTAGTTTTTTCATTTTTCACTAATTTTAATAGGTTTTAAAGATAATGAACCAATCACCTATTTTTGTTTACGATTAATGTCTTTTTCTACACGGTTTTTTCTGGAACCAATCTACCGTGTAAAAACAGAATTAGGTGTATGTATAAAATATATGCTTCAATTTGGTGAACAAACCTTTATGCTTGTTCGTAAAAAATTTATACACATAAAGTATTAACACAATTTAAACCATTTTGGCTTAAATTTTATAGTACCACTACATAAAAATCATCTTCTTTTTTCATAAAATTTGTATAGAAGTTAATATGAAAGTATTTTCAACCATTTTATATAAAATTCATACTTCGCCCATATAAACCAATCTACTTATGCACAATAAATTCAATAATAAAAAAATATCATTCAACTTACCACAATTACATGTATTAATTTTAAGAGAAACAAATTTCATAACTTAAAATATTTTCAGTTACATATTTCCCTTAAAGGGACATTCGCCTTTGTAATTGAAGCAAAAAACACTTTTTAAAAATTTTATTATGAAAAAACTATTATATTTATTGAAAAAATTTCTTTTGGACATTGTTAAATATTGTATAGAAAATATGAAAAATTTTTTTATTTTTAGTTTTCATTGGCGTCTGTAGAGGGCGTCATCCAAAAGTTACTTTTTAAACGGTAGGACATGTTGTAGACCTCCTTTAACAGATTTTTGAAAAATTCAAAATGGATTTTATTCTTGAGACTCAAAACTATACAATAAGCCTCTAAAATTTATACTTTTTTATATTTTGAAGTTTTAGTACGAATATTTATGAAAAATGCGAAAAAATTGAGGGACTTACCCTCAAAAAATGCCCCGTAAAAAAAAGGGGAGGGTATTTTTTAAAACTTCCAGATGCTTATTGTTTAATATTTTTTATGAGTAATCGAATGCTCTTTGGTTTTTTAAAATCGGTCGAGTAGATTCGGAGAAAAATGTCCTACCAGTTTGAAAAGTAACTTTTGGATGACGCCCTCTGCAGCAGCAAAGGGAAACTAAAAATAAAAAAAAAAATATTTTTTTTCATATTTTCTGGACAATATTTAACAATGTCCAAAAGAAATTTTGTCAATAAATATATGAAATAGTTTTTTCATAATAAAATTTTTAAAACGTGTTTTTCTTTTTTCAATTACAAGCGCGACTGTCCCCATAAGCATTAATAGTATGGTTATTAACATTTTGTTGTTTTTCTATTACATTATCATTTTTTGATGAGAAAATTGCTTTAGTTAATAAAATATAAATTTTGGTAGTACCACGCCGTCTCAGAGCTTGCATTAGAAACTCTGAGTGTCTGAGTGAAATTTGGTTGGATTATCTCAAAAAACGTTTTCAGTATAGCATTTTGAAATATTCGCTTATATGGGAGGTGCCACGCCCCCTTGACCGATTTCACCCATTTTTTTTTTTTGAGAGCTTGTATTTATAACTGAGGAGGTCCATAACAAAACGCAATAAGTCCATTTTTGGATTTTTTGGATTTTACGACTGAATTCAATTCTACGTATTGAAATCTATGTAAACATTGTTATAAAACACACAAGGCGTCAATAATTTTACTTTTATTCAATACCAAAAACAATGGTTCAGACCAAAATGACACATTTCCAAATTTATGCATTAATAACTTCGATATATTAGTGAAAAGTCAATTATAAAAACTTATTTCATTGTAATGCTAACTCTACAATAAAAATAATTTTTTTTGTTACGGTAACTCTTCAAGAACTGGGGGGTCCAGAACAAAACGGAATAGTTCCACTTTTTAAGTTTTTAAATTTTTTGACTGAATTCAATCCTACATATTAAAATCTATGTAAATATTGTCATAAAACATAACAAAGGTCAATTACTATGTGACGGATCAAAACGCAACATTTCCAAATTTTAAATCTAAATAACTTTAAAATTAATTGCCAGATAAATTAATTTATTTATGATTTGTACTGTCCTTAGAAACCTTCTATGCCACAACAACTGTTTTTTAAAAAATATATATCTAACTAACTTTAATTACTTTTGTGCGTGTATCCAAAAAATTGTTAAGATGTATTTATTGCGTTTAGTTATGGACCTCCTCAATTCTTATAGCGTTTTGCAGCTTTTGATTATATGGGAGATGCCATGCCCTTTTGTCCGAATTTGCTCTCAGAGCTTGCGCTTACAATTCGTAGTATTTATGTGTATTTTGGCTGCATTGTCGTGAAAAATACTCTTCAAGTAACTTTTTGAATATATTTTTTGTATGGGCGGTAGGCGTGTCCGTTGACCGATTTTTTCTCTTTTTCAATCCCACGAGTTAACTTTGACGACGCAGGCAGTGTACCAAATTTCATAGTTTTTTCCGTACATTGATCAGGTTATTATTTTTATTTTTTGTATTTTTTTCAAAACTGAACATTTCTGCTCTTCATATTTATTTGGATTATGAAGGTACTGTCAGGCCTGTCGAGAGGGGGGGGGGGGGTAAGGGGGGATTCGCCCCCAGGCCCGGAGTTTTTTGGAGGGCCCGGACTCAAGCAGAAATTAATAAAATTTGTCGTAGTTTTTTCCAAGCTTGAAAAATAGATTTTAGTGGCCCGGCATGAACATAATACAAGCACTTGAGAAAAAGTCCGGGCCCGCACAATTATTATTATTATTTTTTTTATTTTTTTTTTCAAAAGATTATACATTGTCTGCTTTCTTGAGCTTTTTGGTAAAATCTAATAAGTTTTTTTTGTTTAAATTAACTTGTTTTATTTTCATTCTAAGTACTACGCTTCCCTGCAAAAAATGAGTACCGGTTGTCTTTGAATTTTTTTACATTTTTATGAAATTTTTTGTATGCCATACAAGTATCTGGTACATTTCCCGTATTTCGCAGGTATTCGTAGATAAACATTTGTTTTTTTTTCAATGTGTGAAATTTTTATGGCTTGAATGACAGTTTTGTTTTATAGGCCACTCAAAAAATAAAAAAAATAGAAAATTCATCTTCAATCGTCTGATGCTGGGGAAAAAGCAGTTAAAACTGCGGAATCATTAGCATGAAATTCACTAGCGGTGGCTTGTACAGTTCCAATAAAATTTGTCGAGACAATTCGCGAGCTAGAAATTTATGGTCTGCACTGTTGGAAAATTACAGCAAAGGTTTAGAATAGAGTCAGTCACTTTTTGCTTCAAACTTGCAGTCAAAATCCCCAGATGCTGCTTTAAGTTTGCAGTCGCACCGTCTTATAATGGTGAGTGTTTTATGCAATGCTCACATGTGCAAAGTTGTATTTTTTCTGCTTATTCTCTACAAAAGATGCCTTAACTCATTAAAGAAAAAATCCATAGTTAGAAAGATATTGACAGTATAAGCGATTTGCGCTTTTAAAATCCACTTTTGAAACTTAAATCGAAAATCGGTTGATTTTTTTCCACTACAGATTAAAATTTTTTTATTCTTATGTTTTTATCTTTTTCCGAAAGTAGAAATTTTACAACTTTGCTCATTTCATATATCACATAGGTATTCTAATGCATATATCTGTGGCAATAAGCGATAACAGCTTAAGTCGACTTAAGAAAAATGGGTTTGAGCCCAATTTTCCATTAAGTAGTTCTGGGTAAAATTAATTTCAAATTTTTTGGGCATTATTAGAACCTAAATAAGCACTAAGGATAGGCATACAAATAAAAGTGTAATTTTAACTAAAATTTATGGAAAACTGAGCTCAAACCCATTTTTCTTAAGTCGACTTAAGTTGTTATCGCTTATGGCCACAGATATAGTAGTCTTGTACCTAAAAATTAAATCTATTTCAAATTGTAAATAATTTTCTAATACAATCTATAGGTACAATGGTAGCCACAGAAACCATACATAAGTATAATAAAAGCCACCTAAATGTGAATATTTTAACACAAGTGCAGAATACATTGTCGATAGCCATTGGTGGATATTAGATAAAGAAAAGTCTTTTGTAATCACTGGTCTTCTAAGGTCTAAAGGACTATGAGCAAGCACTCCGGAAGATAATTGGATTGGATCAGAACTAACTTTGATTTTTTATATTTAGGCTAATTTTTACAATACTATATGCTAATTTCCATTTAATTTATTCAAATTTGTAATTATAAAGCCTTCAAAATCGATAAATCATCGCCCTGCAAAAAATGAGTACCGGTTGTCTTTGAATTTTTTACAGTTTTTTGTTTTTTTTATTTCTATTTTTATTTCACGTACGAGTATCTGGAACATTTCCCGTATTTTCTAGGTACTCGTATCGATATTTTTCCAACAGAGTTTTCTGTCAGTTTTTGAGTATTAAAATTTTAAAAACAAAATCAAAATTTGTCAAACGTCGTGAAGATGATCCAAATTATTTGTTCAATATATGCGAGAAGAAGATATCCTAGGAACATACGTCAATATGCAACATTATAAACTAAGCTGGAGGGTGAGTAGTACCTTGTTGGTAATTCAAAACTATGAATTTAAAAACATATTTTGTAATTCCTCATTTGTATTCTTTCAGATTTGCTGACAATACATTGCACATGCATTCCAGCTTAACATACGCAACCACAAAGTTAAAAAACCGTTCAAGAGTCTAGTCACCTTTTCATCATTAACGTTGCGCCAGTTGCAAAACGTTTTTAATATAGGAACTGCCTGCACATGAATAGTGTCACCAATGTAATGTTAGTGCTAGTGAACGCTTCTTCATCATTTAAACTCCCGACTCTTTAAACATATGATGAATCATCATAGATGATCTTAAAATGAGTGAAATGAGTGGTGTTAAATGTTCAAGCGTTTATCAATTAGATAGTGATCAGAAGGTGATGAGAACATTTTAATGACAGCAGCTAACGATTGAAAAGACATTTAATATTTTGTGAAAATAAAAACGATGCACATATGTACATAATGTGAACTTAATTCAAAATAAAAATAAATAATTTACTAATTTTATATGCAATTTTAATTAGTATAAGTACATGCACAGTACCAGTACGCGTCCTTAGAAACCTACCGGGATTATTGTAGGTACTTATAACGAGTATAGTACCTGTACGCATATTTAGCAACGTACTGGTACTATTTCAGATACGTACAACAGATACATTACCAGTATGCGTATCTAAGTATTTATGCAGGGACGAGAAACAGATACAATACCAGTATTGGTACGGCAAAACCAATACCTATATTTTTCCCGACAGCAATGTAAACGTTATTGAAAGAGTACGGCAATTCTTATGTGATTTTCAAAAACAAACAAAAAAAAATACGTGTTTGTGTCCCCGATACATACGCCGTTTGTATCTAGTACACTGTTTGCAGGGTTATATGTACATTATTTTCCATAATTTTTTTCAAGAATGTGCTTCTAAGCTTGCTTGTGATTTACGGGCCTTCACGGGCCTCTAAGCTTAAGCCTTTTCTGGTTAGGTTAGAAAGGCCGAGACCGTCGCTGGAAAGTAGAGACCCGCGGGCCAAGGAAAAAACCCGAGCCCGTACCTTTTACACGCTTAATAGCTTAAAAGCTGGTAGGTACCGAATCCTGCCTTTTTAAAATATTAAATTTAATTTTTAAATTGCAGTATTTAAGAAAAAAAAATATTAAAAAAAATATCGTTAGTTCTTTCTTATTCCATCTAAAACTTAAAAAGGCCTTTTTCCAAATACAGATGTAAAATTGGCGTTATGAGGCCAAAACGGTGAGGTTTCAACAAAATTTCGAAAATTAAAAAATTTTTAATACATTTTTCAAGCTTTGATCGCAAACTTTATTTTTTGACCTTTTATTTTATGAATATGACCGGGAAGCAAACAAAATCAAAACTTTACACATTTCATATATCTCGTGGGCATCCTTGCGTTTACGGAAAAACAATATTCGCTCGACGCACAGTGCTGATAGAAGGCATTTGCGTAAAAAATTTTTGTTCAAATTTTAAATTTTTTTTATGCCATTCTACAGCAATTAGTCCAATTGAGAAATTCCCTGAAAATTATTGAAAACTAGTGTGATTTGTAAGTGTTCAAATATTAAAAACCTGAAAATGCTAATTTTCTTTAGAGCAGGAAAAAAAAAGACGGGACATGCGGGCATTGTCCTTAAACGAACAGATAGTACAGATTCCATATTTTAAGATAGGAAAAATTCACAACCCCGTTTTTTCCCGTTTACTTTAAATATTTATCTGAATATCCTGTATTTACGTGAAAATCAATGATTTTATAAAATTTACACCACAAAATTTTTATCAAATGCTTTTGAATTTTTTTTTAAATTTGATTTTTTTTATAGCCTACTTTTATATGTCAAAAACACTATGAACTATTAAAATTTTAATATGGTTTTTTACAGCCTAAAAGCATGCACAAAAATTTTTTCCAGTTAACTTTCGTGGTTTTATTTATTTGAATATCTTTTTTTTCTATTCATTGCATTCAAAAATTAATTGCATTTCTGAAAACAGCGTAAAAAAATGTATCAGTATGGTAAATTTTATTGAAATCGAACCAAAACTGTGGAAATGCCGTTCCGTTGTGTTGTAGGTTAAAACCACATGCGATGCTCAGTTGAGGCATCTTTTAAATATTTCAAGTTATATTATTGTGGCATCGATAATATGGCATAGTTTTAGGCATATCTTTTGGTTGACCACGAAGAGTTCAACCATGAGATATGATGCATTCCGACCTCCGAGAGAAAGTAGTGAGATAAGCAGAATTCTATTCTCAAGTTCATTATGTTCAAGATTAGTATACAAGAACAAGATTTGTAAACTATATAAGCTTTATTTAGAGTTAATAAAATTGTCTTTTGATTAGTAAATTAAACTAATAAGGTTGTGCGTCTTATTTTAATCGGGGGTGAAAAGTGAGCGTAAGTTCGCGACTTTGATAGGAACATTTGACGGTCAGGAGACCAAAGAACACAACAGTTGTATGGAGTGACAGCACTGTGCGACGATGTGATAGTCTCAAATAAAAAAAAATCTAGTAGTGGAGGGGGCCCGGTATATAATTACCCCCGGACCCGGATTTTCTCTCCACGCCCCTGGGTACTGTACAACACTTGATAATGCGGTCTTCTTTTTAATATAGGAGTTTTCAATTGTTTTGAAAGTTCTACAAATAAAAATGCAATAGCTGCGTCGGCGGATAAAAGGTTAGCATCCTCGCGGCAGCATGCCTCTACTCTTAATTTCATTGAAAGTAAAACGGAAACTATATTATTAATCAAAAGAAAGTCATTTTTGGACCGCAGATATTCTGCATTATTATTTAAATCTAAAATAGCCTTCTGAATAACAGCATACATATTTTTGCAAAATTTTATCGTTTTTTATTGGTAATTTACGAAATATTTTCACAATCCGTCGAACTTTTTAAATAACAGGTCTTACATGATCCTCCGATTCATCGCCTGAATTTTTAGTATCACACGTGTTGTCGGATTTTGATTCATAATCAATAGTGTAGGTTTTATTTTGCGCATAATTTCTTCGCACTATGTTTTTTTTTTTAAAACCGGAGTAGTATTTTTTAATTTTTATTAAAAAATAAAAAAACTTTAATACCAAAATACCTGTGCTTGGCATATTTTAATACCGGTTTTTCGGTTTCGGTTTTTGGACCGGGATCCCGGGATACCGGTATCGGCAATACCGGTATTGTATTCCCTAATTATTTTTTTTTAACACTGGATAGTTTTAAGTTTTTTATTTTTAACAATTTTCACTCCGACCTGCTGCGCAAAATGATTTTTCCACAAAGTTTTGTGTGTTTTCGATGACGGGACGTTTTGACATTTTGTTAAAAGTTTTTGTACAGTTTTGGTATAAAATTTATAGTTCACAACAATTTTGGTTTAGAACTTAAACGTTTTTGCTTTAGAATAACTTTATAGAAAAAAATTGTATAAATTTTATAAAAAAATTGGAATACATAAGTTTATCCAAACAAATAAGTAGAATAAATAAGTTTATACTTTATCTCTAAACCTTTTGCTTTGTAGAGTCTTAATTTTTAGACGCAACTAAATTTATCATACCTGTGTTTTTGACGACAGTTTATCTGTGCTTGTCCCAAGCACATTTATCTATCTGTGCTTGTCCCAAGCACATTTATCTATCTGTGTTAAAAACTGTATTTGATATTCGCAAGATAACATAAAAAATTGGTGATTGTTGCAAAATATTGTATGATTTTAATATAAACTTAGCCGTTCGCTTGTAGTTTTAGCGACTTTCCAAAATGTAAACAAAATTAGGATAATTTGTGCGCTCTTTCAAATGAATACAAAACATATTTCAGTATTTTTTTAAAATAAATGGTAGGTATACCCTAGTGGTAAAACTTCGATCACAAATGCATTAAACAGTTTTGAATAGAAATGCATATTTACCATTCCTGGTAAAATGTAAAGCGAAACGTAAACAAAACCAAAAAAACATGTACTAAGTATGACCGTGGGTTTTGTTGTTTTTAATATTGAAAATTTGTATTAAATTGAGCTAAATTAAAAACAACAAATATTCTCTTCTTATCTGTATCACTATGGACCTTTTTGGTCTATGTGTGGCTAATTTGCCGCCACTTAAACTTAAACCTAATATATAAATATATATGTGCCCAAATTTTTCTCGAGAACGGATGCATCGATTTTAATGAAACTTTGGAAAAAGATGCACTCTAGCAAAGAATGAACAAGGTTTCAACTTTATAGTTGCCCACTAGGAGGCGTAGCACCGCCCTAAATTTTAAATTTGATCTAGTCATAACTTCCAAACCCTTAAAGGTATTTTGATGAAATTTAGTATACAGCTACTGTATATCAATGCCCTCTAATGGAAAAAAGTGGGCGGGATCGAAAAAATGCCACGCCCACTTTTCAACCCTTGAAAATTTTGATATAATATTACTCGAAAATGGCGCCAACAATTTTAATAAAAATTTAAGAGGTGTTACCTGTGTAAACAAGGATTAATATGTGATATGCCGTTATATTGGCAAAACTAGTTGAGGGCGTGGCACCGCCCACAAAAATATAATACTGTATAAAAAGATAACTAATAAAGCAATCATTCTGAAATTATCTTTGGGGAGCCTACTTGCTATAAGGCATCTCTGATCGTAAAGTGGGCGAAATATCGCCGGTGCGCGTGGCACCACCCATATAAGTGAAACACATTTAATGCTATATCCCGCAAATGTTACAACATATTTTGATGAAATTTGGTATGCGGATCTGGATCATGAGTCTTTAAAGCATAACGAAAAGTAGGCTTTGTTCAATAATTGGCCCGCCAACTTTTTATCAAAATAAAAATTTTGGTTAATAACTCAGCCAAAACAAAAAAAAAAAAAAAAATTTAACGGATCTTTTTAATTCTTATACGCAGTCTTATGAACTTTTTGACGCTGAATCCGTCTTTATCAGCAGAACTGTCATTATATCTGCAGGATTTTGAAATATCCTTGCTTGAAAATGAACAAAACGCTGTGATATAAGATATTTCAGCACCCATACTAAAAACGAAATATTTTGGGTTCGTGGCATACCCCACTTATTTATTTTAGGGCATTCTATGTCAACACAAAAAAAAAAAATATTAGTTTTTGATATTTTTCTATTGGGATCCGTCCTAAATCTTGAAAATCAAAATCTTGAAAAAGTAAAATCTTGAAAAAAGTCAAAATCTTCAAAAAAAAAAATCTTATATATTATATACTGATCCGCGGCCAAAGGCCGCCGCGAAGCCGATGTTGGATGTCTGACAGTTTTACCCCTACTATTAAGTTAAATTACTGCGGTAATGTTTTTTTCAAGATTTTGATTTTCTAGATTTTGAAAGACCCCATTCCTTTTCTATTGTTTCCTATACCATTCGATACTTTCCGAGTTTTTTCTTATTATTATTCTTATCGGTTTGTATATCATTTTGAAAGCATAAGCATTAGAGTTGAAAAGGTACAAGTTTCATAATAAAAAACAGCTATGAATAAAACCATTGACTAAAATAATTAAATCAGATTGTTGACCGAGCATAGATCTATCTCCAGGTACTTAAAATAATTTTAACTAGTTCAAATCTATACACAAACACCTTTCAAATAGTATGTAATTCAAAGTCGTACTCCTAACATAGTAAAAAACTAGTAAGGGTGTAAATTTTGGCCTGGCCAAAAAATAAATACCCTACACTGCAGTATTTTGAAAATTTTGCTTATATGGGAGGTGCCACTCCCTCTTGTCCGAGTACACCCAGTTTTTGTTCAGAGCTTGCATTTATAGTTTTTAGTGTCAGAGTGAAATTTTGTTGGATTATCTCAAAAAACTCTTTCAGTATAGCATTTTGAACCCTTTGCTTATATGGGAGGTGCCACGCCCCCTTGTCTGATTTCACCCAATTTTTGCTGAGAGCTTTCATTTATAATTTTTAGTGTCTGAATCAAATTTGGTTCGAATATCTCAAAAAACGCTTTCAGTAAAGCGTTTTGAAGCTTTTGCTTATATGGGAGGTGCCACGCCCTCTTGTGCGAGTACACCCAGTTTTTTTTCAGAGCTTGCATTCATAGTTTTTAGTGTCAGAGTGAAATTTAGCTGGATTTTCTCAAAAAACTTTTTCAGTATATCATTTTGAAATTTTTGCTTATATGGGAGGTGCCACGCCCCCTTGTACGATTTCAACCAATTTTTGCTGAGAGCTTTCATTTATGACTCTTAGTGTCTGAGTCAAAGTTGGTTCGAATATCTCAAAAAACGCTTTCAGTATATCGTTTTGAAGCTTTTGCTTATATGGGAGGTGCCACGCCCTCTTGTCCGAATTTGCTCAGTTTTTTATCAGAGCTTGCGCTTACAATTCGTAGTACTTATATGTATTGTGGTTGCATTTTCGTGAAAAATACTTCTAAAATTGCATTTTGAATATAATTTTTGTATGGGCGGTAGGCGTGTCCGTTGACCGATTTTGCTCATTTTCAATCCCCCGAGCTAACTTTGACGACGGAGGCAGTGTACCAAATTTCATTGAATTATCTTGCTCAGTTTTCCCAAAAAGTGTATTTCAACACACAGCCAGCCAGCCAGCCACCCAGCCAGCCAGCCAGCCAGACAGACGGACATGGCTATATCGACTCAGGAGGTGACGCTGATCAAGAATATATATACTTTTCTATACCTGCCACGCCTCCATCTCTGCGTTACAAACGGAAGGACAAAGTGAATATACCCTGGGTGTAGGGTATAAAAAGTAAAAAATTTTTTGTCTTGCGTATTAATATGGATCCCTAGTAAAAATTTTTGGGTTTTGCCACCTGCCCGCACAACTTTAGCCGCTCATGTCAATTTATAATATTGCCTTGCACCGGTGGTTGGACAGGCGCTGGTGGCGACTGGATATAGTTTCCTTGACTGCAGCATAAAAAATGTTCAACAAACTCTTCATTCAATAACCAATATGTTTTTCTAATACTTTCGATATATATCACAGCCCAGTATTAGTACGAATGTTTATTAAGGTGAATGCATAGTGTGTATTTGTTAGTGTACATTTGCTTAAATGCAGAACTACCACTTCTTTATAGCCCTCTAATGGTAGAGTAATAGTAACGACCAGTAGTAGCACAATATACTCCAAGTTCTCAAGTGATTTTTCATTATATGTATCTTCCATACCATTCTGTACTTATTTGCTACCGTTGCTATATTTTATTTGGTTCTTTGGTTCTTGTAGCAAGCGGGCGTGACGCACTTACATATGACAAGTCGCACTCCAAAAATGCTGACAAAGATTATATCTAGCACCCTGTACGATGACGTCGTCGACGGCTGCAGTTGTTTGTGTTCTTGTTCTTTTGAAAATCTACAATGCTGAATGAACACTTAATGGGAGGAAAAGAAAAAAAAAATTATAAAATTTCTTAGGCTATCTTTAGATACAACACGTTTCATATGTGACAATAAAGCAAAAAAAAGTTTCAGTTAAGGGACTAATATGTATTCGATTATATTGATGATATTGGTGGTATGTACATACATGCACTTGTATACATTTGTATGTATTCTCTTGTAACTCCTAGGAGGAGCATAGGGCCAAAATGAAACGCTTCCATTTGTTACGATCCTTTGCGATGACTGTTATCTCTTGTCACAACTTTCCCGATTCTTGGATTTCGTTATTCAGCGACCTTTTCCAGTTGGTTCACTGTCTACCACGTCCTCTACTGACAGACTTGACCAATCCATCCCCAAATGTGTAGCTTGATCTCGTTTACTATGGTCCTCTGATTGCATTTTTGATGTAGTTAGGCATTTAAGATAGTGCGAGGCCAACGAACCTTTAGTATGTGCCTAAATAACTTGTTGACGAATACTTGAGTTCAGCTTCAGGTTTTAGTCTTATGTGCGTTGCTTTTTAGGCCGGCTTAAAAGCCGCCAATTCCAAGACATGGTATTCAATCTTGCTTTGCGTAACAGAGTGCTTGGACGATAAAAGCTCAATGTCGTCAGCGTAATCAAGATCTCCTAGATGTTCGGAAAAGTTCTATAGGATAGATACCTCTTTTGGCCTTATTAAAAGCATTATCTAGGATATCGTCAAGAACGTTAAGGAAGAGAGATAGCGATAGCAAACAGTCCTGCCGGACGACTGAATTGGTGAAAAATGTCGGTGAACACAAACCGTTGTGTAAAACACTGCATTTAAAGCCTTCATACTGCTCACGTACTAAGTTCATGGCCTTTGTGGCAATACCGGGTCATGGGTTGTGGATAGTGGACGCTCTTAAGTGGTCGACTCCCAGATCAGCGTCTATTGCAGATTGGGCGGTAGAAATTAAAAGTGAATTTGGCAAATTTGCAGCGCTTTGCCAGATCCAGCCTTAAGCTTATAACTTATTGCGTGGTGTGTTCCTGAGAATATTATACTTATGAAGCATGGATCAAATATATATAAAATTTAAGTAATGTAATCTTTTTCCATATTAAAAACAAAAAAAAAGGTTAAATAACTTTTCCACTTAAATTTAAAAAAAAAAAACCATTGTGTTATTTTCGCGTTGACAAAGCAGAATGTCGTATAAATTTACAAACAAAATTTTCAAAATTCATTTAAGCAAATCCATCAGTGAGATAGTAATGTGTGGGCTAGGGATTCCAATTTTAGGACTTTTTGCGATCCCGGGATTTTCGGGATCAGAAATTTGAATCCCGGTTTCCCGGGATTTTTCGGGATTGGTATGAATTTTAAAGCAGAAATTCAATATTAAAATTTCCCAATATTTTTTCTTAAAATACCCCTACTATACCTTTACAAAATATTAAAAAACAATTTCTTAAAACAGGTACATTTTATCAAGCATTTCACGCCTTTTTTTAAAAACCAAAAATTCATAAATACTTATGAAGGAAAACACCAGCTGAACATTTTTTTGTCACCGATTTCGCTCAAATTTGGCAGTGCCGAAACTACACGGCATGCAAGAGGAGGTTTTGTCCTAGCATCATTTGTTGTAAAAATACAGGGTGTTGCAGTTGGCGATTTTTGTGATATCAACAGAAAGGGTGCTTTTCAAAAAAATAGCTTGCATAAAACTTTGTAAATTGATAACTTTAAGTAGCGTATCCCTTTCATTTTTAAATGTTCTTTTTATAAAAAAATATAACTTTAAAAGAAAAAATTTTTTCACCAATATTTTTAAAATTTAAAAATACTTTCTCATTTATTTAAAAAAACCTCCCTTGATTTTTTTTTAAAAGTACTATAGTATAAAAGTAAGTTTTTAGCTTTTGAACGACTGCGGTAGGCAAAACGCTATATTTACTCAAGAGGAAGGCATCTTACGAAAAAAGTGTACTAGGCATAAAATGATTAGAATCATCCAAGGAATACGTGTGAATTTTTTTCTGTCAATCAGATTTATAGTTATTAAAAAATGATTTTAGGAAAATTAAAGCATTTATTGTTTTGTCATTTAATCTAGATCTAAATTTATTGCAGGTTATAGCATACGAGAAGCATTTTTCTGACTTGCTGGTTGAATTGAAGAAAGATAATTGAAAGTTTTTTTGGGGAAATAATCCCTATCACCACCATTACAAAATATATTAATTTCTTTCATTAAAATTTCGGATAGCTTACAAGACTTTCTGAAAAACACATTTTTTGAAGTGTTATTCAAAACTAGATTTAATTTTTCTTTCAAGTTTGTTGTTGTACGTCTTTGCTCTCAATTTCGCAAGCAGTTTCACTTTCAAATCTAGAGAGGATACGCTTAATCTCTATTTTAATAAGATTTAAAGATGGAGCTCACAGAAGTCATAGTTTTGTTCATAAATATTATTTGGATTTAAGGTGACATTCGCCTTTGTAATTGAAAAAAAAAAAACACAAAAAATTTTATTATGAAAAAACTATTATATTTATTGACAAAATTTCTTTTGGACATTGTTAAATATTGTCCAAAAAAAATGAAAAAAATTTTATATTTTTTATTTTTAGTTTCCCTTGGCTGCTGTAGAGGGCGTCATCCATCGCATTTTTCATAAATATTCATACAAAAACTTCAAAATATAAAAAAATATGAATTTTAGAGGCTTATTGTATAGTTTTGAGTCTCAAGAATAAAATCCATTTTGAATTTTTCAAAAATCTGTTACAGGAGGTCTACAACATGTCCTACCGTTTAAAAAGTAACTTTTGGATGACGCCCTCTACAGCAGCCAAGGGAAACTAAAAATAAAAAAAAAAAATTTTCATATTTTTTAAACAATATTTAACAATGTCCAAAAGAAATATTGCCAAGGTTACCGGACATAGTCCCAACGGACATAATCCCCACTTCGTAAATGGGGATTATGTCCCCATTTTGGTCATGGGGGTTATGTCCGCAAATTTTTACATTACATAATCCCCATTTCGTGAATGGGGATTCTGTCCGTGGGGACTATGTCACGGCACCTATTCACGGAAAATACTAAACCGTAAAAATACATTGAAAATCCCAGTATGTTTTACTGCTGATTTTTTCAGTAACTGCGCGCCCGTAAAGAAAAACCGTATTTTTTACTGATTACATACAGTAAATAAAAAAAAAATATAAAAAAAAAAATTTATGTTGATGGTGTCGAACTTAAGACCTTTGTGTTTCTAGGCGACGCTCTATCTACTGAGCTACTGTAGCACTTTCATTTCTATAGCTTATTGATTAATTTAAATTATTTTAAAAAAAAAATTTTTACAATTTCAACCAGTAATAATTGAAATGTATTCTAAGCAAATATTGCAGAGCTCGCTTGTATTTTTTCATGCGACAAGTTTTTACTTCTCTATTCAATAGTTTTCACTGTTTATCTCTGTACTTTTTGAAGATTAAACCGTATATTTTACTTTCTTGCCATTACTTTTTCATGAGAATTCAGGAAAGTAATTAAATTACTGAAACAAACCGTAATTATCATTATCACTTTGTGCTATTTGAAAATCAATTTTTCCAGATCATTTTTTTGAGTGTTGTCAATAAATATAATAGTTTTTTCATAATAAAATTTTTAAAAAGTGTTTTTTGTTTCAATTACAAAGGCGAATGTCCCCTTCATTTTTTATTGAACTTTTAGGCATATATTTGCAAAGATCGATTTTCATATAAATCTTTCGATGCATTTTCTAACACATAATTATGACAAATTTAGGAACGAATTAAAACACGGCTATAGTTTATGATTTGATTTTATTAAAAATTTAATAACTTCTAATGCTTTAAAAAAAACTCTTAAAGAAGAAATCCCGGGGTTCGTATCAACTAATCACGGGATTTTTGGGACTGCAAACAGGCCTGAATCCCGGGACTTCGGGATCCCTGGACTGAAATCCCTAGTATGGACGCCTCAATGTATAGTTGAAATGGAAAGACATTCAGTTGTTGCTCACATCAGCGTGCCCAACATTAGGTAGCATATCATTGCTGAAACAAAAAAAAGACAAAATTCTCGTACATAAGTGAAAATCACTTATTATTTTCATGTTCAAGCTATTGTACAGTGTTTTTCAATGGAAATTCTATTTAAAGCACTTGTATCTTTTTAAGTATTCTGGCGTTTTTTCTTTGAAAGCACAAATTCTATTTTGCAGCATTTGAAAATTTGAATTTTTCAAATAATGTCTCTTGTAATTTGGGACATTTTAAGAACATTAAAAACCAAATTGTCAATGTTTTGAAAATAACTGAAATTTGACACTGTTTTCATGTTTAATTAATTTGTTAAACAGAATCTTTTGAAAATTATTAAAACAATATACTGAACTCGTACTCGTACCATGTGCTAAGGGGCGCTCTTGAATGTATTAGCTTTGAAAAAATTGTGCTATGTTGTTGAAAAATCGATTAATCTCAGGATTGCACGAAAATGGTTGAGAGTTATATATGATGTTAAAGCAGGAAGTGTAGTAAAAAGTTTCCAATTTAGCCTTGTCTGTCTGCTAGCTCAGAGCGCAAACCAGTTTAATTTGGACAAGAGGGTGCGGCACCTCGAATACAAGAAAAATTTAGAAAGTGCTA
Source organism: Calliopum simillimum (assembly GCA_951812925.1). Taxonomy (NCBI): domain Eukaryota; kingdom Metazoa; phylum Arthropoda; class Insecta; order Diptera; family Lauxaniidae; genus Calliopum; species Calliopum simillimum. Next base: position 119,329,920 of record OX638371.1, on the reverse strand, counting down.
TAGTACAACACGGTTCTCCGGAACGAGGAATTAATCATAGTTTGAGGCACCTCTGATTTTCTTTTTTTATACCATACCTGATAGTGTTGGCAACAAAATAAAATAATTTTTAAAATCGCAAGTAGGTGCCCCGCCCCCAAAATGGGCGCAATATTCAGAATTTGCTTGTTTTTGTGTTTATTTGTTTTATAGATTCAGAATCTATCCAGATGATTTCAATGAAATTTTCATAAAGTATTACTATCGATCAGGAGGAGGTCTCACATTTGCAAAATAGGTGGTTCCACGCCCCCAAAATCGAAATTTTATTATATCTCTTATATTTTCTGACGCAGGTTTATGAGGTTTAGTACACATATGAAGAAAACAAAAAAAATAACATGCATTGAAAAAATGGGCGGGGCCACCTACTTGCGATTTTTAAAACTATTTTATTTTGTTGCTAACACTATCAGGTATGGTATAAAAAAAGAAAATCAGAGGTGCCTCAAACTATGATTAATTCCTCGTTCCGGGGAACCGAGACAAGCGTTATTACAGGTAACACAACCAAATTTCTCACAGACACAAGGTATATTTAATGTAAGCTTATCGCAAAAACCTGGTGCATATCGACAAAAGGACGTAACACTTCTCACATAACTATAATTTTTTAGTGTTGCAGTGTAGAATATTTGATTTTTGGCGAGGCCAAATATGTTTAGCAACCTTACTTGTTTTTAATTTCATAAGAACCAACTAAGTATTGACTATTGAAAAATTTTATCGCACGAGTATACGAGCGATATTAAAAAAAAAATCTTGATATTCATTGCCAAAACTTAACGAATGAAGATGTTCAGAAACCACTTTTTTAAACTTATTCAAAATATTTCTTCTTCTCTAAATAAAACCGCGTTATGTGACGTTTATTGAAAGTGGAGTCCATAAAATATCCTAACATACAAATTTAGAAGGAGCAAAACACGGCTTTTAACTATTTTGGACGCTACAGAAAGAATGTACCAATCTTTGTTGTTCTTTTATACTAACTAAATCACTACGTTGTTTTTCTTGTCTTCAAAATGAGTAGTCGTGTAGTCATCCAAAATGCTACTTTCCAATGTTTTGAACTCTTTAATAATCGTATGACATCATGAAATTCAAAAACGTTATGGCAAAATAAGGAATATACTTAAGCAAAAAAGTAAGTGTTCTCAAAATTGTTTTAACGTAGTTACTTATTGTTGCTTATTTTAAAGATAAGGAATAGTACTAAGTGATTGAATAAAAATCAGTGAAATTTCGTCCATTCCCTATCCTGCCTCCAAAATAGTTAAAAAACGTGTTTATGCTTTTATGTTTGGGTTTGAAGCGAACGATAAGTGCTTTCAACTATCTAAACATCATTCCTGACTATTATGTAATTACACTGCCATGTTATGTAACCTCAACAGTAGTCCAAAATAGCACAAAACCTGGTATTTTGGGCAAGGATATCGCAAAATTCACACCCGATAGAGCAATTCCATTACCAGATTTAAGTTCAGCAACAAAAATTAGTGAAAAATAACTATCCGTTTTAATTTTCTTAGGTTCTCAATTCAGCCAAAAACGAAATATTCGATTTAACAAAAAGCGCCGAGGGATTTTCTTTATTTTTTTTTATATGAATAGTTAATGGCCATGAACAAGATTATATTAAAATTTTTCAAATTAAGCACCATAAGGTTTGAAACATTTTTTCGACACCCGTGAAAATTGCGTTTTGATTTCACGGAAAGTTTACTGGATAGTGCAGATTTAGTGACATTGATTTGTTTTGTTGAAATTAATTCCAATGGACCCGTTTCTTGCTATAACAACACAAGTCAAGAACAGGTTTTTTCATTAGCCCTATTCAGAATCTTGTTGCGTCGTAGCAAATGGAAAATTATTTGAAATGTTACTTAATGTTCTCAACTTATATCGACTTCCCGATCTTCCGATGGTTATATCTCCGAAAGTAGATTCGAGCGGCCGTTGTTGTTGTTGTAATTAATCCTCAGAACCCTATTTGGAAAAAAAAAAAAACAAAAAAACTAGTGTTTTTATAGAAAGAAACGGGTCCATTGGTATTAATTTCAACAAAACAAATCAATGTTATCAATTCTGCACTATCCAGTACAACAGTCGGTAAAGTAAAATTGTTCCACAAGACCGTGAATACAAGTATTAGTGTAAGGGAGGGAAATATGGACCACCTATCTTTCTTTTTTAAATAAAACCCAAAATACATTAAACAAAACAATTAATTTTATGTCATTCAGTAAAGGAAACAATTGACGTTTATTCTGATTCACTTTTAGATAAATATCTCATCAGGATAAAGAAAAAAAAATTAAAAAACTGAAAATACTCAAAATGAAGATAAAAAAAAGTGTAGTGTAATATGGACCATACATACGGTGACCATGTCTGTGTGAGCAAAATCGGGGACATAACGATACTTATGCGAAAAAAAACGGGGACAATCGGGGACAGTCGGGAGAAAATCGGGGACAAATCGGGGACAGATAAATATTGGGGCAAACAAAGACTGATGAGCAAAACCAAAAGACTTTCACCTCTAAATGAAACCTCTTTCAAAGCGCAAAAGTATACCTACGTACGAGGACCTCAACTGCACAATTTTCTTCGTAAATTTAAAAATTTAAACTTTATTTATTGCTCGTTAGTAAAAACATTTATTTCTTTAACTTGTATTACATTTAAATTGACTTTAACCTTAACTGGCACTTTGATATTAAATTTTATATAAAATTTATATCAATCCACAAGTTAAATTTTACTCAGATATTGTCAAAACGGCTCTTAGTATTTTTTGGCAAATGAAATTATTTTCAAAATGTCTCCGTGTCACCTCAAATATTCTTTGAGCTCGAGAAAGTTTAAATGATAATTACATTTTGTTATTAAAATAGTTTTAAGTGTCTTTACTGTATGCCGGATTGTGCACACTTGGAGGGTTTTGGAGGTTCAACCCGCCCAGGAAGATCTTTTTCCCATATAAATTATAGTACCTGGAGACCGATCCCTACTCGGTCAACAATCTGATCTTATTATTTTAGTCGATGTTTTTATTCATAGCTATTTTTTGTTATGAAACTCGGATTGTGCACACGTGGAGGGTTTTGGAGGTTCAACCCGCCCAGGAAGATCTTTTTCCCATATAAATTATAGTACCTGGAGACCGATCCCTACTCGGTCAACAATCTGATCTTATTATTTTAGTCGATGTTTTTATTCATAGCTATTTTTTGTTATGAAACTGGTACCTTTTCACCTCCAATGCTTTCAAAATGATAAATTAACCGATAAGAAAAATAATAAGAAAAAACTCGGAAAATATCGAATGGTATAGAAAAATATCAAGAACTCCAAATTTTTTAAGAGAAATAGAATGACCTAAAATAAATAAATGGGATACGCCACGCACCCAAAATATTTCGTCTCTTGTATGGGGGCTGAAATATCGTATCATCATGCCTCGGAAAGTTCATTCCATTTTTTTTTTGTGCATGAGTTATTAACTAAAATTTTTATTTTGGTAAAAAGTGGGCGTGACAATTACACAGGCCCACAAAAAAAAAGTACCATGCGCGAAAGATCAGACCACCTGAACTTTATGTTTTCGGGGTCGCTGAATCCGAATATGGTGGCAGATTAGTGAAATTAGTTCGCGTTTTTTCAGAAACCAGCAAAAATCAGTAATTTTCAGCATTATTGTTGATTTCTGAAAAAACGCGAACCAACTTCGCTATTCTGGCACCATATTCGGAATCAGCGACCCAGAAAACATAAAGTTCAGGTGGTCTGATCTTTCGCGCATGGTACTTTTTTTTGGCCTGTGCACAGGACTACAAAAATACGCTTTCTGTATAGCGTTTTGAAGCTTTTGCTTATATGGGTGGTGCCACGCCCTCTTGTCTGAATTTGCTTAGTATTTATGCGTATTTTGGTTGCATTGTCGTGAAAAATACTCCTAAAATTGCATTTTCAATATATTTTTTGTATGGGCGGTACGCGTGCCCGTTGACCGATTTCGCTCGTTTTCAATCCCCCGAGATATCTTTGATAACGGAGGCAGTGTACCAAATTTCATTGAAATATCTTGCTCAGTTTTCCCAAAAAGTGTATTTCAACACACAGCCAGCCACCCAGCCAGCCAGACAGACGGACATGGCTATATCGACTCAGGAGGTGACGCTGATCAAGAATATATATAATTTTCCATACCTGTCACGCCTCCTTCTCTGCGTTACAAACGGAAGGACAAAGTGAATATACCCTGGGTGTAGGGTATAAAAATTATTTCCGTGGAAGCATTTGATCCTGGCAAACACAAGCTAAACTCAACAATTTTTACAAAAAAAACTAGTAAGGGGGTGTAACCTTTGGCCTGGCCAAACATTAAATACCCTACACAGCAGTATTTTGAAAGTTTTGCTTATGTAGGAGGTGCCACGCCCTCTTGTCCAAATTCACCCAGTTTTTTCTCAGAGTTTGAATTTATAGTCCTTAGCATTTGAGTAAAATTTAGTTTGTTTACCTCAAAAAACGCTTTCAGTATAGCGTTTTGAAGCTTTTGGTTATATGAGAGGTGCCACGCCCTCTTGTCCAAATACTCTTTGTTTTTGTTCAGAGCTTGCGCTTATAATTCGTAGTGTGTATTTATGTGTATTTTGGTTGCATTATCGTGAAAAAAACTCAAAAAGTTTCATTTTGAATATATTTTTTGTATGGGTGGTAGGCGTGTCCGTTGACCGATTTCGCTCATTTTCAATCCCCCGAGTTAACTTTGACGCCGAAGGTTGTGCACCAAATTTCATTGAAATATCTTGCTTAGTTTTCCCAAAAAGTGTATTTCCACACACAGCCAGCCAGCCAGCCAGCCACCCAGCCAGCCAGACAGACGGGCATGACTATATCGACTCAGGAGGTGACGCTGATCAAGAATATATACACTTTTCTATATCTGCCACGCCTCCTTCTCTGCGTTACAAACGGAAGGACAAAGTGAATATACCCTGGTTGTAGGGTATAAAATGGTTATACAGATGATTTTGACATTTCATTTGTTAATTGTCAAAGAGCCGTATAAGAAAAGATTCTATCTGTCGTGAAACTATATAATCACAGTTTAAGTTTGCATATTCTCAAGAGGTTTTTAAGCTATTGATAAAAAATATGAAAAAATGCAACTTCATATATGATGATTTAGCTACACAATTACGGTTTTTAATGATATTTTATACATATTAATAAATGAACTGTGCAAATACAGGACAAATATGGGACACAAAATAAAATACAGAACATTTGTATGTCCCGTATTTCTCAAATAAATTCCGGGGACACGTAGCCGAAATACAGAACTGTCCCCGGAAATACAGGACGGCTGGTCACCGTAACCATACAGTCCATTTGGTACAGAAGTTGCATATAAAAATGTCACTTCTACATTCGGCACATTTTTCATGACTCTAAGAACGTCAGATTATACATTCAACCCAAAATTCGCCACGTCGATCTTCTGAGTAAAGGGTATTACATTATATGCATTTTTTATAATTTTTTCCCTTTGTAGTTAACGAATTACATATAGTGACTATCAGACTCGTCATGAAAACTGCAACTAGATTCCCCATCTGAAAAAGATGACAAATACATTTGTTTTCGAGGCTTTTTTCTTTGGTAGTCCATATTACCCACAGCACGTGTTGGTGAAATAAATGGTTTTTTTATCAAAAACTCTTTTGGTTAATGAACTTATTTGTGCTAATAAATTATAAATGGTATTCACTGACTTTATTTAATTAACCATTTATTTAAAAACGCGATGTCTTTAAAGTGAAATAATGAAATATACTCACTGTAAAAAAATTATCACTGATCTTTTTTTTGGAAAAATCAACTTTACAGAAACATGCGACTTCACCGAACGCTAAAATCGCCCTATTATAAGCTTTAGGTATTAGCGTTAAGTTTGAACATGAATAACGGTAAATCCTATGTATGCAGTGGGAAATAACCGTGTGGTCCATAATACCCACGTAGCCCATATTTGCCTCCCTTACCCTATTAATATTTATAAACAATGAAGATTTTTCGACATTTAAATTCTATTAGAGCCCGAGACTATATTCAGCCCAAAAAAATGCGTTTTATTGATTCCTGTAAAATTCAATTGTATGCCTTCTGAGGTTTTTGAAATGACCGATTCAAATATATTTAATAGTCACAAATTTTCACATACATGCACTGTTTTTCAAAAAATATTTTTTATTTATTCACCTGCACACTTTAGCCGCATACATAGGTAGGGTTTATAAAAACCCATTCGCATTTTATTTTCCGTATATCAACATTCTGATTCTTATGAGCACTCGTAGAACTTTTTAAATTTTATTATTTTTGGGTGAGCGGAAATGTGGAGAATGGCAAGTCATGGCAGGAAAGCAACTATGAGGTGACACAAGGGATGTCATTCCGGGATCACGCAACACCCCATTAGATTTTATCCCTAATAAATTTCGAAGTTATTTAAAGTACTGGTTGATAAAATTTTATTTTTTGTTTAATGAGAAAAATTTCCAGTCAAGCACAGATACTTTTGTGAGTAACTTATACATACTTAAAAAATCTTGTGTGCATCACAAATACATTGACCATTTTTTAATTTTAAATAAGGCTTTGTTTTTATTTAGTTGCTTTTAAGGTCTTTTTTACAAAACCGATAGTCTCGAAATCCCGGTAATGCTATAGAAAATCACAGAAATTCCGGGATCAAGAGAATGCCGGAAAATAGGAATCCCTAACACACACACACTGGTGAATATATGCATATAAATGCAAGCTTTACATAGAAGCGCCCCAAACAACGTCAGTCGCAAAAACTCTTTCGAATTGTGTAACTTGTTGTCGTCTGCAGTTTCTGATAATAAAATCTAGCCTCTGTGGCTTATTCAAAAAATTATTATTAATACCAGTACCAAGTAAGCTATAGTTGCCACCCTCCAATACACATGATGATTGTGCTGAAGTCGTTAAACGAATTTGCCTCTCCTTTTCTTCTAATTTTGTTTACTACAGGAGTTTATGCAATACGAACGCGACTTTTGAAGGATGCGTCTGTATATGTCGCACAAAAATTAAGTGTAAGGAACAGAAATCAATAATGTTATTGTAAATAAATATTATAATAGGACAAAATTTAGAATCGACCCTAATAAAGTGAAAGCGCGTTCAATGCCCATACACTATACAATGAGTATACAGACAAACCACATCCTGCTTTTGCTGTAGGAACCGGTGTTGCCAAAAAGTGGTAAATTTACCTAAAACGGGTAATTTTCAGCTCCTGAGGTAAAAAAGGTGAGAAAAAACAAATAGTGGTAAATTTTGCACGCGGACTTAATTTTTATAACTTCGTTCACATAACTTCTTTAGACATATTACTTGAAATAGCTCACAATTTTCTAAGTCCAACTTGCAAAGGCCTTACTTTTGTAGAGCAAAAAGATATAATAAGAAATTATCACATCAAAAAATACACGTTGGAGGAAGCATATTTGGGACCTTTATGTGAAAAAGAAATTGCATAAATGCACTATTCTGATGCAAACATAATGAGGAACAGTTGCCAAAAGTTCTACAAGAAGGCATTTTTATAACTGTTTAAAAGACTTTCGTTCAATGATAAGGAATAAATTCACTGAAATGGAGTTTTTGTGTCCGGAAGTTCATTTTAACATTAAGGTATAACCAAAAAAATATAAAAGAATTATCTTTACTTCCGAATAAAGTTTATTAACATTGTAAAACTTTCTATTGAGTAGAAGGAAGCAGGTGTTTGCTTTAATGACCAGGAAAAGAAAAAATGTTCTTCGATGCCAATAGATGAAATGTGGTCCGAAATTCAACGTCTTAAAAAATTTAGCGATGTGATTAAATTTCCAATCCTTTGCAAGTTAGCTTTTAATTTGTTAATATTGCCCCATTCCAATGCTGAAACTGAGCGTATATTTCTTTAGTTACTGATGTTAAAAATAAAAAAAGGAATTAAATGGGAAAAGATTTGCTTCATGCTACTCGTATATCTATTTCACGATCGGCAACCCAAGAAAAGAAATCTGATTTTGTAGTGAATGTCGATCACCTATCAAAGTATTTTACAAAAATTTTTATTAATTTATTTTTAAAAATACGCTTAATATACATACATTTAAATGAACTAAACTGAAAAATCAAAGCAGTAAATGTTATGATCTTTTTTATTGTTCTAAATTTGTTTTTTTTTTTGTAAACAATAGGTACAATTAAATTATTCATGTTAAACCTGTAACTCTCATGTTTTATCAATTATTTTTGAAAGTGGTAATTTTTTGTCCAAAAAGGTAAATTTTTAAGTAAAATTAGGTATTTTCCAAATCATTTTACTGGCAACATTGGTAGGAACACCTCTCAGACGGTTGCCACTTCATGCACAGTAGGAAATTTGTCTTTTTTGTGGATTTTTCTCAAACGCTGATTTGGCGGGCAATAATTCATGCAAAATCTCAGGTCGCACCAGTAAAATGTCTAGTGGAGACCCCTAATGTTATGAAAAAGAGATTTCATAACTGAAAAGGACCGAAAAAACTATGAAACTAATAAGAACTTGTTTCAGGATTATAAGTTGAAATCAGGTTTTGTTTATTCTGAATATTTGAGTATTAAAAAAATCTGACGGATATTCATCCGAGTTCAAGACAGGTGACGGGCTTACCAGCGACCTTAAAATCATTTTGTTAAAAAAATACGCTTTAAGTGGAACTTATATTTGATAAGTAAGCGAGGGACTTGGTTTCAGGCCCGTGCGCACGGGGGGTTTTGGGGGCTTAACCCCCCCCAGGAAGATATTTTACCAAAAAAAATTAAATAAATATTTATGATTTGCAAATATGTATTGGAATAAAAAAGAATTTATCTCATAAGTACTCGTACCTAAAATATCATTTATAATATCACAGTTATTTTGACTATTGCTGTGGGTTAGCTCATTTGAACAATTGATAAAGGTACAAATTTTTAAAAAAAACCTACTTGCATTAGCGTTTTTTGCTGCAAATAGGAAAAATAGTAGAAACGCTATTTGTTTTACTTATATTTTAAACATAGACCATAGAAAGATAGTAAGAAACAAAAGATATAAATTTTTAGTGATTAGTTTTCTCATCAAAAAAATTAGAACCACCAATTTTTCAATTGGAATCGTTTTATTTCGGTATCTTAAAACAAATGTCAAAAACCGATATCGAGATCATTGCCACATTTAAAGTTATTCAGGCTCAAAGGTCGCAAGAATTAAATGTTTTTTAATCGAATTTCGAAATAGCAAAAAAAAAAAATGCTTAGTTTATCCAATCTTTTTTCATATATCAAAATAACATCACTGAGTCAAAAATTTTCCATTGTTATTGAGCACCACTCGCCATCTTCGGTCGAAATCATAATACGGTCCTTAAAAGATTCCTGGGGTTTCCGCTCGAAAAATTCGGTCAAGACCATTTTGCAATCCACTAGGGAATTCAATTTTATGCCATCAAGATAATTATGCAACGAGTGAAACAAATGGTAATCCGAAGGTTCAAGGTTTGTGCTGTACAGTAGATGCATTAAAACTTTCCAACCAAGCTCCCTCAATTTTTGGCGAATCACCAAAAAAGTATGTGGTCTAGCCTTGTCGTGATGAAAGGCGATGCCCTTTCTGTTGACTAATTCCGGACGTTTTTCCTTGAGTGCTTTATTTAATTTTGTTAATTGCTGACAGAACACTTCCGAATTAATCGTTTGGCTAAGCAAAAAAGCTTTTAGTACACAGGACCCTTGCAGTCCAACCAAATACCCAGCAAAACCTTCCTTGGCGTCAGCTTCGGCTTTGCGACGATTTGGGCAGGCTCACCTCGTTTTGACCATGATCTTTTTCGCACATTACTATCATACTGAAATGCGTTCAGAAAGATTTTTTTCACTCAGATTATGTAGCGATTTTGCGACACTTTTTCAAGAATTTAGTCCACTTTTTTGGTGCGTGGTCGACAAGATTTAAATCAAAATTTCCAGAGCGAAATCAATCATACCTGGATGCACGCCATATATCTGTTAATAGCTTTTTCTGCACTTTAAATCAAGGATAACTCGGATCTCAGACATGATAGAAAAAATTGGTTGCTAGATTCGGATTTTTGAAATGAAAGACTGGGGCTTCAAGCTGCGTTATCAGGTTTTGTGGCTAAAGATTTCCATTTTTTGTTATATAACCTCAAAAATATGGTAAAACAAAACTTTTAGGTTCAGATTTCTCGAAAACCATGCAAGATATAGCAATTCTAAAGCCGGATTCAACATCGAAGCTTACATTGAAAATGATTTTTTTTGTTTTTGTTTGTTACTTTTCTAAAAAAAACGCAAAAATTCATTTTTATTTTCTTCACCAAAAAATTCCTAAAAAAATAATATTACGTTAACTCGATCAGCTAGAATTTTCAAAAATACAATTTTTGAATCTACAAATGAATGGAAAACTAACTGCATACTCAGTTTTTGGTTGATTTTTGTCAAACCTTTTTTTATATACAGAAACAATGTAGGTCAGGGACATTTAGTTACCGAAATTCGACCCTGAAAATCGATTAGCTCATTGACCAATTTAAAAAAAATAACTTTTTCTGTATATTTGAACCCCAGTGAACAACTTTGCTTAAAAACCTTGAGTGGAACGACATCGAGGTAAAACCGAGCTCGGCCTCGTTTTTGTCGTATCTTGGACTTAGTTTGTAATCATTGTTGCATCCGTATGTAACCAAGCTATGGTAATATTCATTAAAACCATTAATCGATGTTATCTAAAACCGAAAAAAAAATCTTACAAAAAAGACAACGCCTTAAAGCAATCGGGCACGAAAAATGATTTAAAGCAATACATATTTTCTAGGGCTGTGCAACGAGCCGAACTAATTCGATCAAACTCAAAATTCATGAGCTTTTCACACAATTTCAGTACCGAACTGAGTTCGTTTAGCTCAGCTCAACTCAGCTCAACTCAGCTCAACTCAGTTCGTAAGTTCTTGAGTTTTGAGCTGATCGTTTGATCGATCAACGAATTCGTTGTGAGCTGATCGTTTGTTTGTTGAGCTCGTTAGGTATGAGTTTTCTCGTTTGTTTGGTTACGTTCAGCGTGTTCAATATGCGTTGAATATGATTGCAAATTGCAATCAGCGTTGCAAGAATTGTGTAAGAATTGGGATAAGTTTAAGGTTTAATATTATACACGAATATTAAACAAATATTTTGCATAGTTGTTTTTTTACTCTTAATTCGAAATTGTGAACTTAAAAAAATTTAAAATAAAAACTAGGAAGCTTTGTACAATGATTTTGTTTAACTCGGCTGTTTGAACTTCGAAAACTTTCAGGATTGCCACATGTTTTATTTGCTTAAACCATACATTTCAAAATAAATAAAAAAATTAAATTTTAGCCTTAGATAAACTTTTAAAAAATCCAACACATTTTTTAGGGTTACCACCTGTTTTTTTTTTTTTTAATATCAAAATTTTCAATCAAGAAATTGCTGAAGTCATCATTTTCTCTCTGTAAATTGACATCTTGGGTCCAAAAACGACGAAACAAAAAATTAGGGTTGCCATATCAGGGTTACCAGACGTTTTTTTGCAAAATTTCATTTATTTATCAACTTTCTTTATTGAAAGTTACAGAATCGACCCAAAAACCCATAGTAAATTTTTTGGGGTTGCCACCTGGTTTTTTTAATAAAATCAAAATTATCTTTCAATAAATTGCTAAAATCATCGTTTTCTTTCTATAAATTGACACCTTGGGTTCAAAAACAACGCAAGAAATATTTAGTATTGCCATACTAGGGTTGCCTGACTTTTTTTCGCAAAATTGCATTTCGCTGTTAAGTTTTTTTATTGTTTTTGGACCCAAGATGTCAATTTATAGAAAAAACAATTATGATTTTAGCAATTTATTGAAAGAAAATTTTGGTTTTATTAAAAAAACCAGGTGGCAGCCCCAAAAAATTTACTATGGGTTTTTTGGTCGATTCTATAACTTCCAATAAAGAAAGTTGAAAAAGAAATGCAATTTTCCAAAAATATGTCTGGCAACCCTAATATGGCAACTTTAAATTTTTGTTTCGCCGTTTTTGGACCAAAATTAGATCATAGATGACAAACGGAGACATTTGTTTGACTTCATGCATGAACTTTTAGAACAAATGTCCAAAAAATCACTGATGACTTATGCTGATAATGTCACTGAGTCGTCAGTGTACTAGCGACTTGTAGCAGACAATATCAGTATGATTCCCTCATGAATATGTCACTTATGCATATACTTCCGAGTGAGTTGTAGAGGAAAATGTCATCGTGTTTTCACTAATGATTTTGTCACAAACAAGTCAGTATAGATCTAGAAAAAATTGCTTTTTTTTGGTTTTGCATTTGTTTTATTTAGATTTATTAATTAATAAATTTTAATTTGCATTAATTAAATAAACAATCTTTTAAAACATGAAACTAGCACCTCAGGCCTTTGGCCCTTAATAAAAATACTTATAAACAAATGAAAATAACTAAGTATGTACTATTAAATATGTCATAGTATCAAAGCTGAACTTTTTGGTGGGTGTTATTCCAATAGAAGGTTTAATCTTGTGTTCTAGTCAAATTATGCCTTGGTGAAATATAAGGTTCTAAAGGTTGAGAAAATTTGTTTTATGCAAATATATCGCTAAGTGTTGCTTATACAAGCAAATATTGGTTCATAATTTTATAGCTCAGAAAATTTCCTATAAAAAAATTATGAAGGTCGGTCAGACCAAAATTTTTTTTTTAGAAATAACCCTTTGTAAGATATTGGCAAAAAACTAATTTTCTCGACTTTTACCTCCCGATATCTAACGAAAGCACCACCTATCAAGATTTGACTTAAAGTTCATATCTCACTTAAAAAAAATCATATTTGAAACTATGGCGTAGGTTAGCCAGCAGCTGGCAATTATTCTATTTGATAATGCATTTCTTATGTTTGCAAAGTGGTGTGCGGCAATTTTCACACTTATCCATCCAATAGCAGAATTCTCTGTGATATTCTTGATGATTCAACGATAGAAACCTATTGAAAAGATAAAATTCAGACATTATAATAACAATACTTAAAGCCTTTTCTTAAGGACATATGAACTCACCTCAAAATGGTTAGTCTGGATTTATTATTAAATTAACAGTAATAAAATATATCTTTTTGATTAAAATTAATCACATTTTAAAGAAGACCCGAAATTTTTTATTTATTTATTTCAATTCGCTTGACAAACTGACAACAAAAATAACAATCGTCTGTATCCGTGACTTTTACTCGTTAATGGCGACATGTAACAGACAATGTCATGCAGCTATACACTTGTTATCGGCTTTTAATAGACAATTTCACCGACTCGGAACATTTCAGGAGTTCAGAGACATTTAAATGACATTGTCTGACAGAGAATACTAACTTCCTGACATCCCGACTATGAGTCATCGATGAAAAAACCATTTCGGAAAATTTCATTTGGAGAGCCCTATGTTCGTATTATTTTATTGATGATTCATCGATGACAATATCATAATGGATGATGTAGCTCAAAAACACCACCGGGTTGTTTAATATTCGTGTGTAATATTAAATCTTAATACTTATCCCAATTCGTAAGCAATTCTTACAACGCTGATTGCAATCATATCCAACGCATATCGAACACGCTGAACGTAACCAAACAAACGAGAAAACTCATAACTTACTAGCTCAACAAACAAACGATCAGCTCACAACGAATTCGCTGATCGATCAAACGATCAGCTCAAAACTCACGAACTGAGTTGAGCTGAGCTGATCGATCTTGTTCGTTTTGTGTTGCGAAAGTTCGAACAGGTTCGATCAGCTCATTGCATTGTGCTTGATCTCAGAGTCATTTCGCACATTTCCCCAAAAAAACATTTTGGGTGCAAGCACTTTTTATTTAAAACACGTGGGGACAGGTGTGAAGGACCAAAGGGGCACGTGTATCCCATTTTATCTAAGCACGCTATAATAAAAAACACCGATGAACCAAAAATACCTTGACGTTTCTAAAAACATGAAAGTCTGTTACATTTCCTTTATAGACCCTTTACATAGTTTGTGTAATAGGATTCGGGATAAAATCTACTGAAAATTATAATGCTCTGATTGTCTGACACATTTGAAATATCTATTCTCTATCGATGAATTGCGGTCTGGCTCCAATCGATAAGAAAATGTGAGTCTGCCAGTAAAAAATTCAAAAGTGACATACATATATGTCCTTAAAACTACCCAAAATAGAAAAAGATCAATGATGTGGTTTCAGTCCTTGAAAGAAAGAAAATCCCCAAAACATTATTCTGTGGCACTAACAAAGAATCGTTTTCTTCTTGCCATGTACTGCATGGTTGGCTTTAACGCCACTGTACATTAAATATTCGTGTGTCGGTAAAATAAGTTTTTAGACCCTAAAGCTAATGTTTAACGACTGTAACTACAACGACGATTTATAACGTTTTCCTATGAAATTTAATTTGTGTTCATAGTTGCCTGCTCCTATTGACGCTCTTGCTAGTAGCTGCAAACCTTTAAATTTAATTAAGATGCGCAGACAGGACACTTTAAATTTGCTGTCACCAATAACCTTTATCATGAAACTTTAAAGTGATGAAATTGAATTCAACGCTGAACTTAAAATTAAAACTAAAATTGAAAACGAACACAATAAAATCAAAGAGAGAAACTTTAAATGAAATGAAACAAAATTTCGAAAATATTTGATGTTCAAGAATCAAATAACAGTTAAATTGTAAACAGGAAATCGAAACGCCATCAGGAAAAACATCACCGGGAGAGCATAGCATGTTGCATTCAGTCAACAGCAACAACAACAAATACAGGATGTCGCTCGCTCTGTGCAAATACAAGTAATAATTTTCCAATTATTTGTCTTTGCAAGGTTGCTAAGTTCTGTTGGGTAAATATCACCATTGAATTTTCACATCGGAAACTAAGAATTGTGTAGTAGGTGATAAAATTAGCACTGAAAAGGAAATTGTTCAGCGACTTGCAGACATCGTTGCGTTGTGATAATAGAATCTACTCCATCTAACAGCAGGAGTTGCATCTAAATAGTATGGATGAAGGATTGTAAGGATTTTGCAATAAACTGGCATAAATTGTTAGTTGTTGATTTTGAAAAAAGCATTTCTAATTTTGTTGAACATGCACCGATTTTAATCCGACATGACTCATTTTTTTTGTAATAAATTTAGAACAAAACCAACGCATTAGTTTTTTGCGGGTTTTCCCCAAAACTTTTTTAATCCCCCGTTAACCCCCAAAATCCGATAAATTCAATAAAACTGTTTTAAAATGCTTAAAAATGGAAAACTATGTCGAGGTTGTCTAGGTTGCTGAATCCAAATTTAATGTTTGAAAATGGAAACATTCAAAATGGCGCCCGAAAACTGCTTGTATCCCCATTTTAAGCCCAAAAAAGGAAAAAAATCGTTATAGTGGAGTGACTGGGGGTTTAAGCCTAAAAGTTTTGTTACAGTCAATGAATTTATACGGTCGACACCTTGACCGTATCCCACCGGATTTTGTTTTTTATGCTATAAAAAGTAAAGTTTAACAAAAATTTTTGTTGCTTTTGATTTTTTTATTATTAAAGCAATAACTATAAAAAGTTAATACGAGGGCTGCTAGATATATTTCTGGCCTAATAATGAAAATGCGAATATTTATCGTCAAAAATGGTTTTATTGTGTTTCAAAGTATTCTCCAGCATGATTTATACACTTTTGCATGCGCTCAAACCAATTTTCGAAGCACTTTTCCCACTCCGATTGAGACACCTCCAAAACATGGTTTTTGAACGCTTCAGCAGCATCTTCTGGCGACGAAAATCGTTGACCACGCATTTTTTTCTTGATGTTCGGGAATAGAAAGAAGTCATTGGGTGCCAAGTCAGGGCTTTACGGCGGATGACCCATCAATTCGACGTTTTGGCCGGTCAAAAAGGCGCTGGTTTGAGCTGATGTGTGAGAAATCACATTGTCATGGTGAACAATGATTCGTCTTCTCTTGCTCGTTTTTCGAATTTCTCCGAAGACTTCAGGCAAACAAATTATGGTGTACTACTCAGAATTGACCGTCCTACGTTGCTCAAGCGGAACAGTCGCCACATGACCAGTTTTGCCGAAGAAACAGGCGACCATTTGCTTCGAAGTGCTTTTCCCATGAACAACTTTCGTTGGATTTGGCTCGTCTTCGAAGACCCACACGGTCGACTGCTGTTTTGTTTCGGGCTCATACGCATAGATCCATGATTCGTTACCTGTGACGATCTTATAAACGTCTTTTGAAGTACCGCGATCGTATTTTTTCAACATTTCTTTGCACCAATCGACACGAGCCTTTTTTTGAGCGATTGTCAAATTGTGCGGGATCCAACGAGAAAAAACTATTTTTACGGCCAGGTGTTCATGCAATATCGAATGTATTGGAGTGGAACTAATGCCCAAAGATGCTTCTATCTCACGGTGTGTCACATGATGATCTTGCATTATCAGTTCACGCGCGGCATCAATGTTCTCAGGCACAACGGCCGTTTTTGGACGACCTTCACGGAATTCGTCATTGAGCGAGCGTCGGCCACGATTGAATTCATGAAAGCAGTTTTTCACAGTGCTATAGGATAGTGCTTCATCGTCATACAAAGATTTAAGTTCATTGATGCACTCTTGTCGTGATAATCCACGTCGAAAGTTGTGAAAAATGATCGCACGAAAATGTTTACGAGTTAATTCCATTTTTTTGCCAAATTGATTTTTTCAAGTCACTGTAAACAACACAAATGATGGTCGTACGTTAAAACGTTCTGAGTACGTTTATGCTAAAAAATGTCAAACTTTCCAATGGCAATGTCAGATTGCACCTAGCAACACTTAGTGTTGCCTAGGCCAGAAATATATCTAGCAGCCTACGTACAACACAAAATTAAAAATAATTGTAACATTTTGCAAACCATTTTTTTTAAAAATTATTTGAACACGAAAAACGTAACTATTTTTTTTCCTTGGGGCCGCTCCAGATATCCGATAATTTCTGTTTTCGAGGTTATAGCTTTATATAGATCAATATATGCGACCATGTATTGGAAAAAGTGAACCAAAAAAAAAAAAAAAATAATGACAAAATTAGTTTATGTTACAGTATTGTTTTGTTACCGGTTTGCTGTGGTGTAAAAATAATTGTTTTTTTATAAAATTGTTCAAAAATAATATTGTCATTTGTAGTTTTCATATCATGTATTATAGTACAATCATTTGGGAGAATAAAATTATGTTACCTGGAAAGTTTTGCGGGATTTTTGCAAACGGGTTATTTTATAGATTTCGATGTGCTCTTTCAGAATTTCAACTCAGGAGATATCTTAATTCAAAATTTGTAAATTGTGCATGCCGCTTATGAATAGGCACAGTTATTGTTGAGCTTAAAATTACAATAACTCATGAACGGTGAGTCACGTTGGAGTCCTGTGCACAGGCCAAAAAAAAAAAAAGTACCCTGCGCGAAAGATCAGACCACCTGAACTTTATGTTTTCGGGGTCGCTGAACCCGAATATAGTGTCAGATTAGCGAAGTTGGTTCGCATTTTTTCAGAAACCAGGAAAAATCTCTAATTTTCAGCATTATTGTTGATTTCTGAAAAAACGCGAACCAACTTCGGTTTTCTGGCACCACATTCGGATTCAGCGACCCCGAAAACATAAAGTTCAGGTGGTCTGATCTTTCGCGCATGGTACTTTTTTTTTTGTGGGCCTGTGTAATTGACCAAAAAAGCCCGACTACTTTTTCGCGAAATTCGAAATAATTACCTAATTTGCCTGCACTATTTGATTTGAGTAGTTATTTGCTGTAAAATTACTATCAAGTTTTATAGTATATAGGGCATTACATTCCGTTTCGGATAGCATTTCCATCTCCAATTTTTTTGAATTATAGTAGGGGAAGAGTACCGGGTGTGGGCACCGTTTTGTTTTCGACTCATAACTTTTGGCCAAATGTTTATTATGCAGACATATTAGTATGTATCAATGGAAAGATAGAGACCTTAGCTAACTATTGGTGAAGGAAAAAAAATGATTCCGTCAGTTGGATAAATTATATCAAAAAAATAATGAAGTGATCATTTTTGACAAAACAAAAATGTTATGTTCGGTTGTGGGCATCCTTAGAAAATCTGCAAAAATGCGAAAGTATGAAGAAAACGCAATCAAATGGAGAAAAATGCAAAATTAATTTATTCTGGACACATTCACACAAATTCATCATCTAAAGTGCAATAAATGCAAGTAAAAACTAGTAAGGGTGTAAATTTTGGCCTGGCCAAAAAATAAATACCCTACACTGCAGTATTTTGAAAATTTTGCTTATATGGGAGGTGCCACTCCCTCTTGTCCGAGTACACCCAGTTTTTGTTCAGAGCTTGCATTTATAGTTTTTAGTGTCAGAGTGAAATTTTGTTGGATTATCTCAAAAAACTCTTTCAGTATAGCATTTTGAATCCTTTGCTTATATGGGAGGTGCCACGCCCCCTTGTCTGATTTCACCCAATTTTTGCTGAGAGCTTTCATTTATAATTTTTAGTGTCTGAATCAAATTTGGTTCGAATATCTCAAAAAACGCTTTCAGTAAAGCGTTTTGAAGCTTTTGCTTATATGGGAGGTGCCACGCCCTCTTGTGCGAGTACACCCAGTTTTTTTTCAGAGCTTGCATTCATAGTTTTTAGTGTCAGAGTGAAATTTAGCTGGATTTTCTCAAAAAACTTTTTCAGTATATCATTTTGAAATTTTTGCTTATATGGGAGGTGCCACGCCCCCTTGTACGATTTCAACCAATTTTTGCTGAGAGCTTTCATTTATGACTCTTAGTGTCTGAGTCAAAGTTGGTTCGAATATCTCAAAAAACGCTTTCAGTATATCGTTTTGAAGCTTTTGCTTATATGGGAGGTGCCACGCCCTCTTGTCCGAATTTGCTCAGTTTTTTATCAGAGCTTGCGCTTACAATTCGTAGTACTTATATGTATTGTGGTTGCATTTTCGTGAAAAATACTTCTAAAATTGCATTTTGAATATAATTTTTGTATGGGCGGTAGGCGTGTCCGTTGACCGATTTTGCTCATTTTCAATCCCCCGAGCTAACTTTGACGACGGA
This sequence comes from Calliopum simillimum, assembly GCA_951812925.1. Taxonomy (NCBI): domain Eukaryota; kingdom Metazoa; phylum Arthropoda; class Insecta; order Diptera; family Lauxaniidae; genus Calliopum; species Calliopum simillimum. The sequence goes on along the minus strand of OX638371.1, from coordinate 119,310,565 downwards.
GGCAGTGTACCAAATTTCATTGAATTATCTTGCTCAGTTTTCCCAAAAAGTGTATTTCAACACACAGCCAGCCAGCCAGCCAGACAGACGGACATGGCTATATCGACTCAGGAGGTGACGCTGATCAAGAATATATATACTTTTCTATACCTGCCACGCCTCCTTCTCTGCGTTACAAACGGAAGGACAAAGTGAATATACCCTGGGTGTAGGGTATAATGATGGCTTGGCGGTTAATTTGCGTGGTTACAGTTTAAAACAAATTATACAAAAGTCCAGGTCGTATTGGTCCTCGCTCAATGACGCTGAGTTGTCTGCCGTGGCGCGTTCAGCTGTAGATTTCTTGGCGTGCTTTGCCGGAGGTTTTTCTGAAATTCCCTTGGCTGCCTTAGGCGCTTCTTAACTGTCCTCATCGTTGTTTTCTGTTTCAAATTGAGCAGAACTTCCTGAAGAAACTGGAAAACATCAATTTACCTGATTTTGTGGCACGCGTTGCCCACATACACGCAAGAAGTCCAGCAAAATACCATCGTCGACTGCTTTGACGCACATAGGGAGATTTATTTTGGAATAAATATCATCAATTTAACACTATAAAGTAAACTTGCCGTAAAAACAAAACCCAATTTAATTGATTACTGACAGCAACCCAGCCAAATCATATTATGACATTACTTTTGTCTCTATAAGAATTTTCAAAATTTAGTATGAAAATAAAAAAATGTAATGTTCCATATACAGTAATAGATTTAGTAGAAGAGAAGAAAAACTTAAGTCAATGAAAAATATATTTTGTCACACCCAAAAAATTCTACATTTGAAGGGAGATATTTATATTGATGAAAAACAATAGAGTAATGTCGCATCAACTTTTCTTTAGAGTTATAGCTGCGATATTAGATAATGTGTCTTCCATTGGCATTTTTGTTGATGTCTGCTTGGTTACGTATAAATTATTAAAGCAATATTTCCGAAATTAATTATATGGAGTATACTTGCCATATAGACTCCTCAGTCAAAAGTAGGAGAAATTTCACCAGTGGACGTGGAACTTCCTACACAGCAAAAAAAAAAAAAAAACAAAAATGTTTAAAGTTACATCTCGCAAACTGTATAAGATATTTTAAAAAAGTTTGGTATGCGAAAGTTCATCATCGCTCACAAATCGGAATCATTTTTTGTGTATTTTTGTTTACTTATTATGATCAACAAGCATGCTCATCCGAGCCCGCACACAAAATTTGAAAATATACTTATTCGTTTTAAGGATGCATGAAAGCAGCTGTGAGCCACTGTGTGTATCCGGAATGTTTATGAGCAGGGCTCGGTTTTCCATGAAATGTCATCTTTTCTTTGCTCTTACATAGACATTTTCTGATAACACAGAAACACCGTTCATGCTTCCCACGTTTCAAAGCTAAAGGTTTTTAGGGCAATTTTTTGCCTTTTTTAGACATTTTTGGTTTTTAGGACATTTTCCATAGTATACGACATTATTTTGAGGCATTTTTGTGCTTTTTATGTTTATTTTAAGTTTTCAGGTAGTTTTTCATAGTTTTCGCCACTTTTTAAGGCAATTTAGTGTATTTTGATATTTTTATACCCTACACCCAGGGTATATTCACTTTGTCCTTCCGTTTGTAACGCAGAGAAGGAGGCGTGGCAGATATAGAAAAGTATATATATTCTTGATCAGCGTCACCTCCTGAGTCGATATAGCCATGTCCGTCTGTCTGGCTGGCTGGCTGGGTGGCTGGCTGGCTGGCTGGCTGGCTGGGTGGCTGGCTGTGTGTTGAAATACACTTTTTGGGAAAACTGAGCAAGATAATTCAATGAAACTTGGTACACTGCCTTCGTCACCAAAGTTAGCTCGGGGGATTGAAAATTAGCGAAATCGGTCAACGGACACGCCTACCGCCCATACAAAAAATATATTCAAAATGCAATTTTAGGAGTTTTTTTCACGACAATGCAACCAAAATACGCATTAATATTAAAAATTGTAAGCGCAAGCTCTGAGGAAAAACTAAGCGAATTCGGACAAGAGGGCTTGGCACCTCCCATATAAGCAAATGCTTAAAAACGCTATACTGAAAGCGTTTTTTGAAATATTCGAATCAAATTTGACTCAGACACTAAGAATCATAAATGAAAGCTCTCAACAAAAATTGGGTGAAATCGGACAAGGGGGCGTGGTACCTCCCACATAAGCAAAAGTTTCAAAATGCTATACTGAAACAGTTTCTTGAGATAATCGAACCAAGCTTCACTCAAATACTAAATACTATAAATGCACGCTCTAAGCTAAAACTAGACGAACTCGGTCAAGAGGGCGTGGCACCTCCTATATAAGCAAAAGCTTCAAAACGCTTTACTGAAAAAGTTTTTCACTCAGACACTAAAAACTATAAATGCAAGCGCTGAACAAAAACTGGGTGACCTCGGACAAGAGGGCGTAGCAACTCCCATATGAGCAAAATTTGAAAAATACTGCAGTGTAGGGTATTTAATGTTTGGCCAGGCCAAATTTTACACCCTTACTAGTTATACAATAAATTGAAAAGCGTTGGATCTTTTTTGTTTTTGTTTTTGGGTTGGTTTTTAATTTTTTTTTTAATATTTTTGTTTTATGGAGGTTTTACTAACCAGATCGCTGGAAAAGGAAATCCAAGAATCGGGAAAGTCGTGGCAAGAGATAAAAGTCATCGCAAGGGATCGTGACAAATGGAGAGATTTCATATTGGCCCTATGCTCCTCCTAGGAGTTACAGGAGAATACATACATACATACATTACTAACCAGTGCTTTTCAATTTCAAATTTTAAATAAAAGCATTAAAATTCAAACTATTTGCCGACGTTTCGTCAATTTTATGTTGGCATCTTCAGGGCAACTTTTTTATTTTTATGTTTTAAATAAACGATAAGAATAATAAAAAAATTACAATTTAAACTATGAACATTTAAAACAAACATGAAACACAAATATTGCACTTTTTTTTATCTAAAAATTTAAAAACGTCCGTCTCAGGGTTTGATTTTGCTGAGCTATTTTTTAGCCTATTGATTTGCTGTGCTGCGACTATAGAAAAAGTACGCAGCACAGCACTACAGTCGAAGCACAAATTTGAAATCGAACTGTCTGCTGTGCTGTTTTTTCAATTCATAAGCAGTAGTAGAGCCGAAGCTCTTTTACGAAATCCGATCGCTTGCTGCTACAGTTGAAGTCGATTATTTCAAAATGTTTGCCTCACTGCTGCTATGCTTTTCGAAAGAGAACGAAGCAACAGCAAAAGAAAACAAAAACATTCAGGTTGCCACCTGGATTCTTTTTTTGTAAAATTTGCTTAAACCATACATTTAAAAAAAAAATTTAATTTAAGCCTTAAACCGCTTAGATAAACTTTTAAAAAATCCAACATATTTTAAAATTTGATAAACTTAAGGTTTAGATTTTTTAAAGATCTTTTTCAATATTATACTTGTTTTGGTTTGGTTTTAATAGCTTAGTTTATTAGTTGAGATGAAATCGTACCCACGTATTGAAATGTACCGCAGATAGTTTTAGTTGTTGTACCCAGTTTTAACCATTTGCTTAATCCAAAGTCAGTGAGTTTAATGTGATAGGTTTCTGTCAATAAAATATTTTCCGGTTTGGCGTCTCGATAGATGATACCAGCATTGTGAAGGAAATCTGTAATTCAAAGAATTTTTAAGTTGGTTTCTTAATGACATATGTATAGTGTGCACAGTATTTAAATTACTGTTTTGGTCATATGTTTGCAAAGATCTACTTAAATCTTTTAATGCATTTTTTTTCTTTCTAACAAACAATAATGGCTTACGCTGTGTTTGAGAGATTTACCATGAACTTCGAATTATAAGTCAAGTATCATTAAGATTCATCATCAGTTAACTAATAACAAAAGCTTTACCAACAAAATTTTATTTTCAGTCATTAGCTATCCATAAGGACAATACCGCGACAACACCGCCTTTATAAACTTCGCCTTTTTTAATAAAAATTAGTCATTTAAAAAAACAACATTTTTATTTTCCAAATGCACATTTCGGTGTATTAAGCACCATCATCAGTGGTTATATTTTATTAAAGTTGTTCAAACTTAAGACATTTATTTCAAAATTTTAAAAAACATTTAAAAAACTCCGCTTACAACAACGCCGCTGCATAGTATGTCATGACTCACAATTGTCTTAACTTTAGTTAAGCTCATGTCATCGTTTTAGTTAACTAATTAGTTAACTAATGACTGTGAATCTTCAGGGCAACTTTTTTATTTTTATGTTTTAAATAAACGATAAGAATAATAAAAAAATTACAATTTAAACTATGAACATTTAAAACAAACATGAAACACAAATATTGCACTTTTTTTTATCTAAAAATTTAAAAACGTCCGTCTCAGGGTTTGATTTTGCTGAGCTATTTTTTAGCCTATTGATTTGCTGTGCTGCGACTATAGAAAAAGTACGCAGCACAGCACTACAGTCGAAGCACAAATTTGAAATCGAACTGTCTGCTGTGCTGTTTTTTCAATTCATAAGCAGTAGCAGAGCCGAAGCTCTTTTACGAAATCCGATCGCTTGCTGCTACAGTTGAAGTCGATTATTTCAAAATGTTTGCCTCACTGCTGCTATGCTTTTCGAAAGAGAACGAAGCAACAGCAAAAGAAAACAAAAACATTCAGGTTGCCACCTGGATTCTTTTTTTGTAAAATTTGCTTAAACCATACATTTAAAAAAAAAAATTTAATTTAAGCCTTAAACCGCTTAGATAAACTTTTAAAAAATCCAACATATTTTAAAATTTGATAAACTTAATGTTTAGATTTTTTAAAGATCTTTTTCAATATTATACTTGTTTTGGTTTGGTTTTAATAGCTTAGTTTATTAGTTGAGATGAAATCGTACCCACGTATTGAAATGTACCGCAGATAGTTTTAGTTGTTGTACCCAGTTTTAACCATTTGCTTAATCCAAAGTCAGTGAGTTTAATGTGATAGGTTTCTGTCAATAAAATATTTTCCGGTTTGGCGTCTCGATAGATGATACCAGCATTGTGAAGGAAATCTGTAATTCAAAGAATTTTTAAGTTGGTTTCTTAATGACATATGTATAGTGTGCACAGTATTTAAATTACTGTTTTGGTCATATGTTTGCAAAGATCTACTTAAATCTTTTAATGCATTTTTTTTCTTTCTAACAAACAATAATGGCTTACGCTGCGTTTGAGAGATTTACCATGAACTTCGAATTATAAGTCAAGTATCATTAAGATTCATCATCAGTTAACTAATAACAAAAGCTTTACCAACAAAATTTTATTTTCAGTCATTAGCTATCCATAAGGACAATACCGCGACAACACCGCCTTTATAAACTTCGCCTTTTTTAATAAAAATTAGTCATTTAAAAAAACAACATTTTTATTTTCCAAATGCACATTTCGGTGTATTAAACACCATCATCAGTGGTTATATTTTATTAAAGTTGTTCAAACTTAAGACATTTATTTCAAAATTTTAAAAAACATTTAAAAAACTCCGCTTACAACAACGCCGCTGCATAGTATGTCATGACTCACAATTGTCTTAACTTTAGTTAAGCTCATGTCATCGTTTTAGTTAACTAATTAGTTAACTAATGACTGTGAATCCGGGTTTGAATAAATAATGGTATTATAATAAAACCATAAAAATTATGTCATTTTTTGAATGCTTAGAAAACGCTTTAATCCAATGACTAACACACACTCTTCTGGAGAGAAGAAATTTAGTTGACATATTGCTGCTTTCATAACAATGATTGCGAGTGATAAGTACATATAACATAAGGCAAACAGAGATAAAAGCATTAAAATTCAAACTATTTGCCGACGTTTCGTCAATTTTATGTTGACATCTTCAGGGCAACTTCTTTATTTTTATGTTTTAAATAAACGACAAGAATAATAAAAAAATTACAATTTAAACTATGAACATTTAAAACAAACCTGAAACACAAATATTGCACTTTTTTTATTTTAAAATTTAAAAACGTCCGTCTAAGGGTTTGATTTTGCTGAGCTATTTTTTAGCCTATTGATTTGCTGTGCTGCGACTATAGAAAAAGTACGCAGCACAGCACTACAGTCGAAGCACAAATTTGAAATCGAACTGTCTGCTGTGCTGTTTTTTCAATTCATAAGCAGTAGCAGAGCCGAAGCTCTTTTACGAAATCCGATCGCTTGCTGCTACAGTTGAAGTCGATTATTTCAAAATGTTTGCTTCACTGCTGCTATGCTTTTCGAACGAGAACGAAGCAACAGCAAAAGAAAACAAAAACATTCAGGTTGCCACCTGGTTTTTTTTTTTTTTTGTAAAATTTGCTTAAACCATACATTTAAAAAAAAAAATTAATTTAAGCCTTAAACCGCTTAGATAAACTTTTAAAAAATCCAACATATTTTTTAGGGTTGCTACCTGGTTTTTTTAATAAATCAAAAATTTTCTTTCAATAAATTACTAAAATCATTATTTTCTCTCTATAAATTGACATCTTGCGTCCAAGAACTACGAAACGGGTTTCATTAAAAAAACCAGGTGGCGACCTCAAAAAAATTACTATGGGTTTTTGGGTCGATTCTATAACTTACAATAAAGAAAGTTGACAAAGAAATGCAATTTTGCGAAAAAATGTCTGGCAACCCTTAATTTTTGTTTCGTTGTTTTTGGACCAAAGATGTCAATTTATAGAGAGAAAATTATGATTTTAGCAATTTGTTGAAAAAAAATTTTGATTTTATTGAAAAAACCAGGTGGCAACCCTAAAAAATATGTTGGATTTTTTAAAAGTTTATCTAAGCGGTTTAAGGCTAAATTTAATTTTTTTTTCTTTTTGAGATGTATTCTTTAAGCAAATTTTACAAAAAACTAGTAAGGGTGGTATCTTTGGCCTGGGCAAAAACTAAATACTCTACACTGTATATCAAGTATATTATTAGGAGAGTATAAGAACAAATGGCTTATATGGGAAGGGCCACGCCCTCACCTCCGAGCTTACCTTGATTTTGCGTAGAGCTTGCATTTACTGTTCTGAGTGTTTGAGTAATATTCGGCTAGGTTTTCCTTAAAAAATTTTTCAGTATAGCATTTTGAATGGGAGGTGCCACGCCCTCTAATCGTACATCGCCTACTTTACGCTCAGAATTTACGATTAATGTTTTTCGTGTTTGAGTGAAATTTGGTTGGATTATCTTAAAAAACACTTTCATTATATAATTTTGAAACATTTGCTTATATGGGAGGTGCCACGCCCTCTTGTCCGAGTTTACCCAGATCTTGCGTATAGCTTGCATTTATAAATCCGAGTGATTGAGTGTAATTTGGTTCGGTTATCTCAAAAAACGCTTTCCGTATAACATTTTGATACTTTTGTTTGTATGGGAGGTACCATGCCCTCTTGTCCGAATTCGCCTAGTTTTTGCTCAGAGCTTATACTTACTTTCTCTAGTATTTATGTGTATTTTGCTTCTGTTATTGCAAATAATGCTCTAATTATTGCATTTTGAATATATTTTTTGTATGGGAGGTAGGCGTGTCCGTTGACCGATTTCGCTCATTTTTAATCCCCCGAGCTAACTTTTACGACGGAGGCAGAATACCAATTTTCATTGAATTATGTGGCTCAGTTTTCCCAAAAAATGTATTTCCACACACACCCAGCCAGCCAGACAAACGGACATGGCTGTATCGACTCAAGAGGTGACGCTGATCAAGAATATATATAGTTTTCCATACCTGCCACGCCTCCTTCTCTGCGTTACAAACGGAAGGACAAAGTGAATATACCCTGGGTGTAGGGTATAAAAATATATGGCAATCCTAAAAGTTGTTTCTGCTGTGTACAGCGAAAAACCGAAGTTCAAACAGCCGAGTTAAACAAAAAGCAAAAGCACAAACGGAATTAAGCTTCGCTTCCTGTTTGTGCTTGCTTGGTTAAAACTTTGCTATTTTCAATAAAAAAAGCAACAGCAGAGCACAAAAACAAAAATGTGCTTGCTTGAATTGCTTTGACTTCAGGTATCCGAAGTTAGCAGACCAACTTCAAAATTTTGAAAAAGTTTTGATGAGGGAATTTCCCGTTAATTAACCGTGAAAAGAAAAAATTTACCGCTCTCATAGTTTCTGAGATATAGCTCATATGAAGTTAGCAGACCAACTTAAGTTTTCTTAAAATTTTTTGATAAGGAAATAACCAGATAATTAACCGATATTTAACCGTGAAAAATAAAATTTATACAGGGTGCTTCAAGCCGAGATAACGAACATAGCACCCTGTGTTCTTAGAAAAAACTGAATTTTTATTCAATTATCTTATTCTACACTGAAAATAAGCAAACATTTGCTAAAACAATTTTTCTATAAAATGTATATTTCCAAAGTTAGACGCAAACGAAAATGTGGTCTGTTAACTTCATATGAAGTTAGCAGACCAACTTTAGTTTTCTTAAAATTTTCTGATAAGGAAATAACCAGATAATTAACCGATATTTAACCGTGAAAAATAAAATTTATACAGGGTGCTTCAAGCCGAGATAACGAACATAGCACCCTGTGTTCTTAGAAAAAACGGAATTTTTATTCAATAGTCTTATTCTACACTGAAAATAAACAATCATTTGCTAAAACAATTTTTCTATAAAATGTATATTTCTAAAGTTAGACGCAATCGAAAATGTGGTCTGTTTAGTTCATATGAAGTTAGAAGACCAACATTTTTTTTTTTTCAGAGTTTTTCGAAAAAATTTTGATGGGGGAATTTCCCGTTAATTAACCGATAATTAACCGTGAAAAGAAAAAATTTACCGCTCTCATAGATTCTAAGATATAAAAAATTGGCTGACCAACTTTAGTTTTCTTAAAATTTTCTGATGTGGATGTAACCAAATAATTAACCGATATTTAACCGTGGAATTAAAAATTCATACGGGGTGCTCCAAACCGAGATAACAAACATAGCACCCTATATTCTTAGAAAAAACGGAATTTTTATTCAATAGTCTTATTCTACACTGAAAATAAGCAAACATTTGCAAAAACAATTTTTCTATAAAATGTATATTTCCAAAGTTAGACGCAAACGAAAATGTGGTCTGTTAAGTTCATATGAAGTTAGAAGACCAACATTTTTTTTTTAATCGGTTAATTATTTGGTTATATCCTCATCAGAAAATTTTAAGAAAATTAAAGTTGGTCAGCCAATTTTTTTATATCTCAGAATCTATGTGAGCGGTAAATTTTTTCTTTTCACGGTTAATTATCGGTTAATTAACGTGAAATTCCCCCATCAAAATTTTTTCGAAAAACTCAAAAAAAAAAAAATGTTGGTCTTCTAACTTCATATGAACTTAACAGACCACATATTCGTTTGCGTCTAACTTTGGAAATATACATTTTATAGAAAAATAGTTTTAACAAATGTTTGCTTATTTTCAGTGTAGAATAAGATAATTGAATAAAAATTCCGTTTTTTCTAAGAATACAGGTTGTTATGTTCGTTATCCTGGTTTGGAGCATCCTGTATGAATTTTTATTTCCACGGTTAAAAATCGGTTAATTATTTGGTCATATCCTCATCAGAAAATTTTAAGAAAACTAAAGTTGGTCTGCTAACTTCATATGAACTTAACAGACCATATTTTCGTTTGCGTCTAAATTTGGAAATAAACATTTTATAGAAAAATTGTTTTTGCAAATGTTTACTTATTTTCAGTGTAGAATAAGATAATTGAATAAAAATTCCGTTTTTTCTAAGGGTGCTATGTTGGTTATCTCGGCTTGAAGCACCCTGTATAAATTTTATTTTTCACGGTTAAATATCGGTTAATTATCTGGTTATATCCTCATCAAAAGAATTTTAAGAAAACTTAAGTTGGTCTGCTAACTTCATATGAAGTTAGCAGACCGAGCTCTATCTTAGAAACTATGAGAGCGGTAAATTTTTTCTTTTCACGGTTAATTATCGGTTAATTAACGGGAAATTCCCTCATCAAAATTTTTTCAAAATTTTGAAGTTGGTCTGCTAACTTCAGATACCTTTTGACTTCGTTCGTTGGAAAAAACCTCAGTCAGCCCAAAATGTAAAACGCAATAACTGACGCAGCACAGTTCAGCAAATTTTCGTTGCTATAGCTATTTTATAGTCAGCAGATCAAACCCTGGTCCGTCTGACTCTAAAATCGCAGCATAGTTAGATCTTTGTTATTTGAAACAGTAACTAGTAAGGATGTAAATTTTGGCCTGGCCAAAAAATAAATACCCTACACTGCAGTATTTTGAAAACTTTGCTTATATGGGAGGTGCCACGCCCCCTTGTCTGATTTCACCCAATTTTTGCTGAGAGCTTTCATTTATAATTTTTAGTGTCTGAGTCAAATTTGGTTCGAATATCTCAAAAAACGCATTCAGTATAGCGTTTTGAAGCTTTTGCTTATATGGGAGGTGCCACGCCCTCTTGTCCGAGTACACCCAGTTTTTGTTCAGAGCTTGCATTTATAGTTTTTAGTGTCAGAGTGAAATTAAGTTGGATTATCTCAATAAACTTTTTCAGTATAGCATTTTGAAACTTTTGCTTATATAGGAGGTGCCACGCCCCCTTGTACGATTTCAACCAATTTTTTCTGAGAGCTTTCATTTATAATTTTTAGTGTCTGAGTCAAAGTTGGTTCGAATATCTCAAAAAACGCTTTCAGTATAGCGTTTTGAAGCTTTTGCTTATATGGGAGGTGCCACGCCCTCTTGTCCGAATTCGCTCAGTTTTTTATCAGAGCTTGCGCTTACAATTCGTAGTACTTATATGTATTGTGGTTGCATTGTCGTGAAAAATACTCCTAAAATTGCATTTTGAATATAATTTTTGTATGGGCGGTAGGCGTGTCCGTTGACCGATTTTGCTCATTTTCAATCCCCTGAGCTAACTTTGGCGACGGAGGCAGTGTACCAAATTTAATTGAATTATCTTGCTTAGTTTTTCCAAAAAGTGTATTTCAACACACAGCCAGCCACCCAGCCACCCAGCCAGCCAGCCAGCCAGCCAGCCAGCCAGCCAGCCACCCAGCCAGCCAGCCAGCCAGCCAGCCAGCCAGCCAGCCAGCCAGACAGACGGACATGGCTATATCGACTCAGGAGGTGACGCTGATCAAGAATATATATACTTTTCTATACCTGCCACGCCTCCTTCTCTGCGTTACAAACGGAAGGACAAAGTGAATATACCCTGGGTGTAGGGTATAAAAATAGTCGTAGATATAGGCGAGGAGCCGGCAATACTAAAAGTGCCGTCATCGCGGATTCTGAAATTTTTAATGCAAAATGGTAGTTAACACTTAGACGAATAAGAAAAGCTTGGTCAGCATGGTTGTAGCCTGGCAGAAATATTTTTAAATGATTTTTCAATTATTAAATTTTCGGAACGTTTTGCCGTCATCGCGGATTTTGATCAATCTTAATATTAATCGATGGTAAATTTCATAACCATTCAGAAAAAATCCGGCCGACCAAATTTTTTTTGCCGAAAATGACCGGCAGACCTATTTTAATGGTGCGTCAGTGGGTACTTCCGGCAGTTTCTAAGCTCGCATACCAAGATATTTTCAAATTTGACATTAAAACACGTAAATTAAAAAAAAAAAACAAATTTTCGTGATAACATAGAAATTGTACCCACCATTAAAATAGGTCTGCCGGTCATTTTCGGCAAAAAAAATTGGTTGGCCGGATTTTTTCTGAATGGTTATGAAATTTACCATCGATTAATATTAAGATTGACTAAAATCCGCGATGACGGCAAAAGATTTCGAAAATTTAATAATTCAAAAACCATTTTAAAATATTTCTGCCAGGCTACAACCATGCTGACCAAGCTTTTCTTATTCGTCTTAGTGTAAACTACCATTTTGCAATAAAAATTTCAGAATCCGCGATGACGGCACTTTTAGTATTGCCGGCTCCCGGACTAATACATTTGAAAGTTTTGATGCCAAAGCAGTGGGAGAGGCTCAACAAAATTTTTCCAGAGATAAAATAAAGGGTCGATTAGCTTACATCAAAAAAACTTGTTCTTAATCAATACCACAAGGTGTAGAAACTTTGTAGTGAACATCATTGTCTTTGGAAAATGAGTTGCTTTGATTAAAAGTATAATAGAAAAGCTCAGCGCGTTAATGCTGGTGGGAATGTTTTTAGAAAATTCATTTATGTGTTGAATACAAATTCTGGATAAAAAAGTTTGTGTCATATTGCTGAATTAAAAAGTGACAACATCTATATATAAATAGGCAAACGAAATCGGTTCAGTCCCTGTTTCTATACCTAAATCTCAACCGATTTGCTTGATTTTTTTTTGTTGGAAAGATTGTGAGGAGGAGCAGTGCATAGGACTATATTTTTTTTAGGTGGGCGGTGCCACGCCCCTAAATGGAAAAAACGATCTCACGGCTCAACCGCTGCATCGATTTTAACGAAATTTGGTATGGAGATATGGTTAGCACTAGGGAACGATAATATGACCATTATGTTTTCAGTGCGCGGTGCCACGCCCCTAAATGGAAAAAATGCTCTAACAGCTAAACCGCTGCATCGATTTTGACGGAATTTGGTATGGAGATAGGGTTAGCACTAAGGAAAGATAATATGACCATAATGTTTTTCAGTGGGTGGTGCCACGCCTCTGAATGGAAAAAACGCTCTCACGGCTAAACCACTACATTGACTTTTTGAAAATTGGGTATACCAAAGAATGAGAATATGACCTTTATGTTTTTAAGAGGCTGGTGCCACACGCTCACGGCATTGATTTTGGTGAATTTTGGTATGGGGACAGAATGAGCAGCACGGAAAGATATCAAAAATTTTTTGCTCTTTAGTAGGAATAACACGGCTCTAAATGACAAGCACGCTATTGCAACTAAGTTGCTGCACCGATTTTTATGAATGCAGATAACCAGAACCCTAAGGAGGAATATTAAAAGATTTTTGTGTTTTATCGACCAAGGCTTTATAATCAGATCGAAATGGTCGAATTTCGGCCACAAGGCGAACTCTAGTTTTTGGAAATAGCCAACTAAAATCAAATTTTTTTTTAAATATGTCCATTTCGTCAGTGCAAAAGTAGAAAGAAGTCTTTCGGTGCACAGCAACATTTTAACCGAGAATAGAAGGTGTCATATCGCGTTAGTATTTATGCCCAGTATAAATAGTACAATGCATGCCCAGCATAAATATTCCTGTGTATGCCTGTCATAAGAAGTAGAGAAAAGTATTGTAAATTCTTGCAATCTGGCAAGTATGTTTTTTCATTTGCTCATTCTCGCATTTTACATTGAATTGAATTGAAAGTACAATAACACAGGTTTACAAAAAAAAAAAAAAAAAATGTCATGGCGTTTTGATCAGACTATGTGTTTCCTCGGGACTTTGACGTCCTGAATCCGAATCCCGGGTCCGTTTTTTTCCAGAACGTCTGAGAAAAAAGATTTCAAGGTCATATGGAGGTCATGTGTCGTTTAGTGATAAATTTGCTAAAATTCTGAAACTAATTTTTTATCTAATTCTAATAATTATCATTTTATAATTAATAAACATAGTTGAAGTTATTTGTAAACGTGTTCTAATTAAAGAATAGTAATTGGATTCCTATACAACAGAAGGTTGTGTAGTTTTGAAAATTTACGTTGTAATTTAACGCAAATTAATAAAATTTTTTATCAAAAAATGCTAAAAATATGGACTGATTTTATTTTTTAGAGCATTTTTTCATTTTTAAATGTAATTTTTTAGAGTTTTTAAGGGCATTTTGTCATTTTTGTCGGTCATTTTTCGATGTTTTTAAGAGCCCTTTTATGTGAAAGCAAAAGCCTTCTTGTAGGTATTAATACAGCCATAGTTACTTAACATTGTTATTTTAATAAAATGAATAATAAAAATAAATGTGATTTGAATGTACCTAGAGTAATATTTTTTTTTTTTTAAATTTAAGTTCAGAATATTAATTTTGGGAAAAAGAATATGTTAGGAAGAACGGAAACTGTCTTTGGAAAATTGTTCGCACTTGCCCCCCACAAAACAGCTATGACTACCTGGTATACGAAAGAAAACTTTTCTTCGAGAACATACATACATCCTTTTATCATAAAAATTACTTTTGCACTGCAGCAGATTTGAAATTTTGCAACAAATTCAAAAAACATAAAAATGATTTTAATGAGATCCATCAAATTGTGTTGTTGGTTTCAGCGTTGAACTCCACCCCCCGGCTCAATAAAAAAAAAAAGAATGCTATATGTGCAAACAAACCGAACGAACACGCCAAATCTTTTGTTTGGGTTTCTGTGCTTCTTTCCGCTCCGTTCAAGTGATTTGTAGCGTCATCCACAGGAGAGACTCGACGAGACGACAAAAAAATGGACCAACCAAGCCACACTAGACAACACGTGTAGCTACAGTGTGCAGATTCAATGTGAGTGAGCATGTTGCTGTAAACATTTAAATGTTTATTTGTGTGTTCGCAGCAGGACTTGTGCAGTGTTGTTGGTATTTGTGCAGAAGTACTTTAAACTTCAATAGTAACTTCATAGCATTTCAAAACAAATTTTCGGCGTAGGGGTGATGCAAAGATGAATATGAATGGCATAACACCGACATCGACACTTTGTCTGTAATGCTCCACGGACTGGCTGATGGCATTGAAATGTTCATTCATACATAGATTGCAAGTTAATTTTTGTAGTAAATAACAAAAGTATACAATTTTTTCTATCTTCGTGGCTGAAGTTAAAGAATCTGGAGTGTAGGGAGCAATGTACTTTTGTAACAATAGCTTTGCAAAACTTATCCCAAGTAATATGGTACTCTACAATAAAAAAGGCTTGACGCAATATATCTTCTTTATTCAAGCGAAAAACACTAAAGCTGGCGCTACACAATATCCGTTCCGTACGTTTTACGCGTTTCATATTTTACAAACCTCAAGGTACCCACCACGCGTGTGACGCATTTCATTTTCACAATTATTCTTATAAATTTTTTTTTTTTTTTATAAATTTGATAATTTTTGAAGACGGCTGACAAAAAATGTAAGCTAATAAAAACATCACAGTTAAAAAATTCAACGCCCACGGTGCACAGTGGTCTAGAATGCTATTCTAGCTGGTCATAACTCTTTCCTGGTTATTTTTTATAAAAAAAAATATCAGCTTTTATGTTTTGGGGGTCGCTGACTCTAAATCTGAAAAAACATTTTTTTAAATCAAAATGGCGGATCCAAAATGGCGGACAATTTTCTTAAAAATAGATTATATTACGACAAAATTGTGGCTTAAGGGGTTCTTGAGGTTGCTGATTTTGAATTCGGTGTCATCTTTTTTGTAAACAAAATGGCGGATCCAAAATGGCGGACAATTTTCGAAAAAATTTATTATATCACTACAAAATTGTGGCTAAAAGAGTTTTTGAGGTCGCTGATTTCGAATTTGGTATTATCTTTTTTGATAACAAAATGGCGGATCCAAAATGGCGGACAGTTTTCTAAAAATTGATTATGTCACGACAAAATTGTGTCTATGGGGGTTTTTGAGGTCGCTGATTTCGAATTCGGTATCATCTTTTTTGTAAACAAAATAGCGGACAATTTTCTTTAAAATTTACTACTATATATCACGACAACATTGTGGCTTAGGAGTTTTTTGAGGTCGCTGATTTCGATTTCGGTATAATTTTTTTTGTAAACAAAATGGAGGATCCAAAATGGAGAACAAATCACGCCCATTTTCATCCAGTGACTTAATGTTATCAATACTATCTCAGATATTAAATATTGTTGTTGTACATGAAATATTCACAT
Source organism: Calliopum simillimum (assembly GCA_951812925.1). Lineage (NCBI taxonomy): Eukaryota > Metazoa > Arthropoda > Insecta > Diptera > Lauxaniidae > Calliopum > Calliopum simillimum. Next base: position 119,294,666 of record OX638371.1, on the reverse strand, counting down.
AGTTATGGCGATTTAAAATGTTGGCCTATATCGGTGATGGGCTTGTCCTTGATTTGATCACACCCATTTTTACCTACTGACTTAACTCTATTTGTACTTCAAATATTTACGAAGTTATGGCGATTCCAAATTTTTTGGTTGTATGGGAGGTGGGCGTGCCCTTGACCCGATCACGTTTGTTTTCACGAAGTGACTTAATGCTATCTATACTTACTCAGATATTTAATATTATTTTTGTACTGTAATTGTTTACGAAGTAATAGCGATTTTAAATTTTTGGTTATATAGGAGGTGTGCGTGTCCTTGACCCGAACATGCCCATTTTCAAACAAATAAATAGATGCCACTAATACTATGTCAGAAATCAAATTTAATTATTTTACCTCAAACACTTTGGTTGTTATTAGTTTTACGAAACTGGAGCGTTGCAAGAATACAGAAAAGTCGCTGAAGAAAAACTCATTGTAGTCCAAGAAGGGGAGTAATAGAGGAGTCAGAAAAATACGTATAACCGTGAGAGAACCTTATGCTACACACTTAAATGATCTAGCCGTTGCAACTCCATAAAACATTTTAGTTATAGTCCACAGACTGCAAAATTCGTAAATTTGCGAAATGAAATTAGAGATTTTTTGTGATGATCCGGTTATCCTTTTTATATTAGAAAAAAAACTAGTATCTAAGTACGCAAATCTTCAGAAAATAGATCAAACTATTCTCACCGTAAGTTTCATGCGGTAAGACTACTTAGTTTAAAAGATACACTCATTTAAACTTTCACATATTTTAAGAGATTTTTTTGAAAAAATTACCATATTCTGAATTCATCAAGTTTAAGACGCGAAAACTCAAAAATGGTATTATTTCTTGGTATTCTGGTACTTGAAATATGTTTGATATCTAACTTTAAATTTGTCCAAAAAAATAAAAATATTACTTTTAATACAGAAATTTTTGGAGTTATGACCGGCTAGCGCTCTTTTATAGACCACTGTGCGGTGTGCCTTAACCCGTTTTAAATCGAACGTCGTAGCACATGAATTTTTTTTCCAGATTCTGTTTACTTATCATTCATTCAAATGATGTATAAAAAATTTTCGCTCGTAACTCCTAGACTAAAAAAAAAAAATTTTTTTTTAACTGCAATAAACAAAAATCAAAATAATCACATTCCATGTGTTTTGCAATGCTAAACGCGAATCCGACTTCAAAATTGCTATTGCGTGTATAGTTTTTGAGATATTCTAACTTAAAAACCAACAAAAATCTTTTTTTGCCATTTTTTTAAGCTATATAACTACTATATGTAACATAATATTTATTCGCTAAATCGGGCTAAATTACTTGAAAGCCCCAATCTTTTTCTTTAAAGCCTTATTTAAATTAAATTTATATCTTCATGCTTCTAAAAGATATTGCAGACCGAAATATTGTCAAAACGGGTTTTTTGCACTTTTTTGTCTTTTTAGGTTAGGATATCTATGAGGAAAAAAAGATATCAACATAATTTAAATTTGGTTTCAAAGGCAAAGTTTAGGAGTTTCAAGTACCTTACCAGATTTAACAAAATTAAAATTTCTTTCACATTTTGAACATGTTCATCGAACCGACTACTTCTTAATTCAGCCGTTAGATACCCCGAGTAAAAATTGAAAAAAAAAAAAAACAGATTTTCTGTGTATATCTTCTCTTCTTATACGAGCTAAAATTGTATGTTTATTTATAAATATATAAGTATGTGCCCAAATTTTTCTCGAGAACGGATGCAGCGATTTTAATGAAACTTGGAATAGTGTTAGATATTAGCATACAATGAAGAATGAGCTAGGTTTGAACTTTGTAAATGCTCACCAGGGGGCGTGGCGCTGCCCTAAATTTTAAAATTGATTTAGTCATAACTCGCAAACCATTCAAGTTATTTGGATGAAATTTGGTGAGCGGGTACGGCTTAATAATACCTTGTACCAGACAAAAAGTGGGCGGGATCAAAGAAGTGCCACGCCCACTTTTTGAATTTTAATTCAATATTACTCGAAAACGACTCCAACAATTTTAATGAAAATTTAGGAGATGTTACCTCTGCAAACAGGCATTATTATGTAATACGCCGTTATATTAGGAACTCGTTGAAGGGCGTGACACCGCCCACAAAAATATAAAATGGTATAAAAAGAAAACTAATAAAGCAAAGATTCTGAAATTAACTGTGAGGAGTCTAATTACTATAGGGCATCTCTGATCTGAAAGTGGGCGAAATATCGCAGTTGCGCGTTGAACCTCCCATATAAGCAAAATACGTAAAATGCTTTGTCTCGCAAATTTTTCAAGATATTTTAATGAAATTTGGTATATAGGTACTGCTTATCAATTCCTTTTAATAATCGAAAAGTGGGCGGTATCGAAGAAGAGCCACGCCCCCTTTTTAACCATTGAAAATTTTAATTCAATATTTCTCGAAAATGACTCCCAAAATTTTAATGATAATTTAGGAGATGTTACCACTGCCATCAAGGATTAATATGTGATATAACGTTATATTGGGAAAATACGTTGAAGGGCGTGGCACTGCCCACAAAAAATATAATACGCTATAAAAAGAAAACTATTGTACTAAAGCAATCTTTTTGAATTTAGCTGCAGGGAGTCTACTTGCTATTAGGCACCTATGACCTGAAAGTGGACAAAATATCGCCGGTGTGCGTGGAACCTCCCATACAAGTAAAACAAATTAAAAGCTGCAATATTTCTCACAAATGGTACAATTTATTTTGATGAAATTTGGTATGCGGATCTGTATCATGAGTATCTAAAGCATAACGAAAAATAAGCTTTGTTCAATAAATGCCACGCCCACTTCTTATCAAAATTTTGGTAAATAACTCAGGCACAAAAAAAATGGAATTAACTTTTTAATTCTTATATGCAGCCTTATGTACTTTTTGACTCTGAATCCGTCTCCATTGCAGAACTTTCATTACACCTGCAGGATTTTGAAATATCTTTGCTTGAATTTGAAGAAAACGTTGTACAGCATAGCTACAAAAAAAAGTAAAATTCTTTTTTATTAATAGCATCGAATAGCCACAATCTTCCTTATCAAAATATCCTTTCAAATTTTTACAATAGGACTCTTATTTTCCGAGTTATGGTCCTTTGAAGATAAAATGTATCAGCCCTCATACGAAAGACGAAATATTTTGGGTTTGTGGCATATCCCATTAATTTATTTTAGGGCATTCTATTTCACCAAAAAAAAGTTGAGTTTTTGATATTTTTCTATACCATTCGTTATTTTCCGAGTTTTTTCTTATTATTGTTCTCATCGGTTTATTTATCATTGTGAAAGGGTACAAGTTTCATAACAAAAAATAGCTATGAATAAAAGCATCGACTAAAATAATAAAATCAACAATCTGACTGAGCAGGGATCGGTCTCCAGGTACTCAAATATTAAAGTAACAAAAATAAATTTTTATTGCAATGTAACGTAAACTAAACATTAATTCTTGATTCAAGAAGAAAAATAAAACTGTTCAACTGTTCTGTAATGTAGTGAACATTTTTTGAAACGTGTTTTTTTTTTATGGGAAAATGGCCCAATTGGAAAAGGGGTTATCTCAAAATTTAGTCTATGAGTCACGAGTAAAAATTTTTTTATACATCATTTGAACGATAAGAAATCTGAATCTGGAAAAAAATTTGATGTGCTACGGCGTTCGATTTAAAATGGGTTAAGGCATGCCGCGATCTCCGATTTCTATGAAAATTGGTGAGAAGTTAGTATTTGACACTCATATCACTGTGACAAAATAATTTTCCGAAATTCCGATAATTTTCGAGATGGCGGCCATAGGAAGTTCGATCCAACCTTTGGATATTCCCATATTTGAAAATTTATGGCGCCTCGCCTTTTTAACCGATTTTAATGAAATTTTCATAGTTTCTGTAGAAAAGTATGAGATTTTGGAAAAAAAATAATTACACTGGAAAAAAAAAAAAATTATTTTTGGTCGAAAAAAATCTTTTTCCTTTTTCAATGCCATTTTCGGGCTTGGAGCACCCGTTTTATTTTTTTTTAAATATTTTTTTTTAAATTTAATTTTATTACAATTATTTTTCAGGCCTCAAAATTGTGGTATGTTTTACAGTTATCAAGTTATGAGTTTTTGAAATTGTATAATGTTGTGTTTATCATGAGTTGTTGGTGCGCGTGCGCTACTATTAGGGATTCCAATTTTTGGACTTTTTGCGATCCCGGGATTTCGGGATTAGAAATTTTGAATCCCGGGATTTTTCGGGATTTGTATGAATTTTTTTTTCTTCGTAAATAAAGCAGAATTTAGTATTAAAAATTCCTAATATTTTGTCTTATATACCCCTACTACACCCTTACAAAGATATTTTATTTAAAAAGAGTCAAAAATATTAAAGAAAAATTTCTTAGAACAGGTAATTTTATCAAGCAATTCACGCCTTTTTAAAAAACAAAAATTCATAAATACTTATTTACTTCAAAAACAAACATAAAGGTACATTGCAGCATTGTATGCTTAGTTAAATACATATTTAAAATATCATAGGGGAGAATGGGGAGTTGTGCGACAGGTTTGGTTTCAGGAAAAAAAAAACTATAAAATTAAATTTTTTTTATCATTTCAGTATTCAGAATCTCTAGTATGCCTCAAAACACAACTTCTGGCTAATGGGCTCGGTTGAAATTTAAAAAAATCTAAAAGCTGTGCTTGTTAGCGCAAAAGACGCGTTTTGGGGAGTTGTGCAACACGGAGGGGGTTGTGCAACACAGCTTTGAATTAAAGAACATTACATATTTTGACGAATATTCTTTACGTAATTTATTTGTGAACAATGGTAAATCATATTGAATATCAAAAAAAAAAAAAACCAAGTCCAATTAATCCAATTCCCAGTGAATAAGGGTGTAGTAGCTGGCTGTTTAATTGGCACATTTCACATGTATTGCAATTTTTCAGATTCGGATGAACTTGGAATTATTTTCACTGCGCACTGCGACGATGCTTCGCTGGCGATGATTTGACGACCTTTTTCTTATTTTGTTGCGCAACTCCCCACTTTCTATGTATTCAAAATGGCCACCGTGGCATCGATACATCAAATGTTTATGCATCATTACTTTCATGAGTTGAAAGGATATTCACAAAGGAATGTTTTGTATATACTGATCATAAAAGCTTCAACAAGTGACTGAAAACACCGCAAACACAAGAGGCTAACGAAACTTTCCGACAAATTGTTCAACGCACAATGAAGAGCGACACGAAGAATATGTATTGACGTGACGAGTGCTGGTGAAAAAGTTAGATCGTAACGAGATAAACAATTGACAGTAGTTGGACACAAGACATCGACGTGTTGCACAACTCCCTCTGTTGCAAAACTCCCCAATCTCCCCTACATATTTAATTATATAAAATAGTGAGATCAAAGTTTTAACAAGTATTGGACTTGAAAGAATCAACTTTTCTCTTAATCAGTTTTATTATTATTAAAATATGATTTTAGGAAAATTAAAGCATTATTTTTTTTATCATCCAATTTAAATCTAAATTTATTACATATCTGTGGACTTTTGACAAAACCACCTAAGTCGAGATAAGACAATTCTCCAGGATTTAAGTCTTATAAAATTTAAATACGCTTCTATTGGTATAATCGACATGTCTCTATAATTTCTTGTTTCAGAGATATAAAGGTGTCCCATAGCTTACGCAAGATTTGAACTTTGCGCCATTCGTGCGGTGAAGTGTTATGAACCAAAAAATAATTTGACAGCTGACACTTTAAGATTAGTAAAAATTTATGGAAAAAGGAGATTCAGCGCTGCATCAACGAAATTGAGCCACATTATTGAAAAGTATGTAGTTAATCAGTTTTTAGGCTCTCCTGAAAAGTTCCAATTTCGAGCTAGGTTGTTTTGTCAAAAGTCCACAGATAAATAACCTGCACACGAAAAGCATCTTTCTGATTCAACACTTAGTGGTTGAATTGAAGAAAGATAATCGAAAGTTTTCTGGAGGAAATAACCCCTATCACCACTATTATAAAATATAACAATTTCTTTCATTAAAACGTCGGATAAATTACAATATAAGACTTTCTAGAAAACAAATTTTTTTAAGTGTTATTCAAAACTAGATTTAATTTTTCTTTCAAGTTTTTTGCTGCGTTTACTTTAACTGTATGGCTATTGTCCTCAATTTCGCAAGAAGTTTCAGTTTCAAATCTAGAGAGAATACGTTTTATCTCTACTTAATGCGATTTTTCTGTTATTAAAAACAAAAAAACTTACAAAAGAAATCCCGGGATTGGTAGCACTAATCCCGGGATTTTCGGGACTGCAAAAAGGCTCGAGTCCCGGGATCCCGGGACTGAAATCCCTAGCTACTATACAGGGCTGCCACCTTCCGGACGGTATTTTTTTTACAGCGAACCTTAATGAAATTTTTCATAGAATTTTTTTGTGAAATATTTTAACCCATTATAACCAAGTTTTTGGATCAAGGGGTCAAAAAGACCTATAAAATCGGGATATACACCAATTCATAGAAATCGTAGATGTCAAGTCGAATCTTGGCCGATAACGCAAAGAAAGACTCAGTACTCAAACACTTCTAACGTTGTTAAAACTACGCCCTGCAAACAGTGTACTAGATACAAACGGCGTATGTATCGGTGACACAAACACGTATTTTTTTTTGTTTGTTTTTGAAAAACACATAGAAATTGCCGTACTCTTTCAATAACGTTTACATTGCCGTCGGGAAAAATACAGGCATTGGTTTTGTCGTACCAATACTTGTATTGTATCGGTTACTCGTCCCTGCATAAATACTTAGATACGCATACCGGGACTGTATCGGTTATACGTATCTGAAATAGTACAAGTACGTTTTTAAATAGTACACGTACGTTTTTAAATATGCGTACAGGTACTATACTCGTTATAGGTATCTACAATAATCCGGGTACTTTTTCAGTAATGTGCCTGGTACGTATGCTAATAAAAATCATATTAAATTAATAAATATTTTATTTATTTCACTTGAAATTAAATTTAAAATACATGTGTTCATTGGTTTTACTGCTATTGCTATAACTTGCCAGTTTTAATGAAGAAACCAATACATTATCGAAGGAACGCTTTTTATGACCGAGCTGATTAAGTTTCCACCCCAGGATATGCGAAAGTGGTGCTGAATTAATGTCAACATTTTACATTTGTTCTTTAGCACTAACACTTTGGTCGTACTGCTCCATGGGCCTTGGGATTCCACAGTTCTAGGATTCATTGATTTCACTGGATTTTCCTTTCCAGCGTTGACCGGCTTAAGCACACTGCAATATGGAAAGGACTGGTAGCAAATCTGAAAAAATAAAAATGTAGACTCACTATATTTTTTTTAAACAAAGATTTGCATCACTCACGACCACCCTGATGTGGGTATTTACCGTTACTCATATGACTGACAAGATCTTCATCTTCAATTTTCTGTTTGCACACCTCGAATTCAAATTCCTTTAGTTTATATTGTTGCATATTGACATGTTCATGGCTTATCATTCATTGCAAATGTTACTAAATTGATTTGGGCCCTCTTCATGACGTTTCAAGCGGAAATTAATTTAAGAATTTAAGTTTTGTTGTTTTGTTTTTAAAATTTTAATATTCAAAAACTGACAGAAAACTCCGTTGGAAAAATAACAATACGAATACCTAGAGAATACGGGAAATGTTCCAGATACCAAATACAGTTTAGAAAAATTTTAAAAAATATAAAAAAATTCAAAAACAACCGGTACTCATTTTTTGCAGGGACATATTGTCAGATGAAATAAAAAAAAAAAAAACGTAACAGCATTTGAACTGATTTCAAAGGCGTTGCGAAAAACGTCTTAACATTGCAAATATTTTAGATTTCAAAGTTTTGGGAAGTAACATCGGTATTGAATTGAAAATCAAATTGTAAACAGTCCTTAAAATCTAAAATATTTGTTACGCGTTTGAAAACATTTCAAATTTTGTTACGTCTTTTTGGATTTCAGGTTACGATATATTCTACATTCCAAACGGGAAATTGGAAATCATAATTTGTATTTCCTTTTTTCCTTGCATTTGGTAGTAAGCAGTTTCATTCGATATAAAAAGTTTGAAAGAATTTTGGAATGTTTTTCATTTGTCTACTAAGGACAAACGACTTTAAGCTAGCAGAGCTATTTCGATCAAAAACATATAGAACGTATTGAACTAAAGAAAGCAGTCAATATTTAAAGGCTAATTAAAGGCTACTTAATTGCCCCATTGCCAAAAGAAAAGCTTTTCATAAAAAAAAAAAAAAAATGGACCAAATCAATTTCCTTGAAATTAGGAACTTTTAACAACAACAATTCCAGAACAGAACAGACAAAAACAACACTAATAACAATAACTGCAACAAATTTACAACAACAACAACAAAAACTTTACTACTCCTACAAAAACAACAAAGAGAACCAACTTTAAAACAACAAATTTACTACTACTACAACAACATAGACTAATAGACTAGACTAATATTTATTGAAATAAACGAAAATAAACGAAAATAAACGTAAACAGTAAACCCGATGTTGGATTTTTGGGACTTTTATATCCTGAGCTGCGGCAACAGGCCGCCCACTTACCTCTACTCTTATGTATAATTACTGTTGTTGTAGTACTTAGTAGTAAATTTGTTATCGTAAAGCTTTTGTTGTTGTTGTTTTTGTCTGGCATTGTTGTTATTAAAAGTTCCTAATTTCAAGAAAATTGATTTGGTCCATTTTTTTTTTAATGAAAAACTTTTCGTTTTGCGATGGGGCACTTAAATAGCCTTTAATTAGCCTTTAATTATTGACTGCTTACTTTTGTTCAACATACACCGAAATAGCTTATGTTGTAGCCAGCAGAGCTAACTTTTTTTTTAAAAAAATGAAGAGCCTAAAATTCGGCGTTAGGGCACCTAATTTGCCTTTAATAAGCCTATAATTATGGCATCTTTTTTTCAACTCTGCGATTTTCTCTCTGTTGGAGATATTTTATGACTAGACGACGCCGTTAATGGGTTAAAGCAGAGAAATAAATTACATAATTTCTATTTTTTTAGAACAAAGTATTTAAAAAGATCCTAAACTTTAAAAACTAAAAAACGAATGAATTGGCACGAAAGAAAATGTTATGAACTTTTTTTATAAAAAATGTTCTGGTATTTGTCCCATTCGTTCTCTTTTTCCTGAAATATACTCAGAACTGTTTAAAAAAGTACTAATTTCTCAACTTTTAAAATGATCCCCTATTTTGAAAACTTTAAACCTAATGAAGTGACTGAACTCTTTTATAAAAAATTGTATGGCTCTTTTAATAGTTATGGGATCTCCTTGCACCAAAATTCTTATTTTATATCCTTTCAATTATAAAACGGGCTTGAATACACAAAGAAAAAAAATTTTAAGCAGTCTAATGTATACAGAACATATTTGCTTGTCCTTGCCAACAATTCAAGTGTTGTGGGACAATAACCAGAAAGACACAAAAGTATGCCCAATACTAGCGGGGATTTTTGTTAAGTATGAAATGATCTAAATGGGTTGCTTGGAGCAAGCACATATGGCAGGAAGTCGCGTTGTTTATTAAACTGAAACTAATAGACAAAATTTTGGCAAGCAAAACAAAATTGAAAATGTCTATGTGGAGGGTGGGCCTTAATATCAGCATAAAGAACGAAGAGAACATTTCAATTGCAGAGGTACGTCCAAAATGACATGTTAAGATGATATCAGAAGCAGCAGATACGTAGCATTAAAATTGCGCCAAAAACAACTTCGAATCAGAAGAGTTGGAAGATAATGTGTCTTAAACTTCATATACAATTTGAGTAAATTTTGCAGTTGAACCAATAATGAATTTTAGTGCGATGCAAAAAATGTTGCTTGTAAAACGGTTAGAGATCCTTTTTAAGAATAATTTTACAAAAAAATAGGTTATATTATTACATAAAAATTTTGGGTTAACTATTTGATTTAACGTAATAGACCTAAAAATGCCAATTTATAAGAATAGGATTACGGTTCCTTAATAGTTAAGGAGCTGATTTCCCAAAAAATTATGTGATAACATGTTCAGACAGACTACGTTTTTTGTTAAGATTGGAGTTAATCAATTCATATAAGCCATTTCCCATTTATTTGTGGCTGATTTTTTAAATGGCAGCTCTTTAAAAATGTAAAAAAAGTGCTGTGGTATGTGATAACATCGTGTGTCACTTATTTTAAAAAATGGGGAAAGCTTAAAATATAAGGTACAACGTTTTCCGGGCTGCGTTTTTGGGTGATTAATTATTTTAAAAAATTTTATGACCTAAAAAAATTATGTGATTTCATCGTCAGACAGACGATGTTTTTTGTGAAGATATTATCATAAGGAGTAATAAAAACCATTTGTTCCATTCCGATAGCGCTGCAAAAAATAATTTTATCAAAATCCTTTCAGGGGTTCCCAACTTATAATAATTTTTATAAAAGATATATCTCAATCTTCCGATGGCTATATCTCCGAAAGTAGGTCCGACAAGAACTTTTTGTTTTTGTTGTTGTTGTAACTAATTTTCAAAGCCCTACTTGAGTAGAAAGAAAAGAAAAGAAACAACAACAGTTTTTAAAGTAAAATTTTTCTAAGTTTTTATTTTCCTTTGCTATAATTTACAAAATATTTTGTGAGTAAAAATGGAATAAGTCATAAAAAAGTATAACAAATTTTTAAATTTATTATAAATGAAAGTGGAATAAGTCCATTCAGACCAAAAAAACTCAACTATTTTCTATTACACTTCTTAAAATTTTTACAGCATAAGAAAATTTGATTAATTTACAGTGGTAAACACTTAACTCCGGTTTAATAACGCTTGCCAATATTTTTAAATTGAGTCGTACGCAAACCCTTTAATATCTCAGTTTATGAAAAAGTGGACTTATTCCTCTTTCAAAAAAAAAAAAACCCATTCAAATATTGACTGACCGTAGAGCACAAAAAAAAAAAAAAAAAAAAACATACTGGAAAATATTTGCTTAAGGCTGCTTTATAAAGGGTGTTTTTTTAGAGGTATAGAACTTCGAATTGAAATAAAACACAAGAAAATCGTTTTAATGTCCATCAATTTAGTTTTATTGGAAGGATAATTTTATGCCATTAATGTTTAAATATGACTTCGGGCATGTGGCCACAGCGGCTGGCTCAAATAAAGCCAATTCTACAGGTCCAATTTTCAACCACTTTTTCGAGCATATGGGGCCGTATGTCGGCAATAACGCCACGAATGTTGGCTTCCAAGTCCCCTAACGTTTCTGGTTTGTTGGCGTAGACGAGCGACTTCACATATCCCCAAAGAAAATAATACAATGGTGTCAAATCACACGATCTTGGTGGCCAATTGACAGGTCTATTCCGCGAAATTATGAGATCATCGAATGTTTCCTTCAATAAATCTATTGTGACGTGCGCTGTGTGGCATGTAGCGCCGTCTTGTTGGAACCACAACTCATCCACATTCATGCCATCCAATTCGGGAACAAAATAGTCGGTTATCATGGCTCTATACCGGTCTCCATTAACGGTAACTGACTCTCCAGCATTATTTCGGAAGAAGTATGGCCCAACGACTCCACCAGCCCATACAGCACACCAAACAGTCAGTTTTTGTGGATGTAATGGCGTCTCAAGGGTCTCATGTGGATTCTCTTCACTCCAAATGCGGCAATTTTGCTTGTTGACGAGCCATTCAACCAAAAATGAGCCTCATCACTGAACAAAATTTTGCGATGAAAATCAGCATCGAGATCAATCTCATTTTCGGCCCATACACCAAAATCACGACGCATTGCATGGTCTCGCGGCTTTAATTCTTGCACAAGCTGGACTTGTAAGGTCGCAGGCCAAGATCTTTGCGCAAAATCTTCCATAAAGTTGATGGACAAAGCTCCAATTGCTGTGCACGGTGGCGAATCGATTCATTCGGGTTCTCTTCAACATTTTGCTCTACAGCGGCAATTGTTTCTTCGGTGCGCACTGTTCGACGTCTCTGCGGATGCGTATTATCACATAGAGTAAACGTAGTGCGAAAACGATCCATGGTTAACCGAATTAACTGCTCTGATGGACGATTATGTCGACCATAAAATGGACGGAGCTTGCGGTAAACTTCGCGAACTGAACCATTATTTTCGAAATAAATTTGCACGATTTGCAAGCGTTGTTCTTTTGTCAACCTGTTCATGATGGCAAACCAAACTGAACATAAATGACATTAGAGTTGCCAGATTTGACCACAAAATGCCAGTTTTATCTCTATTCGAAAAACAAACCTCTAAAAAAAACACCCTTTACTATCCCACAAAGTATTACTACATGTCAGAAAAAAAGTGTGATAGAATTTCATTATACTGTCAATTTTGTATTAATGTGGGGAGGAATGTCAAATTTCATGTTTAGACTAAAAATATTTGTTTATATTTGCGAACAAAATCGACAGAAGAAAAGCCATTGTGACCACTTTAATTTGCATAGCCAACGCTATCAAAATTAAAGAAAGATAAACAAAAGAAAAACGATGCTTTTATTTTCTTATTTTTTTCCAAAACTTTTTTTTCACATTAAAAATGTATGATGAAATTAGAAATGCTTTAAAAATTCAAATATATAAACGACTGCCAAAAAAATCAAAACGCTTTTTCATTAGATTGTTTTTCTCTAGTTTAAACTATCACGCATTGCTTGCAACATGTCAATTTGGACATGTCTTTATACTTTGTAAGATAGTGTAAAGCGGCCTTTAGTATTCGTGTATAACATTTGTTCCAATTCCTACACAAAAATAATTTCGATTAAATGCTATTTCTCGCAAATGGAAAGGGATATTACCCCTGAAAACAAGGATTTATATATGCCATGCCATTATGTCAAGAAAATTCGCAGGATCGAAAAAATTACACTCTTTAGTAATGAAAATTTGTTATTCAATTTTATTCAAAAACGGCTGTAAAATTTTGATGAAAACAGGTATATTATGTTATTGCAAAAACTCGTTAAAGGGCGTGGCACTGCCCACAAAATTTTTATACTATTCAAAGAATGCTATAAAGCAATCTTTCTGATGTCAATTAAACGGAGTTGAGTGAAATATCAAAAGTGGGCATGGCACCTCATATACAGCTACAAAGAGCTTAGCATTACATCTCGCAAACTGTATGAGATATTTTAATGTAGTTTGTTAAGCGAGTTTTGATCATAGCTCACATGTCCTGGATAAAATGTTGGCAATTTTAAAATAAATTCACGCCAACTTTTTAACAATTGAAAAATTTGAACCGCAGACTACTGAACCGATTCTGACAAATTTGAATTACATTTATAAAAGAATTAACATGGACATATAAAAATTGCAAAAATTTTATCATAGGCAAGGGCCAATATTATTTGTTTGCTATTACCTCTGAAACGAGCAATTATATTTCAATGAAATTTCGTATCACAATTCCTGTTTAAGTAGATTTCTTTTGCCGATTCATAGTTTTGAAAAATACAGCGTTGTTTCAATAGGCACTATTCGATTTTGTTCGCACTTTCTACATTGTTTGTAACTATTCAACTTTATTTAATGATTTTAGGGGTTTGAAATATTTTTATTTATTCCGATGAAATTCCCATTTTTGAAAGTCTATGCTAAACAGAAATTCACCGGTCTATATGCTGCTTACTACAGACTAGGGATTTCAGTCCCGGGATTAAAGCCTTTTTACAGTCCCGAAAATCCCGGGATTAGTGCTACCAATCCCGGGATTTCTTTTGTAAGTTTTTCAGGTTAGAAAAATTGTTAGAATGTTCCAAAAATCAGCAACAAAAAACGAAGTCTTACAACATTATGTTAAAATTGAACATAATAAAGAGCTGAAGTTAATCTTAGATTGCAAAACAAGATGGAGTAGTCTTTTAGATATGCTGCAGCGCTTTATTATGTTTGAGAGTAGCATAAAAACAGCTTGTATTGACTTAAAGGTTTCTTCGATCCACTGTAGCGAATTTAAAATTACTAGTATCGCCGGTGGCCAAAATTTGGCCTTTTACTTTGAGATGGATACACTTCTTCCGAGTACCGTTTGGTAAAAAACAAAGCCAGAACATTGAGTATTCATTAGTCGTAGCAACATTTTTTATATGCAGCAGGCTCACTATATCTTAAAACCGAATAACATAAAAATTGGTGTAGTGCTTGTGCCAAAAAATATCGGAAAACATCCAAAATATCGAAAAGATCTCAAAAGGTTTGACAAACATCGGTATGTATATCAGTAAAAGTCCAAAAGTATCGAGCAACATCCAAAATATCGGTAAAGTCCAAAAGCATCGAGAAACATCCAAAATACCGAGAAGTATCGGGAAACATTCAAAATATCGATAAAAGTCTTAAAATATCGAGAAACATTCAAAATATCGATAAAAATCCAAAAGTATCGAGAAACATCCAAAATATCGGTAAAAGTCCAAAAGTATCGGAAAACATCCAAAATATTGGTAAAAGTCCAAAAGCATCGAGAAACATCCAAAATATCGGTAAAAGTCCAAAAGAATCGAGAAACATCCAAAATATCGATAAAAGTCCAAAAGCATCGAGAAACATCCAAAATATCGATAAAAGTCTAGAAGTATCGAGAAACATCCAAAATATCGATAAAAGTCCAAAAATATCGAGAAACATCTAAAATATCGGTAAAAGTCCAAAAGCATCGAGAAACAACCAACGTGTCGAGAAGTATCGAGAAAAATCCAAAATATCGGTAAAAGTCCAAAAGTATCGAAAAACATCCAAAATATCGGTAAAAGTCCAAAAGTATCGAGAAACATCCAAAATATCGGTAAAAGTTCAGAAGTATCGAGAAACATCCAAAATATCGATAAAAGTCTAGAAGTATCGAGAAACATCCAAAATATCGATAAAAGTCCAAAAGCATCGAGAAACATCCAAAATATCGATAAAAGTCCAAAAGTATCGAGAAACATCCAAAATATCGGAAAAAGTCCAAAAGTATCGAGAAACATCCAAAATATCGGTAAAAGTCCAAAAGTATCTAGAAACATCCAACATATCGGTAAAAGTCCAAAAGTATCGAAAAACATCCAAAATATCGGTAAAAGTCCAAAAGCATCGAGAAACATCCAAAATATCGGTAAAAGTCCAAAAGTATCGAGAAACATCCAAAATATCGAAAAAAGTCCCAAAGTATCGAAAAATATCCAAAATCGGTAAAAGTACAAAAGTATCGAAAATCATCCAAAATATCGGTAAAAGTCCAGAAGTATCGAGAAACATCCAAAATATCGATAAAAGTCCAAAAGTATCGAAAAACATCTATTATATCGATAAAAGTCCAGAAGTATCGAGAAACATCCAAAATATCGATAAAAGTCTAGAAGTATCGAGAAACATCCAAAATATCGATAAAAGTCCAAAAGTATCGAAAAACATCCAAAATATCGATAAAAGCCCAGAAGTATCGAGAAACATCCAAAATATCGATAAAAGTCTAGAAGTATCGAAAAATATCCCACATATCGATAAAAGTCCAGAAGTATCGAGAAACATCCAAAATATCAGAACGTCGACAGAGCGCAACGAAACAGGTTTCGTGCAAGCAAGGGAAAAACAACAACAACAACAAAATTTCTCTCACTCCACTGTGTCATTCACTTTCTTAACACAGCATAACATTGTGCATGCTGTTGTTGTTGTAATTATATGGGAAACTTTGATCCTGTTTTTAAATACCTTAATGGCAACTTATGAGGATAATTTTTGGATTCGTGGATTCTACACCACAATACCTTTCATATAAACAAAAAAATATCGAAAATCGGTTAAATGGTTAGCTCGCAAAAGGGAGACAAAAAAAACTGTTCACGTATTAATATATAGATTAAACAATTAGCTCGTACTCTTCAACCAATCAAAATCACTATTGGTATTATAAAGAAAGATAAATCTGCTTTGAGTAATATCATTTTTGCTAAAAGGCATTTCAGACTAGTTCTCTTATGTTTTTCTGTATGATTTTTACTCTGACTGTAAATTTTTTATTGTTTTTAATTTATATTGTTGAAATTGAATAATTGAATTGAATAATAATAAAACCGATTAAAACAAAAGTTAATTCTTCCAAGTCCAACAGTTGTTAAAACTTTGATCTCACTATTTTATATAATTAAATATGTATGATATTTTATATATCAATACCTTAGAGCGCTATAGTCCTATCTCCACTTTTAGCGATTTCTGCAGTTATGGTATCCTTGTGGGCTTCTTTACCATGTGGAAATCTGTGGGATGTCAAAATACCACTGAAACACCGAAATATTCGAGAATTAAGAAAAATCCTATCCCTAAATTGTAATTTTTTGAAGAGCGCTACTCCTATCTCCTCTGAATATTCAAATAAGTCACATTTTTAATAAAATTTTTTAATTTTTTCGTCTTTTCTACACTAGCCCAGGAAAATAAGACGAAAAAGGAGCTGCTGTGCGAAATAATTCCAAGTGGATTTTTTCACCGCAATTGTTTTTATTTATGCATGATAAACAAAGTGTGAAAAGTCCATTACAAAGTCGTGTGCGCATAAAAAGTTATTAAGGCTTAAAGGTCGCTAAAAACAGTTTTTTGCAATTATCTTGCTAATTCTAAATTTTACAGAAAAATGTTGGTCTCCAATTTTGTAGCACAGGAAATTTCCTACAAAAGTACGTTAAAAGTATTTACGTACAACTTCTAGTTTAGGAGATCACCCAATTTAAAAAGTTGTTAACAGTTATGATATGAAATACTACCTATGAGTTCATGTTAAAATATCTTACTTTTAAAATTGCAATAACTCTTCAAGAGAAGTTGCACAAACAAAATTAAAATGCAGAAACCAGTTTTTGACATTTTAAGGGTTTTTTGGAATATCTTCTATACGGTTACTTCTATGTGTACATATATCGCTTTTTTTTGTAAATCTTGTAATTCTCTACAAAATTGGTCCCATTACTTTTTATCATAGTACTTACCAATTCGGAGATATCCTTAAAAAACCAGTAATTTCGAAGCCTTAACGGTTATTCAAGAATATTTTTAAGGTCAGGAGTCGTTCGAAAAAAAATTATGTACGATATATATAAAATTAAATTATCTTTCAAACTGCATTTTAATTTTGTTTGTACAACTTCTCATTGAAGAGTTATCGCAATTTTAAAAGTAAGATATTTTAATACTATATGAACTCATAGGTAGTATTTCATATCATAACTGTTAACATCTTTTTAAATTGAGTGATCTCCTAAACTAGAAGTCGTACGCAAATACTTTTAACGTACCTTTGTAGGAAATTTCCTGTGCTACAAAATTAGAGACCAAAATTTTTCTGTAAAAGATAGCATTAGCGAGATATTTGCAAAAAACTGATTTTAGCGACCTTTGAGCCTTAATAACTTTTTATGCGCACACGACTTTGCAATGGACTTTTCACACTTTGTTTATCATGCATAAATAAAGATAATTCCGGTGAAAAAAATTCAATTGGAATTATTTCGCAGAAAAATTCTTATTTTCCTGGGTTAACACGTTTCATGACATTTTACATCTTTTTAGGGGAAACTTTTTTTTTTCACCCAAAGGTCAGAACCAGAAAATTTTTAAACTTTCATGTTTTTTCCATGATTCGAAAAAAAAAATAATTTTTCATGTCTCTGAAATCATTAAAAGGATATGGATTCTCATCTCATGGTATATGTATTAAGAGTCACGGGACAAATAATGTCTAAGGGAAAAGTGGGCGGTCCCACGTCCTTAAAAAAGTATCATACCTCTAAAACTATCTAATGCACATAGATGAGTTTTGGTGCGCATATAAATTGCATCGGAACAATTTACATTCATTGGTTTAATTGGAAATGCTCTGCCATCTGTACAAAAGAAGGTATCGCAACGCACGCCAGGAAATGCTAGTCGCTCATAAAATTTACTAAATGTGTCGATTATTTGAATATTAGTGCAAATTCCATATAATTTGTTTAATTGATTTTGTTAAAAATTAATAAAATTAGTTTTTAACATAAAATTAGGTTAAAATATACTAAGGTAAAATTATTACTTGTATAGTTTTTCCAAAATCGCAGCCAATTCTAAATAACCACTGATTGAAGTATTCTTTTTGCATTTCTCAATAATTGAAAAAATGGAGATAGAACTATAGCGCTCTAAGGTATCGATATGTATTTAACTAAACATATAATGCTGCAATGTACCTTTATGTTTGTTTTTGAAGTAAAAAAGTATTTATGAATTTTTGTTTTTTAAAAAAGGCGTGAATTGCTTAATAGCCCAGGAAAATAAGACATTTTCTGCGAAAAAATTCCCAGTAATGGGACCAAATTCGTAGAGAATTACAAAATCTACAAAAAATAAGCGATGTGTGTACACATAGAATTAACCGTTTAGAAGATATTCCAGAAAAACCCTTAAAATGCCAAAACACCGGTTTCTATTGAATACCTTCTATACGGTTACTTCTATGTGTTCACATATCGCTTATTTTTTGTAGATCTTGTAATTCTCTACAAATTTGGTCCCGTTACTTTTTATCGTAGTACTTACCAATTCGCAGATATCCTTAAAAAACCAGTAATTTAGAAGCCTTAACGGTTATTCAAGAATATTTTTAAGGTCATGAGCCGTTCGAAAAAAAATTTTGTACGGTATATAGAAAATTAAATTATCTTTCAAACGGCATTTCAATTTTGTTTCTAGAACTTCTCATTGAAGAGTTATTGCAATTTAAAAAGTAAGATATTTTAATATGAACTCATAGGTAGTATTTCATATCATAACTGTTAACAACTTTTTAAATTGGGTGATCTCCTAAGCTAGAAGTCGTACGCAAATACTTTTAACGTACTTTTGTAGGAAATTTCCTGTGCTACAAAATTGGAGACCAACATTTTCCTGTAGAAGTTAGTATTAGCGAGATATTTGCAATTTAAAAAGTAAGATATTTTAATATGAACTCATAGGTAGTATTTCATATCATAACTGTTAACAACTTTTTAAATTGGGTGATCTCCTAAGCTAGAAGTAGTACGCAAATACTTTTAACGTACTTTTGTAGGAAATTTCCTGTGCTACAAAATTGGAGACCAACATTTTCCTGTAGAAGTTAGCATTAGCGAGATATTTGCAAAAAACTGATTTTAGCGACCTTTGAGCCTTAATAACTTTTTATGCGCACACGACTTTGCAATGGACTTTTCACACTTTGTTTATCATGCATAAATAAAGATAATTCCGGTGAAAAAAATTCAATTGGAATTATTTCGCAGAAAAATTCTTATTTTCCTGGGTTAACACGTTTCATGACATTTTACATCTTTTTAGGGGAAACTTTTTTTTTCACCCAAAGGTCAGAACCAGAAAATTTTTAAACTTTCATGTTTTTTCCATGATTCGAAAAAAAAAATAATTTTTCATGTCTCTGAAATCATTAAAAGGATATGGATTCTCATCTCATGGTATATGTATTAAGAGTCACGGGACAAATAATGTCTAAGGGAAAAGTGGGCGGTCCCACGTCCTTAAAAAAGTATCATACCTCTAAAACTATCTAATGCACATAGATGAGTTTTGGTGCGCATATAAATTGCATCGGAACAATTTACATTCATTGGTTTAATTGGAAATGCTCTGCCATCTGTACAAAAGAAGGTATCGCAACGCACGCCAGGAAATGCTAGTCGCTCATAAAATTTACTAAATGTGTCGATTATTTGAATATTAGTGCAAATTCCATATAATTTGTTAAATTGATTTTGTTAAAAATTAATAAAATTAGTTTTTAACATAAAATTAGGTTAAAATATACTAAGGTAAAATAATTACTTGTATAGTTTTTCCAAAATCGCAGCCAATTCTAAATAACCACTGATTGAAGTATTCTTTTTGCATTTCTCAATAATTGAAAAAATGGAGATAGAACTATAGCGCTCTAAGGTATCGATATGTATTTAACTAAGCATATAATGCTGCAATGTACCTTTATGTTTGTTTTTGAAGTAAAAAAGTATTTATGAATTTTTGTTTTTTAAAAAGGGCGTGAATTGCTTAATAGCCCAGGAAAATAAGACATTTTCTGCGAAAAAATTCCCAGTAATGGGACCAAATTTGTAGAGAATTACAAAATCTACAAAAAATAAGCGATGTGTGTACACATAGAATTAACCGTTTAGAAGATATTCCAGAAAAACCCTTAAAATGCCAAAACACCGGTTTCTATTGAATATCTTCTATACGGTTACTTCTATGTGTTCACATATCGCTTATTTTTTGTAGATCTTGTAATTCTCTACAAATTTGGTCCCGTTACTTTTTATCGTAGTACTTACCAATTCGCAGATATCCTTAAAAAACCAGTAATTTAGAAGCCTTAACGGTTATTCAAGAATATTTTTAAGGTCATGAGCCGTTCGAAAAAAAAATTTTGTACGGTATATAGAAAATTAAATTATCTTTCAAACGGCATCTCAATTTTGTTTCTAGAACTTCTCATTGAAGAGTTATTGCAATTTAAAAAGTAAGATATTTTAATATGAACTCATAGGTAGTATTTCATATCATAACTGTTAACAACTTTTTAAATTGGGTGATCTCCTAAGCTAGAAGTCGTACGTAAATACTTTTAACGTACTTTTGTAGGAAATTTCCTGTGCTACAAAATTGGAGACCAACATTTTCCTGTAGAAGTTAGCATTAGCGAGATATTTGCAAAAAACTGATTTTAGCGACCTTTGAGCCTTAATAACTTTTTATGCGCACACGACTTTGCAATGGACTTTTCACAGTTTGTGTATCATGCATAAATAAAGACAATTCCGGTGAAAAATTTCCACTGGGAATTTTTTCGCACAGAAGCTCTTTTTTCGTCTTATTTTCCTGGGCTATTAATAAAATGTACCTGCTTTAAGAAATTGTTCTTTAATATTTTTGACACTTTTTGGATAAAATATCTTTGAAGGGGTATATAAGACAAAATATTAGGAATTTTTAATACTAAATTCCGTTTTATTTAGGAAAAAAAAAAAAATTCATACAAATCCCGAAAAATCCCGGGATCCCGGGATTCAAAATTTCTGATCCCGAAATCCCGCGATCGCAAAAAGTCCAAAAATTGGAATCCCTACTACAGACACGATAAGTAAACAATTACATAGCTTGAGTCATATAAAAAATATTAAAAGTTTCTTCGGCGACTTCTTTCGTAGATGTAATTCAAAGTTCAATCATAAAAAATACAGTGCGCTCGTGATAATATGAACTAATTAAAACTAAGCCTTTTCATTTTTGTGAGATTGTTCATATTTACGAAAGACGGTGAAGGTATTTCTTCAAACTTGTACATGCCTGGAAATACCTCGTAAACTCGTAATAGCCGTTTAAAATCAATACGAACCAGACAAATGGGTATTTTTTTTTTATTTCAACCATTACCTATCAACAGATACCTATTAAGTTTGGTCAAATTTTTTACATTTGTAACTTATTGAGTGTTCACGACCACCAAAGTGCGGCAAAATGTTAAAAAAATCTTTTTTATTGCCAAAATTTTGAGTTTTTACATGAAAATAACTTTTTCTTTTCAAATTTATTCTATTTTTTTACATTTACATTTTTTTCTTGATTTTATAATGACATTCTAACATTAAACGACGAAAAGCAATCATTTATTCGTATGTTAGTGCATTATTTTATCGGTTGGTCATATTAAAGTTAAAAATCTAAAAAAATTAATAAATTGTGGAAAATAAAGCAATGCAATGTTTGTGGAAAATTTACTATTCCGTCAAGCAAGCGTGGTGGGAAATCAAGGAAGTGTATCATTTATACTTTGGTGCACTTATAGTTCGTTATGTAGAATGGGCCCCGTCTATTATATGTCAGGATGCTTGGTACAAGATCCAGAAGAATGTTATGTGTGCTTGAAATCAGTAATGGATTAAACAGTACGAGCCATCAAAATTTATTCAGTTGCAATTTCCGGACTCAAAAAATATTCCCATTCCAATCAGACCAATTCCAATGACTGAATATTTGCAACCATCATTGGAAAGCATTGAAGTATCTGGAGAATCCTATCAACCATCAAATGTAACTCCACCATGCAACCACATCGAAATTACGCGAAATCGTTTAGATATGATTGTACGATACGTTGAGCCCATACAAGCAATGGTCAAAAATAGAAGGAGTGGTTGGATATCTATGAAATTTGGTACTTTAAGTAATAATCTCAGATATGTTGTTAACTTTATACAATAGTTTTGCTAAAAACCAGGTATGTAGGACGATTTTCTTAAGCCCCATACATAACGATTTTTTTATTTATTTTTAAAATATACATTTTTGAAATATACGTTATAGAAATAATGTTTTTTGTACTTTTGAGACCATTTGTGTTAAAAAACAAAAAAAAATGTTCAACATAAATTTTATATTGTATTTCATGCAAATTTTTCATTTTAAGCATTAAAAAAAAAAATATTTGTAGGACGAAGTAGGAAAAGTTATTTGCAGTTCCTGGCTATATAAATAGAATACGTACTAGAAGATTAAAAAAAAAACGGCACTAAGTTTTATAGTATTCGTTTTTCTTTTTTTTTTCATCGAAATTTGTCAATTTCTGAAGTTTTTCATTTGATAATATCATTAAAATTACTACAATATGTATATATCAAATTTTATATGTTCGAAAATTTTTCAATTCTATTTATTTACTCAAATTTTATTTATAATAAAGAACTTTACTTCGTTTAGTTCAATCAAAACACAATTTTTTGATAATTATTTGTTTAAGAGAACCCAAAACGAATTTAACAAAACATGATTTTTTTTGAAAAATATCTCAACTTTGAAGTGTCACAGCTTAGCCAAAACTGAATTTTTCCCCTAAATATTTTGGTTTTATTTTATTGATACAATTACCGGTCGATACCAATATTGTTAGGTTTCGAGTCCGGTGAATTTTTCTCAAACTGCTGTGTATCCTCTATTGCAGTTTGAATGAAATTCCCCGGGAATATTTATTCACGTTATATATTATTCTCACTTGCCTCACCAGCCTAAAATCAGAACATCTTGATAATCACAGAACCACGTTCTCACCTTTTACCTGGATGAGTCATCTATCATTTCAATGACACTTTTTTGGCGTTTACCAAATCACGACACTATTTTCACTTTTTTCAAACATATTTTTATATATTTAGTTATTTAATTTTTTTTTTTAAACAATTGAGACGAACACATTTTTGATTTTAGCTTTAATTTCCTTTTTATTAAAAATGTTTTATTTGTTTACATTTTGCATTTGTCAAAAGTAAAGGAAATTTCCTAGTTTCCCTGGGATTTTTTGAATTTGGGGATGCCACCTGCCGATTTTTTGGGTTAAATGATCTAATTGTTTAAAAACTAGCTAATCTTTCCCATACAAATCGAAAAGCTTTTTATATGGAAAACTATACTGGTTAGTGTTGAATCAGCATTCATCTGGTTAACCAGGCAAGTGAAAATAGGGTATAAACCCCTATTCCACTGCACATTTAGGTTAATTTTATATACGAATACCTATATTATTTTACAGAAAAAAAGAAATACTACAAACATTTTTGCTTTCATTGCAAAATCGCAAAAAAGGCTGCAAATTCCAAGGTAAAATTTTTTTCATTTTTACACTGAAAAAAATTAAAAATTATCGAAACACCCTAAAATTTTCGAGCCGCAAAATTATTCTTTCCACAGCAAAAAAGCTGCAAATTCCAAACCTACTCCCGACTCGATCCGATATATCGATTGTAATATAATTTTTTCATTAAACATATTTTTTTTTTATTAAACACATTGTGTTTTTTATTAAACAATTTGTGGTATTGACCAACCTTTTAAAGCCTGGCAACACTATGCTTTCCCAGGAAAAAAATAGGCAACCCTACTTAAACATATTGTAGAGGCTCTATACTTTCGAATGGTATATAATTTTTTTATTAAACAGATGAGTGCAAATTTGTGGTATTGGCCGACCTTTTAAAGCCTGGCAACCCTATGCCTTGCTAGGAAAAAACAGGCAACCCTACGTAAACATATTGTAGAGGCTTTAGACTTTCGATTGGTATATAATATTTTCATTAAACACATTTTTTTTTTAAACACATAGTGCAAATTTGTGGTATTAACCGACCCGTTAAAGCCTGGCAACCTGGCCTTGCCAGGAAAAAAATAGGCAACTCTACTTAAAAATAATGTAGAGGCTCTAAACAGATGAGTGTATTTTTTGAAAAAAATGCACTTTTGAATATGAAATGAACCATAGTCTTGCCAGGATTTTTTTAGGCAACCCGCTCACAATATGTTTCTTAACGTATTTACTTTCATATAAAATAGTTTTCATCCATTAAACAGATGGGTGCAAATCTCTCCTTATCCGTATCTCCTACTATGACTTTTTCTTAATCACAACGATGGGAACTATAGTGCATGCCATGTAAATATCAACGACGATGTTATAACATGCCGAAATAGCCACCAGCTCCCTAACTATAATGGTTCCATCATCAAATCGAAATAACGTCCAAACAACTAATTGCGATTTCTTAAGTTCGCGTAATGTTGACTTAAATTTGAAACCTAGAGGATGTGGTGGGTTGGTGCATGAAGAGCCTACAGCTGAATGAAGACGACAAAAACACGCTTGTAACTGACACCGGGCGTAAAAGTACAAGCATTGGGCGACATACCGCATTGTAGGTGGTGGCATAGAGTATATTGCACTTTTGTTTTTCTTTCCAGTTGGATTTTCACATCTTGTACCGTCGGAATTCAGTGTTGTCGTCATCTTGTAATTTGCAGCCCAACACTGAAGTTGACGTGGGGAGAGACACTGAAAAGGCTTCGCTTCGTATGGTGTTACAGCTGTAGTTTTGTGCAACGAACCAACACCTGTCTCTCTCTGCCTATGACTCTCACTAAGCATCGTCACAATGCAAAACATGTTGTCCGGGTATACATATGTATGTATTATGCTACGGCCTTCGTTTGTCGACTGCATTTTTCCATCTGCGCTCTCTCTCGTGCACATCTTTTTAGGTTTGTATTTTCTCTCACACTCTCTCTCGCGCTTTTTATTTGCACACGAAGGTTACCGGATACGGCGTTGTTGCTTACAGACGACCTCAACCACCTTCTAGTACCATCTTCGTTATGTGGGTGACAGGCCGTGGCCATTTACTTGAATATCTAACGAGACGAGCCAGTAGCGGTGGAGGCCTCACCAACAGACCGGAGTTTTTTCCTATTGTCTTTGACTGCTAGTGTTCTTGTGCTCGTTGTTGTACCCTTTTTTTTTCTTCTTTTTGTTGTTGTTGTTGTTGTTAGCTTTAAGTTAGCTTCCGCAATAACGTTGAATTTACTGCAATCTTCCGGTAGGGGCAGGGCGATTGAGGACGATTCATGTCTGGCGTGTTACATAGAATCGCAGCGGTGTAATGAATTTGGGCTTGGTTTGGCCTACGAGCAACTTGAATCAGCACTAGATTTGTACACTGAACATATATTTTACTGGTTTTTAATAGAAAGCGGATTCCTTGGATTTCGAAAAATTTCGTTGCTGTGCTCCGCCTGATTTTAAATTGACAATCGTGGTATTAAAGTTCGTTGAAAGAAATAACAGTTTTTTTAAATTCTAACCAGTGAATTGTTTCGTATTTTGAAGAGCTATGTGGCGTATGCGATCAGTTTTGGTACGTAAACGCTTTGTGGTGTTGTTCAAATATTGAATATAAAAATAAAATAAACTTTACTTTGTATTGATCAGACGAATAAGACAAACGTCTTTTTTACAATATTATAGTGGCAGGCGAATAAAACAAATATTTACAGGAATAGAGGGTATTTCCAAAAAAAATCAACATTTTTATTAAATTTAAATCCTTAAAATATAAAAAACACATACATCTGCTACACCAAAAAAATATTAAACGAAATTTTATTTTAATTCATACAAAAAAATGACTTTGAATCTGATGTGTTTTGCAGTTTTCTCCCTCACTATAAGCAGTCGTTTTTCGATATCTGAGCAACACTATTATATGTCTATTTGACAGCAAAAACGATTATTAGCTGAAAGTGACGACTTTAGTCTGCGTCGAACTGCAGTTTTGTTCTTCTAGCCTTTTAAATTAAGTTTTGGGAATTTTTTTAAAAATAAGTAGTTTCTGTCGCGCCCTTTACCTTTTTACATCAAACGTTTAAAAAACTGTGAAAATAGTATAATTAATAAAAAAAAAAATTAAAGGAGTAACAATATAAGTGAATTTTATAATTTCGTGACATCCAATGACTCCAATAAACCATTGCTGTTATTTTTTTAATTTGTAAACGATGTCACACCCGTTACCTTTTTATTATTTTGCTTTCCAGTCCTTTCCAGTACTTTTTTTTTTTGGTTAAGCATCTATGAAGTTTCCAAACAAGAACAACTTTCTGCAATATCTTAACCCATTATATCCTGTTCTTATGGGTTTTTGATCCCTTTTCAAAAGAAATGGATTATAATGGGTTAAAGTGTTCTAAAATATTCTATGAAAAATTTCATCAGGGGTCACCAAAGACAAGAAATGCTTAGAACTTAAGAATAATGCGTAAAAAATTCATTTGTCACATTTATTGTATATTTTGTACCTTTTTACTCATTATTCTACCGTTTTAAGCATTTCTTGTCTTTGGTGACCCATAATCACATTTTTTGTTGCACATTTTTTGGAACATTTTAACCCAATTTGTATACCCTACACCCAGGGTAAATTCATTTCGCCCTTCCGTTTATAACGCAGAGAAGGAAGAGTGGCAGATATAGAAAAGTATAAATATTCCTGATCAGCGTCACCTCCTGAGTCGATATAACTATGTCCGTCTGTCTGGCTGGCTGTGTGTGGAAATACATTTTTTGGGAAAACTGAGAGATAATTCAATGAAATTTGGTACACTGCCTTCGACGTCAAAGTTTGCTCGTGGGATTGAAAATGAGCAAAATCGGTCAACGGACACGCCTACCACCCATACAAAATGTATATTCAAAATGCAACTTTAGAAGTATTTTTCACGACAATGCAACCAAAATACACATAAATACTACGAATTGTAAGCTAAGCTCTGAGAAAAAACTGGGCAAATACAGACAAGGTGTGGCACCTCCCATATAAGCAAAAGTTTCAAAACGCTATAGTGAAAGCGTTTTTTGAGATAATCGAACCAAACTTGACTCAGACACTAAAAATTATAAATGCAAGCTCTCAACAAAAATTGGGTGAAATCAGACAAGGGAATGTGGTACCTCCCATATAAGCAACATTTTCAAAATACTGCAGTGTAGTAGAGTATTTAATGTTTGGCCAGGCCAAAGGTTTCACCCTTAATAGTTTTTAAATTGTTCCTTGCGCAATTTCATGATGACCTTGGAACAACAAGTTTTAAAGAAAGTGAAGGTTTAGAGTTTTACAGTGCGCTAAAATTTTGAACATACTTTTTTTGCGGGTATTTTAGCTAGGAAAACAGTATGAAATTGATCTTAGATTCCAATTTTAATTTTATTATATATATTATATACCTTGATTCAGAACGAAAAGTTTGTTATATCGTACGACTCATTCCCAGCATTTTTGAGTTCGTAATAAAATAAACACCGCATCAAGCCGAGATTTCACATTTTAAAAAAATTTGAAAAAATCTCAGCTCACTTTCTTGAATTTTTTCATACTTTCTTTTTTGTACTGTTAAATATCATGGATATAATTATAAATATTGTTTTATTTTTTTACGATGTCACACCCGTTACTTTTTGCTGTCGCACCCGTTTCTTTTTTAATTTTTATTTTTTTTTTTTCAGCTTATATGCAGAAGTGTTTAAATATGTATTTTTATGTTCTTTGGTAACATTTAGTACATATATTTGCACTTCAAAGTTGATATTTTGAATATAATACAATTTTAATTCCGAAAAGCGCTTCAACTTCATATAATTTTGTGGTAATTTTTCCATGAAATAAAATTAAGAAAAAAAAAAAAAACCAAAATTGACTCGATATGTGAGCTTCCCAAAAATATATATTTTTTATACATACATACCTTACATAGTGTTGCCACAAACAATTTAAACAGAATTGCAGAATTGTGTTTTTTTGTATGGGGCTGCAGCGCCCTTTTGTTAAATTTCCTCCAGTTTTTGCAGGGTGTTTGGTTGTCCTTTTTACAGAGATATAGAGTTTTGTTAATTTTTTTCGTATCGGGGCTACTCCCACACCCCCGCCAAAATTACTTCACTCTATTTCGTGAAGTCAATGGACATATTTTTAACAGCTCTGCGTACTAAAAAATCCATTTATGCAAAGTATTCTAATCTTGAGGTGCATTGCAGCAAAGTAGGACATAGTAAGTTATTGAAAAACTGTAAACCGTCTTTCTGAGAACGTCATCTTCATTTCGGGAACGTTTCATTAGATCATATAAACGATCCCGGAATGACGATTTTAACTAAAAGCGCACTATATTCTCACAGTTATAATTTGAATCGTGGTTTGATATGGTAAATATAAAATATTTTATGGTAGTACAGTATCTCTGTACCCTTAAAGGTATTTTTCCAGCATTTTCTAAAAATATAAGCGTTCCCGGAATGACGCCCTGTTGATGTACGCTCTATAAATCGTCGCCCCAATTCTCTTTTGCCCCATACGCATGTTAGTGTATTTCGAGAAAATCGAAAAAGAAAGTTTGAACTTAAAATAAACAAAATTGGTCAGAAAAAGTACCATCAAAATTTAAACAAAAGAATTCGTTGATTAATTGGCTAACTCAGCGCAAAATTTCAAAAATGGGACTAAAGTACTTTTCGCGATATTTGATATTTTATCAGAAAAGTCAAGTGGACACTTTGCTCCATACAATACAAATAAATTAAAAACTGTTTTTTTCATGCTTATAGAGCAAACTGGCCTTTAGAAACTATGACAATGGAGCAAATAAGAACGTTATTTTTTGAACTAAACATACATAACAGTGTAAATAGGGCAAACAAATTAAAAACATTATTAATAAGAACATGTAGTAGATATTACAAGTTTCTTTAAATAAAAATAGTAAGGGTGCTACCATTGGCCTGGTCAAATATTAAATACCCTACACTGCAGAATTTGAAATTTTCGATTGTATGGGAGGTGGCATGCCTTGTCCGTGTTCGACTAGCTTTTGCTCAGAGCTTTCACTAACTATTCCTAGCATCTGTGCGAAATTTTATTACATTTCTTCAAATAACGCTTGCTCTACAGCGTTTTGAAAACTTTGTGTGTATGTTAGGTGCCACGCCCTCTTGTTCAAATCAACCAATTTTTTAATCAGATCTTGAATTTTTTATCATTGGTGGATGAGTTAAATTTGGATTGTTTATATCAAAAAACGCATTCAGTTAAGTATTTTAAAACTTTTGCTTTTATGGGAGGTACCACATCCTGTTACGCGAATTCACCTAATTTTTGCTCAAAGCTTGTAACTATTATCCCCTGTATCTGTGTGTATTTTGGTTGCGTTGTCGCTAAAAAGGCGCTTTATTGAGTTGTGAAATTTTTTTTTTGTATGGCCGGTAGGCGTGTCCGTTTACCAATTTTGCTCATTTTCAATCCTACGAACTAACGTTGTCGAAGGAGGTGATGCACCAAATTTCATCGAGTTATCTTTCTTAGTTCATAGGAAATTTTTAAAAGAAAAACGATAATGAAAGTTTTCTATGTCTATAGAGCAAATAAGAATTAAGAATTTAAAACTTTTTTTTTCATAGGAAACTTGCTCCATAAACCAAAAATTGGCTTTTGGAGCAAATAAGAAATAAAAAAATTAAAAAGTATGGCATATGGAGCAAAGTGGACACTGCATATCTCAGAAACTAAACGAGATAGATGCATTCTGAGGACAGCGTTAGAAAGATCATGTTTCAAAACCTATGGAACAAGTCTTAACTCAAAATGTCAAAAAGTGTCGATGGGGCAAAAAAGAACTCAGGCGACGAAATTCTAAATTAAAATAGTAATTTCCAATGAAAAATAACTTATTTACTCCCATTGCCCCCCACTAGATCTGCCACTGAATACATATGTTCCAAACCTTATTCTATAAAAAATGACATAGACATAGACATATACATATACATAAGTATGTATATTAGAAAAACTTTAATACTTCTCTCTCAGTTTTTGTTTTCATTTTCTTTCATTCCAAAAATAAATGAGGAAAATCGGACTCATACAATATTCGAATTGCTGCGACTGTCCAAACAGTCCCTCTTTTCTTAACCAGTATTTTAAGAAATGCCCGATCGTTCTATCCATGTACAGCAGTATTTTTTTAATTTGAAAGATTTTTATGATGTAGGTATTCAACAACTTCTTCTTGCCATGTACTTAGCCGTACGTGTTTCTCTCATGACAATTTTATGCCCTAATGTTCTACTGCCTGTCCAAATCGATTGAGTTGTTATGCCAGCGGTCCCGCTAACATGACAATTCCATAGCTTATTGGCATGCAATTCCAAAGCGAAATCGAGAAAACGCGCGCGCGTTGAACTTTTGAAGTACTAAAGTGCTATTTGTACCAACTACAAATTCTACAATGCATCAACAAATTGGGTCACATTAAAGTTGGAGGTCGGTGGCAGAGTCCGCTGCCGAAATAGCTATAACCTTAAAAAGAAAGAGAAAAAGCGAAAATTTCTTACGGTCAATGCATAAATGCAGTGCATGAGCACACGTTTTGTTTTGCTTATTAATCGGTCTGGCGATTTCATTAGCGTTCGTATTGATGTGGGGTTGGTTGTCTAGCACCATTCTTCACCTTTGCTTATACTTATTCACTTCAAGTAGGAAGCAGGTCATGAACTCTTTTTCTTTGTTGCAAATGATAAATGCAACCTGCTATGGAATGCAATTTGAAGTACTAAAGTGCTATTTGTACCAACTACAAATTCTACAATGCATCAACAAATTGGGTCACATTAAAGTTGGAGGTCGGTGGCAGAGTCCGCTGCCGAAATAGCTATAACCTTAAAAAGAAAGAGAAAAAGCGAAAATTTCTTACGGTCAATGCATAAATGCAGTGCATGAGCACACGTTTTGTTTTGCTTATTGCTTATTAATCGGTCTGGCGATTTCATTAGCGTTCGTATTGATGTGGGGTTGGTTGTCTAGCACCATTCTTCACCTTTGCTTATACTTATTCACTTCAAGTAGGAAGCAGGTCATGAACTCTTTTTCTTTGTTGCAAATGATAAATGCAACCTGCTAAGGAATGCAATCGTTGTCTACTTCCGGATTCGGGACTCGCAACGTCACTTGCACATGCAGCCAAACAAACAAACATGCACATGCACACACACACACATACACACAGACAAAAGATTGTGTTGAGGGTGGAAATGGTTTTTGTTTTGTTTACGCAATAAAGTTGTGGCCTGGTTTCACAAATAGCCATTTCGAGTTGTTTTTGTTGTAGAACCAAAGTAGACGTCTAAGCTTGCGCCGGCGCCATTTAATTGATGCAAAACAGCTGGGTAGCATAAAGCACGTGACAAACGAAATGCACGAATGCAGAATAAAGAGAGAGAGAGAGGGAGAGAGAGATAGAGTTAAACACTCGCAATCTTTTCAATTGTTTTCTCTTAAATATTAGTTTTCTCCGGCTGTAAATGCAACATGCGTGGAAAAGCTTTATTGAGCTTTTTTTGTTACTGCAAAGTTGTAGTGCAGCTTTTCATTCATAAATTTTGCTCTGATAACAACAACATGAGGAGCTTTCTAAAATTTATGAATGGAATGTTGTGGTTACCAAAAGCACCCACAGAGGCGCTTTTCATTTGAGCTTTTCTTTGAATTGCCTGTAGGAAGATAGATGCAAGCGGAAATGTCTTGAACAAAATAAGCAAAGAATGTCTTTAAGATTTTTCCAATAGAACGGATGACCTTTCTAAGGGGCTGTAATACCTTCTTTTCAAATGATCATAATTCGGAAAGTAAGAGTCTTTTTGGAAAAATTCGGAAATATATTTTGAGTTCATATGAAGAGTTTTGCTTTTCGAAGCCAATAAAAAAAGGAATGAAATTCTGAAATAAACCTAATAAGGGTAAGCAGAAGGGGAAGCATTTAATAGATAAGTTTTGTTTGCTTAATTTTGTTTGCTGATATGTATTTTAAATGAGAAAACTTGATTCTTTCGAAATGTTATTCCATGAGTTTCTGTGGCAATGATATTTTTTTTTTTATATATTCAAAAAATTTCATTTTATTTTGTATTTTATTATGTTAAATTAAATATTTCTTGTTTCCTCAGTGTAGAAAAGAAATTTAGTAGGATTTTGCTAAGTGACTTGATATCTAACATATAAATACGTTAGAAATATCTTTAAGAAATTTTTTCTGAAGGGTTTTTAATACGAATTCCTATCTCCATAAATTTTTTTTGGTTCATTTGCGTTTGTCGATTTTGAATCTGACAATCGTTTTTTTCTATAATTGATTTATATAATTGATATATTTGATCCGGATTGTCTTTTCTCTAAAGTGCAACAACCGCTTTTTGTCAGGAACGTTGGCCATAAATAGTAATAATGAAGTTATATTTTTGAAATTTAGTACAAATGTTTGTAGGATTACAACAATGAAAATGGGTGATTTTGAACAAAATCCATAAACGGACAATCCTTCCTCCCATACAAATTTGGGGCGCTATCGAAACTTTTTTTCAAAATGGGCAATTTCCATTAACTTCGCAACGCTGGTCTCAAAAATGTTAAAAATTTTGCACTATCTTTCATAGTTTTTAAATTATCAGAAAATACGAAAATTGGACAATAAAACTACATTTCAATGACATAATTTTAAGTATCAGCTAAAATTTATCGTGACTATCGATGGTAATTATTTCTGTGGCAACAAACTAGAGTAGCATAAGTGAAAATTGAGTTTTCATGCTATAATTATTCAGGTTTTCAAAAGGCTTATTTCTGTTCAACCTTTTCCAAAAAATATCGTGTTCAAGCAAAGTTCTGATGCTTTATTTTATAGCTTAAGTTTTTTAAATAGTGATACATTTGCCAAAGCATCTTATTGTAAGTCAACTAAGTTTCTGGTCATTTGTTTCACTGTTCTATAATTCTTTTAACAAAAAAACTTAAACCTACATATGCTAAAAATATTTCAAAAAACAAAGCATCAGAAACATCTTATCTACAGTTCTCCAGAATTTTATGTATAGTTACAATCGTTACAAACTACGTTTAAGCTTCAACAGAACCGCTTAATTTTATTTAAGGCGATATTTTTATCAAAACAAATTTTCACAGAAAATCTTAAGTATAAAACAGTAAAAATACAGGATTTCTTGTGTTTTTTTTTTTAAATACGCCTCTCCTCGTCTTAAAATAATTGCAATAAAACGGAACAGAAATAATTTTTCACAAAATAGTCAATATCTCAAAACGTCGATTTTCAACATAAGCAACTCTGGTTTGTTGCTACAGATTTATATTAATTTTTCATCCTAGAATTATTTTCGTACTTTCGATAATATCCAATTACACAGTTATTTCAGTATTAATTTCAAAATATTTACGCTTGTCAACTTTACTTAATGATTTTGGCGGTAACGGTGCCATGACATAATCCCCACGGACATAATCCTCATTTCGTGAATCCAATACCGGCTTCGCGGCGGCCTTCAGCCGCGGATCAGTGTGTAATATATCCAACACCTTGTTTGCTAGCCATAGTAATTTTACATTAGAGTAGGGGATTTAAAGCTCCCAAAAATCCAACACTGGCTTCGCGGATCAGTCTATAATGTCCAACACTTATTACATAAATTTTTTATATGGATTATTGCAAAAATTTGGTTCAATCTTAATTAAATTTGTCGACACCACCCCCAATACCAAAATGGGGATTATGACCGAAAAATTTTCATTTGCATTTTCTACTTACTTATCAGCAATAATAAGTTATGAAAACATAAATAATTTTGATGAAAAGATATTTTTCCCGGTTAATAGATTCCGAGGAGTTTCAAATATTGAAATAAAGAAATTAATGTTAAAAAAACTGACCGAAATTAATAGATAACACAGAGCAACACTGATTTTGCGGCATAGGGTTTCGCAGTCGATTTCCAGAAATCATGACCTACCGAATACGAAAATAATATCAGATTCGCCGGATATTCTTATTAAAAAGTACAAAACTAGCTGTTTTGAGGCATATTTAAAGTAGTATAACGTTAACAGTAGAAAGTTTTTGCTAATGAAACCGAATAGTCGCAACCTTTTTCATTAAACCTTACACTTAAACTTTTCCGGATAGATCCTTTGTTTCCGAGTATTCAACCACTGAAGTATTGTTATTTAATTCCTTGTATGTATTCTCCTTTAACTCCTAGGAGGAGCATAGGGCCAATATGAAACATCTCCATTCGTCGCGATCCCTTGTGATGACTTTGATCTCTTGCCACGACTTTCCCGATTCTTGGATTTCCTTTTCCAGCGACCTTTTAATTCCTTACAAAGGACTATTTTTTTTTGTGCGGCCTTAGTTTTTTTAGTTAATCCAAATTCGCTGAAGTTATTAAATACTTAGGGTATGGTTTTTTTGTCTGGATTGACTCTAGTTCTCCAAAAATCCTCGCCTTTTGTTTGTATGGAGTTAAAATGGGTGATAACTCTTGATGTAAGGGTCTAATTGGAAAAGTTAAAATGTGAGGTTTAATAGGAAGGTTACTACTTTTTGACGACGTTAACAAAAATTAATTACATTGTTTGCTGCGAGTGTTATACTTCTTCAACTACCCCTCAAAACAGCTATTTTTGCACTTTTAAGCAAGAATATCTGGCGAACTAAAGACAATCCTGACAAATAAATTATACCCTAGGTTTCGCATGACCTTGGTGAATCTGAATTAACTCACAAAACTAATGCCGTACACGGAGAGAATTTTGAGCTGAAAACAATCCCAAACCAATCAATTTTGGGTGTGGTTTTCAGCTTGTCCATAATTTTCTTGATATCAAGTAATAATGTGATTGTTTATCAAAAAAGTGAATATGCCCATTTGAGCTCAATTCAATTCAATTTGGGATTGTTCATCAAAAATTTATTAAACTCATTTGTGCTTAAACTCAGCCCTTTTGTACTTGTTTATAAAAAAAATAAATATTCCCATTTGTTCTTAATAATTTCTTATTCATCAAAACTTCATTTCATTTTCAAAAATCAATGTACCAAAATGTCCAAAGACACCTCAGTACATCGTAACATCCCATTATGGGATGTCAGTGGTATTTATTCAATTATAAATACCCAATTCGTCTGTCGAGCAGGAATTATTTAAGCAGTAGATGACATAGTCATATTGAGAATCATAAACACACAGAATAAACACAAATGAAAATTTATTTTTTGATAAACAATCACAAAAGAGCTTGAATTAAGCAAAAAATGGGCTTATTTATTTTTATTGATAAACAAGTACAAAATGGCATGCATTGAGTACAATTGGTCTTAATTATCAAAATTTATATTATGCCCAAATTTGAGCTTGAATTGCGAACAAGTTGGGCGTATTTTAGGATGATTTTATGCTATTTTGGGCTTAATTCTAAATATTTAATTTAAGAACGATTTGAGCTAGATTTTAGAACATTTTTTTCTCTCCGTGTAGCAATAAAACATTTTCTTGTCGCCCTGTGTAATACTTAGAAGGAGATAATCAAAAAATGTATGTTTAAGACAAGTTGTAAAGGCATGGGAAAAAGTTAAGATTGTAAGCATCTCGAGTCGAGATTCCTAAACATTCTAACAGCATATTTACATATGAAATGCGTTTGTTGACAATGGATCGAAAGAGAAATCAAGCTACAAAACAAATCGTGATACATTACCAAACCACAACAGTTAAAGGACAGTACCAGCAGAACACAAAAGAAGAACACAAAATTCGTTCTGTCGGTCCTAAAGCTCTAGGCAGTGGTGTTCTGGAACTCACAGGCTATAATTTTCTTTGACTATTTGATAAAGGTAAAATGTATCAGACGATATTATTATGCCACTTCTTTAAATGAGAATATGACTTGCTGATAAAAGGTTTGCTGTGAATTATGAGGTGGCCTGGAGAACCGTTAAAAAAGAACCAATCTTAGGAAAAGCAAAACTCATTCAGAACGACTCACTGACTCCAAATAACATAAAGTAACAGGCGGGTGCTACCTACATTTTCTTGTACATATTGTTACGAAATTTCCTGTCTCTTATGACAATATGTAATTTCAATCTCTTACTGTTATCTGAGTTCGATCACTGGATTGTGCAGCAATCAAAAACACACACTTTATTTAGTTATAAAATGGTTTATTTAAATCACAAATGTTTATTTTCACACGGCACAATTGTTTATTTCACTATTTATTTCATTCAAAATCTAATATTACAATTAGCACTTTATTTACTTTCACTGGCACTGTGTGTACAACCTTTTCGCTTTATTGCTTAAAATCAACTGTGTTCAGCTCTCATGAACAACTCCTTTTATACCCATATGAACGTTCTAGAATTGCATTAGCGAAACATCTGTCAACATTTCGTTGATTCCCTTTATTGACATCTTGAACTGTCAAGTATTTTCGTGAAGTTTCTTTTCATGTGTTCTTACATTTCGTCACAATATTTATTAAATCGTTTTCAAACAGTACTCATAAACTAAAATGTTTAGCATTTACCAAGTATCTTTGATTTATCGATTTCATAGCAACTATAATTAATTTTTCAATGGTTTAAAAAGAAGAAGAAAATTGCACTATCATATCAGCAAAAAACTTGCAAAACTCCATATACGACGAGCTTCTAATTTCGTTATGAAAGTATTAGAAGAAAAAGTGGCAGTAGCTTGTATCTTGATTTGCAACGCAATTGAAGTTGAACTATTCCACATTTTTTGCGTTTTGCTATCTGTTCCGCCCATGAATGTCAGAAATACGTTTATGTTACTTAAAATTAGCCGTCTACGGAAGTGTTTGGCAAAAAAAAAAAAATTGCCAAATGTGCATTGCAGAGAACGTTTTTATACCCTACACCCAGGGTATATTCACTTTGTCCTTCCGTTTGTAACGCAGAGAAGGAGGCGTGGCAGATATAGAAAAGTATATATGTATATTCTTGATCAGCGTCACCTCCTGAGTCGATATAGCCATGTCCGTCTGTCTGGCTGGCTGGCTGTGTGTTGAAATACATTTTTTTGAAAAAAGAGCAAAATAATTCAATGAAATTTGGTGAACTACCTCCGTCGTCAGAGATAGCTCGGGGGATTGAAAATGAGCAAAATCGCTCAACGGACACGCCTACCGCCCATACAAAAAATATATTCAAAATGCAATTTTAGGAGTATTTTTCACGACAATGCAACCAAAATACGCACAAATACTAAGAATTGTAAGCGCAAGCTCTGAGAAAAAACTGAACGAATTCGGACAATAGGGCGTGGCACCTCCCATATAAGCAAAAGCTTCAAAACGCTATACTGAAAGCGTTTTTGGAGATATTCGAACTAAATTCGACTCAGACACTAAGAATTATAAATGAAAGCTCTCAACAAAAATTGGGTGAAATCGGACAAGGGGGCATGGCACCTCCCATTTAAGCAAAAGTTTCAAAATGCTATACTGAAAGAGTTTTTTTTAGATAATCCAACCAAACTTCACTCAAAAACTAAAGACTATAAATGCACGCTCTATGCTAAAACTAGACGAGCTCGGACAAGAGGGCGTGGCACCTCCTCTACAAGCAAAAGCTTCAAAACGCTATTCGGAAAACGTTTTTCACTCAGCCACTAAAAACTATAAATCCAAACTCTGGACAAAAACTGGGTGAACTTGGACAAGAGAGCGTAGCACCGTCCATATTATCAAAATTTTAAAATTACTGCAGTGTAGGGTATTTAATGTTTGGCCAGGCCAAATTTTGCACCCTTACTAGTTTTTTTTTGATTTTTGGCCACGGTTCAATCTTCATGTCATTATTTGTGCTGTGTAACATAAAATGAAAGACTTATTACGTCTGCAGCGATGGATGTGCTGGCGCTTGATATACACAGGAACGGCTGCGCTGCTGTTGCTGAAAAACAAAACAATATGTCAGTTAAAAAGCGAAAGAAAAAAAATATAGAACTTTGCCTGCCTTCGATAGGGCGCGCGCTGAAGGCGGGCGGGCGTTTTATGATCGCATGTATGCGACTGTACAGAGTGGCTCCAATGTTCTGTAAGAAGTTGTCGGTGCAAAAAGTTAACATCTCGATTTATAAAGTTTATTTATTGTTTTGTAGTTGAAAAAAAAAAAAAAAAAAAAAATACTTAAATTTTTTTTCTTTTGCATTTGCACTTTTTCTTTTGTTTTGGGTTGCAGATACGTTTGACATGAATGAGAAACTGCACATTAAAAGAAGAAAAAGTATTTGAAATTATTGACTATCTTTGCTGTTTATTAAATATTTAATATTTTAAATATCAATTTATGTACTGCCTACTATAGATTTCTATGTATGTATGTATTCTCCTGTAACTCCAAGGAGGAGTGCGAGGCCAAAAACAAACGTCTGCCTTTGTCACGATCCTGTATTTTTTTCTCTTTTTTTGTACGGAGATAATGCTGCAACATAAAAGATATAGAAAAACGCAAGACGGATTTGATACGTTTTTGTAAATATTATACTTATTCTCTGAAGAGTCGAAGTGCGTTCTTGGTTTTTGGTGTCATCGGGGAACGCCATTTTTCTCTTTCAAGACAGACAGACATTCTCTCTATTGTTCCCTCAACTGATCGTTTCCCCTATGCCTTCATATAGCTGGGTCTATTGCTACCTTGGAGCTCCATTCTAATTCTTGGCTTCTTTGTTTCTATTTTCGCCGACTTAGCTTTACAGAGATAGGATTTTGTTGACATCTGAATAGAAGTTTGAAGTAAAGAATGGTCCAAGTGAGTATGTTTCAATTAAGCATTACATTTCGAAATCAAAATTTTATGTGCTTGCTGCCTAAGCAGGCGAGTTTACTGTTATGGCGTTAACAGTTAGAAACCTATATCTTTCAGTCGTTTTGAAACCTATGAACCATCTAAAAGAGAATGATATGCGCTTTTCCATACAATAGGTGTTGAAAAAGAGAACTAGTACTTGGTCCAATATCACTTTGAAATAATTGTGTTTTGTTTTGTTTTGAAATCAGACTATTCCTGTTAGTGTTTTTCAATTTAAATAAAATATTTTTCATTCCCTTCAATAAATTAATTCTAAAATGTTACAGGCCCCATCGCGCTATAAGGTAAATTGAAATTCACGACCGTCATTCCAAGATAACCACGCTCTTACGCTGGATATTGTAAGCTGCTTGGATAGTAATAATTTCTGACTGCCCCAGAGTTATGTTAAGCACAAAGCAAAGTTGTTTGTAACAAAAAAAATTTTGTTAAATTTCATAACAATAAAATGTACACGAAATGGGTTATGAGTCCAGCTCTAGATAGTTGTTCCTTCCGTGATTTTACAGAAGGGTGAGTTTTGTAGAAGTGTGAAATTCCGAAAGTCTTTTTTGTAGGAATTTTAACTAAAAAAAACTATAAAGGGTTAATTTCGATAAATTACTATTTTTACGCATTCCAAGCATTTCTGAGATCGCAATAAAATAAACGCGATCTCTAAATGACCTTCAAAAATTTCAAAAAATCTCTACTCTCTTTTTGATTTCAGATTTTTTGGGGAAATTTCACGATTACTCCCAAAAATTGACTTTTTATATACACATGTTTTAAATATGCGTTATAAATGGAAAGATAGTAAAATCTTCTTGGCGTTGAGTATAATAAGGGGCCATCCATAAAGGACTTCACGATTGAGGGGGAGAGGGGTTCTAGCAAAATGTGACCATTCGTGACAGGGAGGGGGAGGGATTCATGAAAATGTGACGTCCGGAATAATAATTCCAGTTGAGTATCTTTCCAGCCGAAAACTTTCCTATTCCATACGATTCATTTTGCTCTCAGTCCAAAAAGATCTGGAGTCGAGAATTTGTCAATCATGCCACATATATTTCGTTTCAAAGTAATGCTCCAGAAACACATAATTTTGCACAAGACTAATAAGAATTCGAGTAATGTATTGCCGAAATTCGACCCATCAGAGTAGCAGCAGATCAAGTGGATTGGTTAGACGAGGACTATTTAGATTTCACTGGTTTAGCAGATATTCCGAAGGAAAGGAGGGAGAATCAGAAACCATTCCGATAAATTCAGCTTATATACATATGTCTTGAAAATTCGTGGCAAGAGATTTGAAAGAAAATTCTTCCGACTTGATTTTATTGCTATTTTTCCAATGTTATATATAAATATTTCTGTTAATGGCTATGAATTCAATTTGTTTTTACAGCTATTTATTTATCACATGCTATTGACGATATTAACCGCAACAATTGTTTTTATGTTTAGTGGAGTCAATAAAGCCAAAAAACAGGCAAAATGAGGAAGTCCTCAAGAACAGCTCCGATTTTGATGATTTTTTTTTCCACAGTTTCATTAAAATCGCTTATACCTTCTTGAGAAAAACATGACAACAGTTTTTATATACACAATTTTAGACCCTATAAAAAGAAAAGATATCTCAGAAACCATATAAGATACAGCAATTCTAATGCCAGATTCGGATTTAGAATTGCCAAATACAAATAAAATGACTATTTTAATTTTTGATTGTTGTATTTTTTTTATGAAAACATAAGTTTTTTAAATATTGTTTAAAAAATTATATAATTCCGACCGCGCTCCAAAATGTTTCTGATTTTAAATAAAAAAAAAACAAAATTTTGAAAAAAAAAATCATCAAAATCGGAGCTGTTCTTGAGGACTTC
The DNA here is from genome assembly GCA_951812925.1 of Calliopum simillimum. Classification (NCBI taxonomy): domain Eukaryota; kingdom Metazoa; phylum Arthropoda; class Insecta; order Diptera; family Lauxaniidae; genus Calliopum; species Calliopum simillimum. Next base: position 119,253,520 of record OX638371.1, on the reverse strand, counting down.
CATCTGAAAGGCTTTATTGACTCCACTAATTTTCTAAGTGCAAGACAATCGTTGAGCGGTTATATAAAACGCACCTTCCGCATGCTCCCCCGCTTCATCGTCTATCTTTTCAGTGAAGATTTTTGTTGATGTTGTTGTTGTGCCTTTTATTTGTAGCTTTTTAAAAGTTTTTTGCTGACTTGGCTAAAAATTTTGTTTTCTTCTTTTCTTAGTTCCGTTTGTTGCAAGTTTTGAAGAACGTTTGCGGTTGCAACATTTGTCCTGTGCGGGTAAATGCAAACAAAGTGAAGAAGATGTTGACGATGGCGACGACCCCGTTTTTATTGAAAATTTAATTTCCATAAAATTTAAAGCAAACATTTAAATACTTGGAATGAGTCATAGTATCCCAACTGTGAAGCTTTACCGTAAATTTTTATTTGCATGCCTTGCACCCCCTTCCGGTTATTAGGATAAGATAGATTGCTTGGAAGCTTCTATGATACATTTGGATTTGATTGTTTTTTAAAATAATTGCTACTTATATAACCATATAAATAAACCTAACAGAATAAACGGAGTTAGTTATTTTCTTGTAAACTGAAAAATTTTTGATCCCGAACTGTATAACGTAATCCAAAAGCAATCTGAAGATAAAATTGCCTCAGATAAAGATCATAAAATTACACAGAAATAATTATAACTTATGTAACCTTGACGGTATGTGCAACCCTGCCGATGATTTTCGCAACAGCCTCATGAACAATGCGTCATCTATATGGCGTATCTATCCAATACACATCCAATTATCGTAGAAGAATTTTCTGAGTGATTCTAGTCGCTGTATTTAAATTTCAATCAACTACGCATGTTTTTTTTTTTGTTTATTTCACTTCCTAATGCTTGATTACGTTCCCAACTATTCTTTTTACCGTGCAGTTTCATTTGTTCGACGGCGATGATGCTCTGCATTTAGTTTAATGCATACTTCCCAAATTTTTTTAGTTGACGGCACAAAAAATGTTTGAAATTATTGGCAGATACCCCAATAATTGCAGTATGGGCAATAATTTATCACCTCTTGTTGCAGAAGCTTCTATGTGTAAATTTGAAAGTGATCTTCTTAAAATAGGTCTTTTACCACGTGTTTGGATTAGATATGTCGATGATACAATTGCCATTGTTAACAAAAATGAGCTGCACAACGTTTGAGACATCCCGATCAAAAAAACTTGTCAAGTTCTTGTCAGTGTATCAGAAATGTATATCAAAATGATATCAAAAATGTATCAGCCGCTGATATCCATTTTTTGTATATGATTTCGATATATTTTTGATATCATTGAATGACATGTCAATTTTGTATCAGAAATGTATATCAAAATGATATCAAAAATTTATCAGCCGCTGATATCAATTTTGTATCAGAAATGTATATCAAAATGATATCAAAAATTTATCAGCTGCTGATATGTCAAATTTTACGTTTTCGTTTGTGAATTTTATTTAAAGATAATTATAGAAGACGAACGCGCAGCCAATTTTAGTGAAGAAGTTAATTTTCTAATGAAATTAGTGAAAAGCACAAAAATATAATTGAGTGCAAAAAAACCGATACTCCATTCAGTTGCTGCATGCGGCCTGTAGTTGGGAAAACTAAACGTATGGAAAACGGACGAGCAGCCAATTTTAGTAAGAAGTGAATTTTCTAATAAAACTCGTGAAAAAGCACAAAAATATAATTGAGTTAAAAAAAACCGACACTTCATTAATTTGCTGCATGCGGGCAATTTCTAAAAACTTGTTGCCGACGATCAAATACAATATTGCAAAATTTGGTTATGTCAATTTTGTATCAGAAATGGACATCAAAATGATATACAAATTTTGTATATCATTGATATACAAATTTTGTATATCATTGATATACAATTTTTGTATATCATTTTGATATCATTTTTTGATATCATTTTGATATCTTTCTTTGATATCATTTTGATATCTTTTTTTGATATCATTTTGATATCATTTTAATATCTTTTTTTGATATCATTTTGATATCTTTTTTTGATATCATGGTGATATACAAAAAGCGTTACATTCCGTATATCACTGTGATATCCTTTTTTTATCAAAATTTTGTATGTCAATGACAAATTTTTGATATCATTTTGATATATTTTTGATATACTTTTTTTGATCGGGATGCTAAACAAACGTTTTGAAAGCATCAAGTTCACATCAGAAAAATAAACTGATATCGAACACACACTGTCTTATCTAGATTTGAATATAAAAGGTTCCAATAATAACCCTGCAGTTAAATTTGGATCTAGTCCCAAAGAGTGACTAGTTCGGCAACTGTTCAAAAAGGTACTAGCGTTGTTCTTGTTCCCACGTAGTGCACAGTTGACAGAAAAAATACAAAGTTTTCATGTTTTTCTTTGTCTTTATTTGCTCATTTATTAACTGAGAAGTGCTGCTGATTGAAAAAATGTAGTATGGTGAGAGGGTAATATGTACGAACAGTCACGTTTTTTGGTGTTCCATTTTTTTAACAAATTTTCGTGGAAATTCCTTACTTTAAAGAAAAAAAAAACTTGTTTTGATATCAGTACCAAGGTACTGTTGTTTCATATCTACATATATTGAATTATCTGAAATTGTGTTAATTTATTGATTATTTGAAAAAATTGTAAATTTTTCATTCGCAATTCAAATTGCGCATTAGCTAATCCGTCATTGTTCGCTTATTCTTCTTCTAATTACATCTCTAAATTTTTAGATACTCGAAATCGGGTGTCGAAGCTCTCAAAATTTTTAACTGTCTTTCGACTGGTGAAAAGGTAATGCAGAGGGAGACAATTGAGGATTCTTAGGACATCAACATTGAAAAATCGTCAGTCCATTATATGAAAATTCGTTAGTTGTGGAACTAAATATTACTAGTCCTGTTTGGAAGTAGTAAAAGACTAGTCATGCACTAGACCGATTAACTGCAGGGAAGCTTCAGTTTGCCGTGTAAAGAAAACCAACAACCACTAACAGCTTCATCACATGTGATTCCTTTTGCTCGTACCAAAACAAAATTGCTGCTTTCCCCTAAATAGTATGAAGCCTATACCGCTTACCGTTATCTGTTGCTGACTACAAAATTTGAATATGAAAATATTCTTAATTTGGCTGACGTAAATGGGTATGAAAATCTTAATTGACCGTCTAATTTTCAATCATTTGCGAAAAATAATTGCGTTTTCTGAGGATTCTTCTAAATGGACTTTACAAAAAAACGACACCTTAACAGTTTTGCCATATCCAGTTCGGAGTAGGATTAAATCTTATCTTCTTACACGAGATAAAATTGTATGTACTTATGTATATTTGGAACGGGCAAAACTTTTTCTCGAAAACGGCTACAGCGATTTTAATGAAACTTCGGGTACTGTTAGATATTGGTATACAATGAAGAATGAGCTAGGCTTAAACTTTGTAAATGCTCACCAGGGGGCGTGGCATCGCATTAAATTTAAAATTTGATATGGTCATAACTCGCAAACCATACAAGGTATTTAAATGAAATTTGGTGAGCAGGTACGGCTTAATAATACCTTGTAACAAACGAAAAGTGGGCGGGATCGAAGAAGTGCCACGCCCACTTTTTAGCCCTTGAAAATTTTGATTCAATATTACTCGAAAACGACTGCAACAATTTTGATGAAAATTTAGGAGCTGTTACCTCTGCAAACAAGTATTAATATGTGATATGCCGTAATATTGGGAAAACTCGTTGAAGGGCGTGGCACCGCCTACAAAAATATAATATGGTATAAAAAGAAAACTAATAAAGTAATCATTCTAATATTAACTTAGGGGATCCTACTTGCTATAAGGCATCTCTGATCTGAAAGTGGGCAAAATATCGCCGCACAATGGGAGATTGTGGCCATAAATAGGTAAAATTTGAAAGTGCTATAGATTTAAAAAAAACTTACGCCAATCGTCAGATAATACTTAGGGACGGAAAAACAAATTATAAAAGTTTAAAATTTTGTTTTGGTTTAGCAACACAGTGAGCCCAAAGTTGGACTTTAAACAGAAAAAATGCTTTACAGAACTTCTAAAATTAGGCACTGCTGGATAAACGCTCTAGTTAATTTGTTTTAAGCCCGATCCACTAATGTAAAATATCGTTAGAAAGTATATTGTTTCTTCTTTGTTAAAAATATTTTTTTTTTTGTTGCCGATCTTATGTGAATTATTGTGATTTTTCAAATATTTAAAAAAAAAATGGTAAAAATGGAAAAGGTGCAAACTTTGACATTAAAAAAAAAAAATACATTTTCTGATTTTCATTATTTTTCAATATAATATGTGGCCAAGTATGCTTAATCGAAATGCAAAGTCCCTACTGCTTTTTTTGAGAACTTTTTTTTTTATAAACTTTTTCATATTGTGGTTTTTGACGGGACAAAATAAGTTGACTTATTTGGAACGCTATTTTTAATTCGTTTGCATCGAAATATATCAAGATAGCATTTTGTCAAAAAGTACAAGCATTTAGCTTTTAAAAAAACATTTGTTTGAGTTTTTATGTATGATAGGTGAATTATGGTGATTCTTCAAAAATTTAAGCTCAAAAAGCCAAAATCGATAAATTTTACAAACTTTGACATTAAAAAAAAAAAAATACATATTCTGATTTTCATTATTTTCCAATATAATATGTCGCCAAGTATGCTTAATCAAAATACAAAGTCCCTACTGCTTTTTTTGAGAACTTTTTTTTCTATGAATTTTTTCCTGTAGCAGTTTTTGAGAAAAAAAATATTTTTATTTCTTTACATTCTGCAACGTTTTACAATATATTTATCAATTTTAAGCTTACAGTCTTCTTAAATTCCAAAAAAAAAGAGCATATTGAAAGGTATACAAAAAACATTATAATTGGTATAATATGCCCCTTTCTGTGCATAAAGTTTTGATTCACGGAAGCGAAATCATACAAGCACTTCAAATACCAATTAGTGGTCTTTCCGAAGAAGCTCAGGAAGCATCAAACAACGTTTTTAAAAGCGCTAAGTTACACAACAGCAGATTGTGCTCTAGAGTAGCAAACAATGAAGACGTTTTGCATGCTGATCTCTTTTGATCCGATTATTATCCAAATCCGAGTAAAACGTGATAAAAAATATAAAGAGTTATCACTAGAAGCTCAAGAGCTGTTGCAATTAAATGAAAAAACTGATTAAAATAAATTTAAAACAATGAAATATCTTAATATTTTCCTTTTTCTATTATTGTATACATTAGTTTCGTCTTGATTGTGTCCTCTTTTTTTGATTTGATCGCCAATTTGAGCCAAAAGAATTGCAATGAAAAAGTTTCTAGTGCGGACTATTTTTTTTGATAGTTTTTATGAAAATAATAAATAAAATGTTTAAAGGGCGTGACAACACCTACTTTTAAGTGGACATTATTTGTCATAATATCTTTAACATATTTGCCAAACATCATCAATCTGCATTAAAAATTTTCGGAGATATTGATAAGTTAATTTTTTGGTAGGCGTGGCACTGCCCATTTTTCTAGTGCGGATTATTTGTTCTGACGGTCTTTTCATATGTACCAAATAATATCTATCTTCGTCAAATATTTTCAGAAATATGATGAATTTTTCTTTTTGAAGGCGTGGTACCGCCCATTTGTCCGGTGAACATTATTTGTCCTGATGATTTTTACACATTTACCAAATCTCATTTATCTGCGTCAAAGAGTTTCGGTGATATGATTAGTCAATTTTTTGGGGGGCTACTTAGTTTCCGAGTTAATAATGGACAAATACACAAACAAACAAAATCTAGTTTTTATAGAGTAGATTTTCGTTTATTCCTCATAACTTGAAAACTATAAAAGATAGCGCAAATTTTTTAACATTTTTGAAATTAGCGGGGTCAAGTTATTGAAAATTGATACCCATTTTGAAAAAAAATTCGGACCACGCCCCAACTTTGTATGGGAGGTAGGCGTGTCCGTCGGCGGATTTTGTTCATATTCACAGATTTTTATTATTTTGATGTAAAAAACATCTGTACCAAATTTCAATAGCCTAGCTCTATTATTACTATATATGACCGCCGTTCCATACAAACCCTCCCATTGTGCGCCGTTGCGCGTGGAACCTCCCATACAAGCAAAATACGTTAAATGCTATTTCTCGCAAATGCTACAAGGTATTTTAATGAAATTTGGTATGTAGGTAATGCTTAATAATACCTTGTAACAAACGAAAAGAAGGCGGGATTGAATAAGTGCCACGCCCACTTTTAAACCCTCGAAAAATTTGATTCAATATTACTCTAAAACGACTCCGACAATTTTGATGAAAAGTTAGGATCTGTTACCTCTTCAAACAAGTATTAATATGTAATATGCTATTATATTGGGAAAACTCGTTAAAGGGAGTGGCACCGCCCACAAAAATATAATGCGCTATAAAAAGAAAACTACTAAAGCAATCTTTCTGAATTTAACTGTAGGGACTCTACTTGCTATTAGACACCTACGACCTGAAAGTAGGCAAAATATCGAAAGTGCGCGTGGAACCTCCCATACAAGTAAAACACATTAAATGCTATTTCTCGCAAATGATACAACATATTTTGATGAAATTTGGTATGCGAATCTGGATCAGGAATATCCAAAGCATAATAAAAAGAAGGCTTTGTTTAATAATTGCCACGCCCGCTTTTTTATCAATACAAAAATTTTTGTTAATAACTCAGGCACAAAAAAAAAAAATGGAATGAACTGTTTAATGTCTTATGTTCTTTTTGACGCTGAACCCGTCATCAGCAGAACTGTCATTATACCTGCAGGATTTTAAAATATCTCTGCTTGACTTTGAATATAACGCTGTGTTCAGTCTTACAGCGTAGCTACAAGGAAACTTGGAATTCTTTTTTATTAATAGCATCAAATAGCTACAATCTTCCTGATCCAAATATCCTTTCGGATTTTTCCAATAGGATTCTTATTTTCCAAGTTATAATCCTTTGAAATAGGATACTTCAGCCGCCACACAAAGGGGTATTGTATGCGCTTTTAACCATTTAATTGAAAAAACAAAATGTTTGAAGTACCGGCTTTTTTTGATACCGTTTTAAAGATAATTAAATTAAACAATAAAAATTGTTGACCTAACATTACTAGTAAAAAAGTTATAAGCGGTTGAAGGTCAACTTTTTTTGCTTTCGTTCGCGCGCTGTGAAAAATTTGAATTTTTTGGCTTTTTTAAAGTACATTTTTATTAAAAAAAAAGTTTTTTGTGGAAAAAGTTTTAATGGAACCTTCAACTTCAGGTAATTGTGGTTCTTACTACATAAAAGTTTTTTTGAGTTAATGTGTAAAAAATTTTGTTTTATATATATTATATATGTGCTAAAAAATTAAGGTTTTTTATTATTCAAGTGGAGTTGAAGTATTTTAGGTTGTGCAAGGTTTTCATCTTGTTATGATTTTCTTTAACTATAGATTGTCCATAAAAAGAGTTAAAAATTTGGTTGTGCCATGTTTTGCTCCTTCGGAATTATTAAACTTTTTGTAAGAGAACTCCTGTCGCTATAATCATAAGAAGAAAGTGCAGTCACCAACAATGCAATGATTTTTTATACCCTACACCCAGGGTATATTCACTTTGTCCTTCCGTTTGTAACGCAGAGAAGGAGGCGTGGCAGGTATAGAAAAGTATATATATTCTTGATCAGCGTTACCTCCTGAGTAGATATAGCCATGTCCGTCTGTCTGGCTGGGTGGCTGGCTGTGTGTTGAAATACACTTTTTGGAAAAACTGAGCAAGATAATTCAATGAAATTTGGTGCACTGCCTCCGTCGTCAAAGTTAGCTCGGGGGATTGAAAATGAGCGAAATCGATCAACGGACACGCCTACCGCCCATACAAAAAATATGTTCAAAATTCAGTTTTAGGAGTATTTTTCACGGCAATGCAACCACAATACACATAAGTACTACGAATTATAAGCGCAAGCTCTGAGAAAAAACTGAGCGAATTCGGACAAGAGGGCTTGGCACCTCCCATATAAGCAAAAGCTTCAAAACGCTGTACTGAAAGCGTTTTTTGAGATATTCGAACCAAATTTGACTCAGACGCTAAGAATTATAAATGAAAGCTCTCAGCAAAAATTGGGTGAAATCGGACAAGGGGGCGTTGCACCTCCCATATAAGCAAAAGTTTCAAAGTGCTATACCGAAAGAGTTTTTTGAGATAATCCAACTAAATTTCACTCTGACACTAAAAACTATAAATGCAAGCTCTGAATAAAAACTTGGTGTACTCGGACAAGAGGGCTTGGCACCTCCCATATAAGCAAAGTTTTCAAAATACTGCAGTGTAGGGTATTTATTTTTTGGCCAGGCCAAAAGTTACACCCTTACTAGTTTTCCTTTTGTTTTGTTTGTCTTCTTAAATTTTGATGGACCATTTTAGTTCAGGTATTTTTGTAATACGAAAGTGGTTTTTGTTTTGTGAAAGTGTTTTGTTATATTTAAATTTTTTTTTTTTTTTGTTCGTTAGTTTAAAACGAAGTGTATTTTGACTATACACATTAGGGCTGTTCAAAAAAAAAAAATTTTTCGAATTTCCAAGATATACTTTGGCATCACGATCTACATCATGACAGAATATCCCAAAAAATTTTTCAGATTTTTAAATTCATATTTAAAGGTGGCTCAAAGCAGAAATATATTTTTGTTAATTTTTTTTTAGCATTAATTATAAAATGTTGTCAAACAATTTGAAAAATTTGTTTTAGAGTAACTTAAAAACATTCATTTTGTTTGTTTTTTAATGAACTTTAAAACCTACGTTGTAATTTTGACAAAAAAAAATTTTACACTTCTTAAAAAACGAAAAACTGCCCTAAGAAGGCGAAATTTTACGGTTTTTCAAAGAAAAAAGTCATCGTGCTTTAAACGAAATGAACATTTTTTAATTTACAAGATCTCATTCAAAAGAGCTCTTAAAAACCTTCAAGACAAGACATGTTAAGACTTTTTTGGGCCAGCAGGCTCGATGACATAACGTTTGAAATATAGTAATGCAGCCCTGTGAAAGGCAAAACGCTTTTTACTCAAGAGTTAGGCATCTTACAAAAAAGTGCCCATGGCATAAAATGCTTAAAATCATCCAAGGAACAAGTGTAAATTGTTTTTTTTTTACTTAATTTTTAAAAAAAAATTTTTTTAACGTCATTTTTAATAAACTTTCCAAAAAAAAAAAAAAAACAATTCACACTTGTTCCTTGGATGATTCTAAGCATTTTATACCATGGGCACTTTTTTGTAAGATGCCTCCCTCTTGAGTAAAAAGCGTTTTGCCTTTCACAGGGCTGCATTACTATATTTCAAACGTTATGTCATCGAGCCTGCTGGCCCAAAAAAGTCTTAACATGTCTTGTCTTGAAGGTTTTTAAGAGCTCTTTTGAATGAGATCTTGTAAATTAAAAAATGTTCATTTCGTTTAAAGCACGATTACTTTTTTCTTTGAAAAACCGTAAAATTTCGCCTTCTTAGGGCAGTTTTTCGTTTTTTAAGAAGTGTAAATTTTTTTTTGTCAAAATTACAACGTAGGTTTTAAAGTTCATTAAAAAACAAACAAACTGAATGTTTTTAAGTTACTCTAAAACAAATTTTTCAAATTGTTTGAAAACATTTTATAATTAATGCTAAAAAAAAAAATAATAAAAATATATTTCTGCTTTGAGCCACCTTTAAATATGAATTTAAAAATCTGAAAAATTTTTTGGGATATTCTGTCATGATGTAGATCGTGATGCCAAAGTATATCTTGGAAATTCGAAAATTTTTTTTTTTTTTGAACAGCCCTAATACACATAGACATATAGTTGTTCCAAAAGTGAGCTCAAACAAAAATGTTTTGATTTTAATAAAGAGTAGACATTTAAGTTACTTTTTATGAAAAAAAGGGTTGCGGGTTTTTGCGCGGCTGTGAGAAATTTGAATTTTTTTAAGGCAAACTGAAAGTGGAGCAAAAAATAAATAAAAAGTTAAATACAGACATATAGACAGATAATGTACGCTGAGTTTTTATTTTATTACGATTTAAGAAACGCTCGGAATGAGTCATCCGATATATCAAATTTTTTGTTTATATCTCGAATTTAAAATCATTCATATTTTGTTGTTTTAGATAAAAAACCGAAAGAAAACATATTTTCGATGTTTCGGCCTGCTGTAAAACTCTTAAGCTACATCTTGGAAAAACTGTTTTTCATAAGTTTATCATAAAATCATACAAGAAACAATTTTCTATTGCATCTTAACCCATTATATCCAGTTTTTATGGGTCTTCTTGACCCTTTTTTCCAAAAACTTGGTTAAAATGGATTAAAATGTTCTACAAAAATATTCTTCAAAAAATTTCACTACGATTCACCAAAGACAGAAATTCTTAAAACTTCAGAATAATGCGTAAAAAATTTGATGACAATTTTCAATTTCCGTTTTTTATTGCTATTAAAAAGTTTATCATAAAATCATACAAGAAACAATTTTCTATTACATCTTAACCCATTATATCCTGTTTTTATGGGTCTTCTTGGCCCTTTTTTCCAAAAACTTGGTTAAAATGGATTAAAATGTTCTACAAAAATATTCTTCAAAAAATTTCACTACGATTCACCAAAGACAGAAATTCTTAAAACTTCAGAATAATGCGTAAAAAATTTGATAACAATTTTCAATTTCCGTTTTTTATTGCTATTAAAAAAAAATTTCACTACATAATGTGCAACTGCATAAGTTTTCTACTTTTTTATGCATAATTAACTAACCCTCAATACTTTGGATGAATTAATAGCGTGTTTTGGTATCTAATACCCCACTGTGCGCCATACAAATGACGAAATATTTTGGGTGCGTGGCATATCCCATTTATTTATTTTAGGGCATTCTATTTCACCAAAAAAAAAATTTGAGTTTTTGATATTTTTCTATACCATTCGATGCTTTCCGAGTATTTTCTTATTATTATTCTCATCGGTTTATTTTTCATTTTGAAAGTATGGCCGTTAGAAGTGAAAACATACAAGTTTCATAACAAAAAATAACTATGAATAAAAACATCGACGAAAATAACAAGATTAGATTGCTGACCGAGCAGGGATCGGTCTCCAGGTACTCTTTATTAAGCTGTATTGAAAACTGTTCAGATTTTTCCATCATTAAAAATTTTGTTACTTTTAATATTGTTGATCTTTTAAAAGGGCTGTTTCACATGTATTTTTCATTTGGAAACCATTTTCATCCTATCAATTAACCGGGAAAACCAATTAAGCGGGAATCAATTAACACGGGATTTGGGTGCCTTTTTCAATGAGGAAGTTTCACTAGGCTTTTTTTAGTTCAATTATCCGGGGAAGTCAATTAAAAGGGGGTCAGTTAAGCGGGGTCTACTGTACTTATATATGTATATATGTGTAACATATATATGTATATATGTGTAATATATATATGTATATATGTATTACATATATGTATATATATATACATACATACATACATACGTACATATATATATATATATAAAAGGTATCGTTTCCGGTATAACAGCTAATAGCCCAAGCTTTTTTCTTGAAAACTCAATTAAACCGATAACGATATCTTTTTTTTTTGTCGGAGATATGTATCTTTACCTAAAAAGTTAAAAAAGTGCAAAAACACGATTTTTGGCTATATTGGATGTTATATGCAGGATACACAAATTTTTTTTGTGAATTTCTATTACCAGAAGCATTTGGTACTTTCTTTTGGCTTTCAATTGAGCTCTCAAATGTTCATCTGCAATATTTCTCTGCTAAGTTATGTTAACTTTAATATCATAAAATGAAACTCAAAGTGAAAAATCTCAGTTTTCGGCTATATTTGAGGTTGTATACAGTACGGACGAAATTTGTCTGCTCTTTTTTACTAACCGACACATTTAAAACCATTCTTTATCTTCAAAATGAGTGGTCTCCTGTGATTGTTTTCCACAAAGCTATGACCATTTAAAAATTACATTATGGAGTGCAAACTCACAGTGTACGAGTATTCCTTATATTGCTGCAACATGTCGTCTTAAAATAGTCATAACTTATTAGAAAACAATTACAATAGACCACTTGTTAGGTCATTTTGAAGATGAAGAATGGTTTTAATTGTTTCGGCAGACGAATTTTGTCCTTACTGTATACAACCTCAAATATAGCCGAAAACTGAGATTTTTCACTTTGAGTTTCATGGTATGATTTTAAAGTTAACATAACTTAGCAGAGAAATATTGCAGATGAACATTTGAGAGCTCAATTGAAAGCCAAAAGAAAGAATGGTGCGGAAACGATACCTTTTATATATATATATGTACGTATGTATGTATATATGTACTTATATATATGAAACAAAACACGCCAAGTGTACCAGGTTTAAATTTTTTGTCGCCGATTTCGCTCAAATTTGGCAATATGGTAGATCCAGTGTGCAAGAACAACAATCCGGGAGGATTTGGTCCTAGTACCATTTGTTGTTAAAATACAGGATGTTGAAGTTGGCGTTTTTAGTCATTTTCATGAAAAGGGTGTTTTTCAAAATTTTTTAGCTTGCACTAAAGTTTGTTTTTTTTCACCAAAATTTTTTACACTTAAAAATACTTTTGATTTTTTTTTAAAAAAACCCCCTTCGATTTTTTTAAAAGAACTTCAAGTTAAAGCATGATTTATAAGGTTTAAAATGATGTATGATTCAAGATGGGACTCGGACGCTACATGGGTATTTTTGGCTTTTGAACGCCCGCTGAAAGTAAAGATCTTTTTTTACTCGAGAGGCATCGAAAGCATCTTACGTAAAAAGTGTACTAGGCAAAAAATGCTTAGAATCGACCAAGCACTACGTGTGGTTTTTTTTGGAATTTTTTGAAAATTCGAAAAAAAACAGCTGCACGTTCGATTTTTTAAAGACCACCTTGTATATAATCTGTCACAGGGTGGTATTTCAAAAAATTTTAATTTTTTAAAGACCACCGTGTATATAATCTGTCACAGGCCGTAGATACTATCGTCAATGGACTAATGATAACGGCGAAATTTAATTGTTGGGTGATTTTAATTTGCCTGCCCTTAAATGGACTTTTTCTGAGGATGACACATATTCGTATGCGTCTAATCCCACAACTCGACAACAACATATATTTGTTGATGAAATTTTAACCAATTTACAACAAGTTACTTGTATAACAAACTGTCAAGGGCGACAACTTGACTTGGTGTTGGCTTCTGATACTACCAATATTATAGTTAACAATGCTCTCCATGCCCTATCTGTGGTGGATGCCTATCATCCTCCTTTAAGCATTTTATTTCAAATTGACAACAAAAACTTTCATGACTCTTGTGAAGTTAAACACTATTTTAGCAAACAAGCTGAGCAATATGCTGAATCTTTTTAATGACAATTCTCTATGTAGATGCTTTTATAAATATTTTTCATAGTAAACTAACTTCAGCAATATCATTGTCAGTACCACGTATTATAAAAAAACTTTATTATATTTCGTCATGCCCATGGTACTCGAAAGAGTTGAAAAAATTACGTAATTGTCGTAATAGAGCATGGAAAAATACGTCAGTAGTCAAAATCAAAATGACCTTGAAACATACGATCATTTGTTTCAGGAATTTTAATTTATATGAATAAAATGAAGATGAATATATTACATGACCCCAAGAACTTCTCTAAAAAAAATCAGACGGGTTTCCGTCCGAATCCAAGGCATCGGAAGGGTATACAAATAACCCTAAAATTATTGCCGAGTTATTTGTCAACTTGTGTAAAAAATCATTTCCAACAGATCTATTTTCTCCTGATGAAAATTTTTCGATTTCATGGTTAACACTAGTTTACAGCCAAAATTCCCAGCGAATGCCGTTACTCATTTTATATGGAAAATGGGCTGCTGATTCCGAAAATCGCATTTTTTTTTTTTTTTTTTATTTTGTGTCGTTTTCGAGATATCGGTCATTTTCGGTTTTTGGACCAAAAAAAAAAAAATAGTTCCATTAAAATAGAAATATCTCAAGAACCAATGTTTGCATTTAAACAAATAATATGTCATATTAAAGGTAATTAAATTACCTACAAATGATATCCACATCACTTTTTGGTTGGTTCGTTAGTTTCGGTGAAATAAATTGATTTCTAAAAAAAAAAATTTTTTTTTTCGAAAAAATTAAGAAAAAATCAAATTCAACTTCAAATTTATACAAGAAGACATGATTTTTTTTATAATATTTTTTTTTTGTATCATAGACTATATATTTGTGAAGAAAATAAGATATCATTTAAGAAAATCGATGGAAAAATGCAAAAGTTGTATACAATTCATTGATAAGTTACCAAAATGCGTTTTTCCCTATTTTTCCGTTTTTTTTGTAATAAACTGTTCGAAAATTTGAAACTTTTTGTAAAAGAAATTAGAAAATCCAAAAAATTCTTAAAGAAGGCATTAAAAGGAAATACCCGTGCCTCGCCGTTTTTCTCTAGCACGTCAGATTTTTTTTAATCGATTTTTGAAGTTTTTTAATCAACTGTACATGAAAAAACAGAAATAACGCATTCTTGTGTTAAATCGATACATATAACTATATGATCCTTACATCTGAGGTGTATCATGTCTTCAGCAAACTTATGCAGGATACTGCGAGGAATATTTTTGTAGAAAATTTTAACCCTCTAAAACCTCCACATGTGGGTCATTTTGACCCCTACATGAAGGTCATTTTGACCAACATGTGGGGGTTTGGGAGGGTTAAAATTGTCTACAAAAATATTTCGCGTAGTATCCTGCATATGTTCGCTGAAGACATGATACACCTCAGATGTAAGGATCATATAGTTAAATTCATCGATTTAACACAAGAATGCGTTATTTCTGTTTTTTCATGTACAGTGGATTAAAAAACTTCAAAAATCAATTAAAAAAAAATCTGACGTGCTACAGAAAAACGGCGAGGCACGGGTATTTCCTTTTAATGCCTTCTTTAAGAATTTTTTGGATTTTCTAATTTCTTTTACAAAAAGTTTCAAATTTTCGAACAGTTTATTACAAAAAAACGGAAAAATAGGGAAAAACGCATTTTGGTAACTTATCAATGAATTGTATACAACTTTTGCATTTTTCCATCGATTTTCTTAAATAGTATTTTATTGGCCTAACAAATTTATAGACTATGATATAAAAATACAAAATGATTTTTAAAATTTCTTTTTCTTGTAAAAGTCTGCAGTTGATTTAGACATTTTTGTAATTTTTTCGGAAAAATATACTCTGTTTTTCAGAAATCAATTTATTTCATCGAAACTAACAAACCAGCCAAAAAGTGACGTGAGTATCATTTGTAGGTAATTTAATTACCTTTAATATGACATATTACTTGTTTGAATACAAACATTGGTTCTTGAGATATTTGTATTTAAGTGGAACTATCTTTTTTTTTGGTCCAAAAACCGAAAATGACCGATATCTCGAAAACGACACAAAATAAAAAAAAAAAAAAAAAATGCGATTTTCGGAATCAGCAGCCCATTTTCCATATAAAATGAGTAACGGCATTCGCTGGGAAAAAAAATTTTAATCATTTGTAAACTAGTGTAATCAATGAGTTTTCAATTTCACCAGAACTTATAGTGAAATATATAGTATCTGTTGAAGATAGTTCTTGTCCAGATCCTGATGGCATACCTGCTGCGTGATAACAAATTTTTGGAACAGCAATTTTGAGTACATACGTGTCGTCTATTTTTGAAAAAAAAAAACATTTTTTTTTGCATTAATTAATGTTAAATAACAATTTTTTGCATTTATTTACTTACTTTAAAATATATTATTACGTCATAGTTATGTTACCGTTGCCAGATTAGGGACTTGAAGCTTACATTTAGGGACATTTTCTGCTTTTGAACACATTTTTTTTTTTTGTTTAACTTAATCTGAAACACAATATTTTAGCATTGTTTTTTTTCTGTATTATTTAAAAATTTTAATTTTGAATTAAATTTGGAAAGAAATTTGTATGTATTTCTTTTCAAATTTTTGTCGTGTGTTCTATTCAAATATTTTGACGCAAAAACAAGTAAGTAAGTAATGTTTTATTGAGACTTATAAAGGTTACAATGAATAATGCATCTTTTTCTAACAAATGAAAACTTAGAACTATTAGTATTATTCTAAAAGAAGTACAAGAAAACGCTACATGCTGATTAATACAATGGAATAGGAAGAACTGAATACCTACAAAAAATATTCGTTAATATAAGATGAATGTGTGCTTGCTCCCGGCACACAAAGACGGAAAAACAAATGAGGATATGTATTTAAACACATTTTTTTCAAATAAATATAGGATTGCGGTGTTTGTAAAACTTTTCAGGGATAAATGAAAAAAAAAAAAAAAAAAAATTAATGAGAAAAAATACTTTGATCTGGTAACACAGCATTATGTCATCATCAGCCAATCAAAATCATTTAAAATTAAAAAATTGTCTGATTCGTTTTTGACTCAATATGGCGGATGTGCATGTTTTAGTATTTTATTTTATTGAATATCTTATTAATCTTAATAAAAATATAAAAACTGACAAGCTTTTTAAAATCCTGTGAACCTTCTTTACTATCTAAAACCACTATATCCGGGATTCTTTGATAGTGTTATCACGTCTATTGTAGCTCAATTCTGTGCCAGTTGCTTAGTTTCTTGTTTAATAAATCTTTAACTGATTGCTATTATGCTAAACAATGGAAAGAGTCTTTTATAAGTCCTATAATTAAAAAAGGATGTAAAAGTGATGTATCTAATTACAGACCCATAGCTAAGTTATCAACAATGCCTCAACAAAACAAAAAAAAAAAATGGTTTCTAAGAGCTGAAAATTTTTTTAGGGGTACTTAATTGTATATTTAAAATCCAAGTCAGTCCTTCGATGCTACAATCTACTTCAAACCCTCAGCAGTAAGTTTGAAACATGCCTGAACTGGGTACCTGGTCACCAAGGTACAGAGGGCAACGAAATTGCTGATGAACAGGCGAAAGCAGGTGTGCTACTCGATGATGAACCGTTAAGCGTATCACTTCCCTTACAGCACCACAATGTTTTATATCAGAAATCGCTTTACTGTGAGGCTAACCTAAAATGGATCAACTCAAATACTAGCAAAATAACCAAAAATTTTTGCCCAACTTTCTGAAAAGATTAAATCGACTACCTTCTCTCTTTATCTCGTAAAACATGTAGAACTGTTGTAGGAGCCATCACTGGACACTGTCTTATTGGTTATCATGCTCATAGAATGGGCATTCTAGCGGATAGTAGGCGTCGATGGTGTAATGAAGACGAAGAGGAGAATTTGGAACATCTACTGTGTTTTTGCCCAGCGCTTTGCAGAACCAGATTTAAAACCCTTGGACAATACTAGTCTAAAACCAATAAAAAACTTCGCAATGGCTTCTAAAGCCTTCACGCTCAAGCCTGAAGAGGGCTGAAACCCCATTATTACATCTAATTAATAACATCTACGCGACTTAACGTGCGGGATGATGTGGTATCACTATGGACCTTTTTGGTCTATGTGTGGCTAATTTGCCGCCACTTAAACCTAACCTAATTGTATATTAACCACAAATAAAGCAGTCAGTCAACTATATTGTAGAACAATCTTCGTCAGCAAGCTCAACAAAACAAAAAAAAAAAATGGTTTCTAAGAGCTGAAAATTTTTTTAGGGGTACTTAATTGTATATTAACCACAAATAAAGCAGTCAGTCAACAGTA
The DNA here is from genome assembly GCA_951812925.1 of Calliopum simillimum. Lineage (NCBI taxonomy): Eukaryota > Metazoa > Arthropoda > Insecta > Diptera > Lauxaniidae > Calliopum > Calliopum simillimum. Next base: position 119,235,648 of record OX638371.1, on the reverse strand, counting down.
GAACAATCTCCGTCAGCAAGCTCAACAAAAAAAAAAATGGTTTTTAAAAGATGATCATTTTTTCAGTCAGTCAACTATATTGTAGAACAATCTCCGTCAGCAAGCTCAACAAAACAAAAAAATGATTTCTAAGAGCAGAAAATTTTTTTAGGGGTACTTAATTGTATATTAACTACAAATAAAGCAGTCAGTCAACTATGTTGTAGAACAATCTCCGTCAGCAAGCTCAACAAAGCAAAAAAAAATGGTTTCTAAGAAATTTTAGTAATAGCAATAGACGTAAATTGTTCAATTATCTTTATATGAGTGAAACCATTTTTGCAACATATATACAGGCGTCTGGCATTATTATTTTTTTATTTGGATCCTTTTAAACACAATTCAAATTAAATTTATTGACACCAATGGAAAGATTATTTCATAATTGACTTTAAACACTGAAATCTTTAAATTGATGTTATAATACAATAAAGATATAACCATTTTTTATTTATTTTTTTTTTTTTTTTTGAGCTTGCTGACGGAGATTGTTCTACAATATAGTTGACTGACTGTTTTATTTGTGGTTAATATAATACAATTAAGTACCCCTAAAAAATTTTCGGCTTTTAAAAACCATTTTTTTTTTGTTTTGCTGAGCTTGCTGACGGAGATTGTTCTACAATATAGTTGACTGACTGCTTTATTTGTGGATAATATACAATTAAGTACCCCCAAAAAAATTTTCAGCTCTTAGAAACCATTTTTTTTTTTTTTTTTGTTTTGTTGAGCTTGCTGACGGAGATTGTTCTACAATATAGTTGACTGACTGCTTTATTTGTGGTTAATATACAATTAAGTACCCCTTAAAAAATTTTCAGTTCTTAGAAACTATTTTTTTTTGTATTGTTGAGCTTGCTGACAAAGATTGTTCTACAATATAGTTGACTGACTGCTTTATTTGTGGATAATATACAATTAAGTACCCCCAAAAAATTTTTCAGCTCTTAGAAACCATTTTTTTTTTTTTTTTGTTTTGTTGAGCTTGTTGACGGAGATTGTTCTACAATATAGTTGACTGACTGCTTTATTTGTGGTTAATATACAATTAAGTACCCTTAAAAAAAATTTCAGCTTTTAGAAATAATTTTGACTTGATTCATTTATTGCGTTCTAACATTTAACTGACTGACCGACAAAACTGTTATTTGTATGCATTATATAAGGTGTATAAGAAGTTTCAGCTTTTAGAAATTGATTGCAGTAAAATCGAAATTTTACATGTTTGACGCCATATAGCAAGCCGCCTGTTCTACAGTTCGCTTGACTGACCGACAGATTATTGATGTACACAATTACAATACTATAGCCAACTGCAACAAAATCAGCTTTTAGAAACGCAAAGTTGTTTTTAAGCGCTGGCTCTTGGACTATATGTTTTCGTAATTGCAGCCGTAAGCGAAATAATTGAAAAAAATTTATTTTCGCAACTTTTGACCTTGAAGAACTTTTTTTGGACATACGATTTTGCAATGTACTATTCACACGTTATTTTTTTGATGCATTAGTGAATACAATTCTGGAAAAAAATTACATTTGGAACTATTTTTAAGAATTATCCTTATTTGCTTCGGCTAAAGCAACATGGAGATCGTTTGTTAGCTGATCATTTCTGAAGTGCTCTAAGGATTTTGAAATTTTTTATTGAAAACATGTTGAAATACGATGTTTAACCAAATTCCGTAAAAAAATGGGGTACTCGAAAATTTTATTCAAATCACCCAAAAAACAAGCGTGCTCTTGTTTTGTTTTTCATTATAACGTTGCATTTCCATATTCTTGCCATCTGCTTTACACTTTGACTTGTGTTCATTCTAAGTTAATCAATGTTTTTGTAAACTTATGAAACCTTTGTACTTTTGAACTTTATGTTGTTCCTTTTGCTTTCTTTTAGTTAGTAGCCGTGTTTTTTTTTGACGCGTATATACAATTGTGGATATTTTCAAATTGCTGTAACTCATGAACAGTGATTCGCACAATAAAACTCTAAAGCTGGAGTTACAAGCAACGCGTCGTTGCTTTATCGCGGCACACGCTTTTGTCAGAAAAAGTTGAAACCCTGCATTCGTATGGAGTGAGCTACAGAACACAACGCGTTGAAAGTCAAAAAGCATATGACGCAAAAAATTGAGCAACTTCCAACTTTTTCTAAGCTTTCTCGCGTCAAGCGTATTAAACACACCTTTCAATTTTTTCAATTTCAAAACGTATTTTTTTCAACTGTTTGGCTGCTAATATAAATAAATAAAATTAGGAAAAATAATATAAACACTATTAATAACATTAAACGTAATTTACTTGTACGGGATGTTCCACGCGCACCGGCGATTTTTCGCTCACTTTCAGTAAGTAGGTTCCTAATAGCAAGTAGACTCCTGACGGTTAAATTCAGAAAGATTGCCTCAGTATTCATAACAATTTTGCATTCACTTATGGCACTGTAAGCGCCAGAACTTTATACAAGTGACTTTGTAGCAAGCACAACTCTGTGAATTCACTGCTTATGCGGTTCCAGAAAAAAAAAACTCATCTCTAGGACATTTTGAGTACATATCGCTCATTTACTACAAGAACGGCACAACTCAAAAAACACGAATTTAGAGTTAATGATGCAGAATTATTCGTTATATCATGCTTCATATTGTTAAAAATTTCATCTTTTGTAGCACGACCTTCCTATTTTTTTATTTTTTTGGCTGAGTGCCTATTTTTTTTTCTTACCCCCAACTCAAAAAAAAAAAACTATCACCACCAGTACAAGTTTATTGGCTGCGCCATGGTGGATGACCGGAAGTGATCGTCGGCTAGCTCAGGTTTTTCCTCAGGGGAGGTACGACCCATCACTTCCAGTTAAGCCGGCATACAAAAAAAAAAAAAAAAAAAATCAAAAAAATTAAAATCAGGCCAGAAAACTGAACCATAATTTCAAAATAAATTTAAATAAATCAAAAAAAACTAGACCTTCAAAATTTATTCCTCAAAAAAAAAAAATTAAAAAAACCACAAAAAAAAACGAAAAATACTCAAAAATTACCAAACGCTCGAACCCACTATCCAAAGGCATGATGTTCCTGCCTGTAGCATGCCCACCCCTCCAATGATGATGTCCTTGACATCATCCCAAACCAACTTATTTAAAAGGCACACATACTTACACGCATACTTTTATTTTTCGATCATCGTTGCTTGTCATACCCCACTACCATTTCCCCGAAATCGAAATTTAGCAAATCATTGCGAGTCTCCAAAAACAAAGCTAGATAGAATAACCGGAACTAAGTAAATAAACGGAAACGGAAGTCCGATTAAAAATTAGCTTTAATCATTTTAAAATAAATTTTCAAAGGGTATAAATATGTAGGGTAAGGGAGGGAAATATGGACCACCCATCTTTCTTTTTTAAATAAAACCCAAAATACATAAAACAAAACAATTAATTTTATGTCATTCACTAAAGGAAACAATTTACCTTTAATCTGATTCACTTTTAGATAAATATCTCATCAGGATAAAGAAAAAATATTAAAAAACTGAAAATACTCAAAATGAAGATAAAAAAAAAGTGTAGTGTTATATGGACTATATAGTCCATATTGCCCCACATGTTTATTTGGTACAGAAGTTGCATACAAAAATGTCACTTCCACATCCGCCACATTTTTCATGACTCCAAGAACGTCAGATTACACATTCAACCCAAAATTCGCCACGTCGATCTTCTGAGTAAAGGGTATTACATTATATGCATTTTTTATCATTTTTTTCCTTTGTAGTTAACGAATTACATATAATGACCATCACACTCGTCATGAAAACTGCAACTAGATTCCCCATCTGAAAAAGATGATAAATTCATTTGTTTTTGAGGCTTTTTTCTTTGGTCCATATTACCCACAACACGTGTTAGTGAAATAAATGGTTTTTTTATCAAAAACTCTTTTGGTTAATGAACTTATTTGTGCTAATAAATTATAAATGGTATTCACTGACTTTATATAATTAACCATTTATTTAAAAACGCGATGTCTTTAAAGTGAAATAATGAAATATACTCACTAGAAAAAAATTATCACCGATCTTTTTTTTTAGAAAAATGAACTTTACAGAAACATGCGACTTCACCGAACGCTGAAATCACCCTATTATAAGCTTTAATTATTAGCGCTAAGTTTGAACATGAATAACGGTAAATCCCATGTATGCAGTGGGAAATAACCGTGTGGTCCATATTACCCACGTAGTCCATATTTCCCTCCCTTACCCTACTAATACAAAAAAAAAACTAAATGTTTTACAAACATATCAATAACGAAAACACTTCTGAATTGAAATCTTTTACTTAAATATACTTAAATACACAAGCAAGATCCTTTGGGGGACCTGCACAACGCGCCAAAAAAACTTATTGCTTTGCAAAATTTGTCCTATAATTTTTGTTTTCCAATTATTTTTTTAAGTATATGGTACATTAATATATTTTATCTTTATACCCTAACACCTAAAAGCTCTTTGGTCGATGGGCAAAAAGAACCATGGAAAAGAAGATCGTTCGAAAAAAAAAAACAAAAATCTACTATTAAGGATTTTGGCTAGTTGTAGCGGTCTACATAACAAAAAAAAACTAACACTAACGTACTTAAATACATACAGAATCTTTTTTTTTTTTTTGTAATTTAAATTTCCTTAAAGGTACACCCTATCCTTAGTCCTTAATCAACATATATATATCGCTATAAATTTTCCTTCTTTAGTATTTTTTTATCAAAATTTTGAATTAGATTTAGACAATTCTATCACATATTTTTTTCTCTTTATCAATTCTTAAATTTACAAAAAAGTATGTATATCTGCTGAAATCTCGTATAATATTGGTGATTGCAACCTGGAATCCTGATAACCTGCTTTTCCTTTAAAATTTTTCGAAGACTCAAAATTGTTTGTAGAATATTTCAAAATTAAATTTGTAAAAATTTATAAAAAGGATCTACCGCGGGACCACGAGGAATTTAACGCAAAACATTGCAAAAGAGAACTTATCTTCTTGTGTAAATCTCCTTTTTTCTTGGCGGTCACTGTTGAGTCCTTTTTCCGCTGAAAATAAAACCCCGGAATTAGGACTTCATTTGCCTTTCTATTTGCAATGACTCTATCGAGAAACATTAACTTTTCAGGCGGCATAACTTCACTTTCATAGACCGATTAGAACTACAAAAAATTAGATTTTAACTTTTGGAAATTTTGCTTTATTTCTTTTAATTTTTTTTCACTTGGAGCATTCCAGTGAAAATGGTATTTTTTAGCAGATGTTTCAGATGTATTTTTCATATGTTTTAATGATTCGAATATATTCTAGTAGGTTTAAGCTTACTATTCAAATTGATTTGTTACTAAAATTTTGGTACTAGGCTCAGTTTTTTACAGCTAAAGAAAGTGCCTAGGTTTTTTTTCTACTGTTTATATTATTGATCATATTCATCCATGAGGAGTTACGTTACAAATTATATCTGTAGTTTTAGGTCATAGACTAGTGTATTAATAAATAGTAAGCATGTTTAGGTGGGGATTGGTTCAAGATTCGCTTATTGTTGCTCATATAGGAGGAGGGGTCTATAAAATTCTTACGTAAGACAACTAACGTCTAAGTTTAGCCCTTAAAATTGATTTGAAGTGTTAAGGATTTTATCAATTTCCGTATGACCGCTATTAATTATAAAAATAATTTAGTTCCTGAGTTCTTGTTCGTATTTGAAAAACTGCTTACGTCTTATCATAAGAGAGGGGTTCGTGCTCATGATTTGTTAATTTATGCTTATATCATTGAAAATCTGATTACGTAATTCTTACACAGCATCTATGTATCTTATGGACACATCCCAAAAGCGTGATTGACGAAGTCGGTGGTAATGTGAAGCGACTTGTAAATCAAAAAGGTCGAACTGTTCGAAGTCAAAGAGATGGTGCCATAATCAAAAACGCAAAATATTTCGCGACACTAGCAGCCACTTTAGTGCCCTCTACGAGAATTTTTTTCATTTGAACCAGAAATGGCTGAAAAAATTAAAAATTTTCATCCATGAGAAACTGCAAAACTTATCCCAGGAATATCAAAAGTTCATCAAATTTCAGTTGATGGTCATGAAGTATGTATGTATGTATGTATTCTCCTTTAACTCCTAGGTGGAGCATAGGGCCAATATGAAATCTCTCCATTTGTCACGATCCCTTGCGATGACTTTAATCTCTTGCCACGACTTTCCCGATTCTTGGATTTCCTTTTCCAGCGACCTCTTCCAGTTGGTTTTGGGTCTACCACGTCCTCTACTGCCTTGTGGATTCCACTCAAGGGCCTGGCGACAAACTTCGCTGTGTGGTTTCCGGAGAGTGTGACCAATCCATCCCCATTTGCGCAGCTTGATCTCGTTTGCTATAGCCTTCTGTTTGCATTTTTGATGTAGATCGGCATTTGATATAGTGCGAGGCCACCAAACCTTTAGTATTCGCCTTAAGCATTTGTTGACGAATACTTGCAGCTTGTTCGTTAGTTGTTCAGTAACAAGCCACGTTTCGCACCCATATAACAAAACCGATTTCACATTCGAATCAAAAATGCGCACTCTCGTTTTGGTGGATATAACGGAAGAAGACCATATTTTGTTCAGTTGAGCAAACGCGCCTTTTGCTTTTGCTATTCTTGAGTTGATATCCTCTTTTGCTCCACCATCCATGGAGATAATGCTGCCTAAATACGTGAAGCTATTGACGTTTCCGATGTCATCACTGCCAGCTTTAAACGTGATGTCATTGCTTGCGTTTAGCTTCATGCTTTTAGTCTTGGATGCGTTGATTTTTAGGCCGGCCTTTTGTGATTCCAAGACAAAGTCTTCAATTTTGCTTTGCATATCTGAATGTTCGGACGATAAGAGGCAGATGTCGTCAGCGTAGTCGAGATCTTCCAGATGTTCGGTAAAGTTCCATTGGATACCCCTTTTGGCCTTATTAAGAGCTTTATCTAGGATATCATCAAGAACGATAAGGAAGAGTGATGGTGATAGTAAACACCCCTGCCGTACGCCTGAATTATTGGTGAATGTCGGTGACAACAACCCATTGTGTAACACACTGCATTTAAAGCCTTCATATTGTGCACGTACTAAGTTTATGGCCTTTGCGGCAATACCTCTTCGTTGCAGTGAAATCCAGATGTTTTCTCGGGAGACACTGTCGAAGGCAGTGCTATAGTCTACGAAGACAAGTTGAAGTGCAGCACGCCACTCGCAGGATTGTTCGACAATTATTCTGAGGGTGTTGATTTGATCCACGCATGATCGGTTTCGCCGGAATCCTGCTTGCTGCTTTCGAATGGCCGAATCAAGTTTTTCGTTTACCCTGTTCAGAAACACTTTCGTAAATACTTTTGACGGTACTGAGAGCAAGGTAATGCCTCTATAGTTTCGGCACTCGCTAAGGTCACCTTTTTTCGGTAGTTTGACTAGCATGCCATGTAGCCAATCTTCAGGCAAACGCTCTTCGCTCCAGATTTTGGTGAGCAGAGGATGGAGAATTTTAGCTGATGTTATGGGGCATGCCTTTAGCAGTTCAGCTGTTATTTGATCTATACCGCCGGCCTTGTTGTTTTTCATGCTTTGGATAGCTTTCACTATTTCATTGATTGTAGGCGGTGGTGTTTGTATTCGACTACTACTGCGAGTCACTGCGGCAGTTGTAGTTGGTGATTCTGGTTGTGGGGATGTGGTAGACATGGAATTTAGTATATCACAAAAATACTCTTGCCATCTCTTTAGAGATTTCCATGAAGTCATGAAGTAACATGCAAGAAACACGCTTGAGATAATCATAGTGTTATGTTTTCATTTAAAAAATGATTTAAAACCAATTAAATATACATGTATTTCGTACGAGTCCCGTACAAACGAAAATGTCCCGTACAAACTGTTTCGTTTTAATTTAATAACTCTCATTTAAACAAATATTTTTTCAAACTTTTTTTGTTTGACTATACCATGACTCTAAGGCTAACCAACAATAATTTTTAAATTTTTAAACACTACTAGTTTCGCTAAAATTTAGCTACAAAGTGATAAAATGAGAAGTATGGTAGATTTGGGCTGTCCCGCACAAACAAACTACTTTTCTTATTAATTACACCCTAATTATAAATATTATTAGGAACAAATATTTGATTTTGATACATCTCTACCACACAAATTAAACGTACTAATTGCTTTTTTTGATAACAGTTTGGTTTTTTCTTAATTTAACCCATTAATGCCCAGCGGTGCCATACGGCACCCATTTTCCATAGAAACATTTTTTTTCAAAAATATAGTTTGAGCTCAGGTCTATAACTAGTAAAAATTTCAGCCTTCTATCTATCGTGGTTCCCGTTGGGCATTAATGGGTTAAGATCTTAACTTGAAAAATGCGTACGATTTGTCTCGTACCAACCGTGGAATGCTCCACTTGCAACTTTTCGGACCCCACACTATTTTTGAATAAAAAAATTTACGTGTACATTTGGCAAAGGAAAAAACATGAAAATTCCATTTCTACCGGAGTTATACCGCCCTCTAAGAAAACGCTCTAATTTAAATCTACCTATGTAAACATATTTTCTTTCCTACCTTAAGATCCTTATTCTTTTAGGAGTAATCCTTATTTTTGGCTGTGTCCTGTTTCGTCCTTCTGCGCTCAGTTATAAACCTCCAGCCTTACTTCAACTTGTCACTTATTTATTTATGTATAATTTTGTGGATTTTTTTGTTTTTTATATGCACTAAGCCTTTTGTTTTAAATTTTTGTGGGCTTTATTTTTTTTTTTTTTGTTTTTTTTTTGATGGCCTGTGTTTTATTTCATAGCCTCTTTTTATGTTTTATTTAAACGAATTTTGTTTAAAAAAGTTTTCCTCACAAAACCACTAAAAGGACTTTTATTTCACTAACGACGGAGTCCTTATGACCGGGCCCTAGCAATTATAATCTAATTTTTTATTTATAACAAATTTAATATATTTTTGTATCAACTAACAAGTGACCACCGAATTGAAATGTAATTTAAGAACTGAACTAAAATTTTAGCTTAGGCCACGACGACACCTTTGATTTTCTGCAGTCCCAACTTTATCCGCCCAATGAAAGTTTTGTGGAGACTTGCAAAAACATTAATTTTTTTGTTAAACATGTTATTGCAAAGATCCAACTATTGCGGGACTACGGGTCAATAACCACCCTCATAGTCAAGGCCGATCTGGCGTGATCTCAAAAATTTCAATGTCAAAACTCACAAAAAAACTTATATTGTCTTATATTGTGGACTACCAAAGCACAAGAAAAAATGTGGGTCAAAAACCTTAAATTTCATAGCCAAGGTCAAGAATATGCGATCGAGAAAATCAAAAAAAAAAAAAAAAATCCCTAACGAAACGGTTTTCGGTGAAAATTATGTTCTAAAAGATACATCATAACAGGCGATCATCAATACAGCAGCATATGGAACACAAGGAAAAATCAAGCTTTTCGCATATTTTCGTTCTGCACCACTTACACCCATTGTCCTAAAAAGGTCTAGCACTGCACAATGCATGTTTCAATGACGCTACCTGCATGCTCATATTTTCTCTACTGCTTTCGCTTATTGTCAGCGTTGCCATCAACTCAAAAGGGAGAGTGTCACAGCGATTCAAAAAAGGTGTCATATAACACCCTTCATTTTTATATATCGATACGTCCAACGTAAAAGTTGGTAACTCGAAAATCGTAGTTTTTAGTTGTGATCATTTTTGTATTGTTTTCGTTAAAACAAGAAAACCAAATGCAAAATTTAATAAAACTTTGGAAATCTGTAGTTCAAATAAAGGTTTTTCGACTATTAAATCGTTGTCACTATTCCAAATTGATTTACAGAGATATTTACAATTTCAACATATAATTTGGATAAATTTGGATAAAACTTAAGTTGCCAAGTTTTTGCATGGAGACCTCAGTAAAATATACTCTGATTGTAACTTCAAAAATTGCTCCCAGCCCTTCAAAATTCAAGCTAGTGGTACCAAAATTTGACACAAGATGGAGTCTGATGCGCAGATTTCGAAAATCATTGTCCCGTAAAAAGATGATAACTTGAGTTACAAACTTTTACGTTGGATGTATCGATATTATATTTAATCCTATAGGAGTTTTAACTATTGTTTGTAAGTAGTCTTAGTTTTTATCGTCGTATCGTCTCCAAATTAAGGTTCTGGAAATACAAGTATTAAAACGACAAGGATTGTTTAACAATTTTAATTTATTTAATGAAAACATAAACAAACTTCAAAAACAAATACATAAATTAGTATGTAAAGAAATTTATAAAAACATATATAAAAATGGTTTGTACTTATGGCTTTTTTTTAGACCTAGAAACTTTTATTCAAAAAGATTGGCAAATAATTTGCTGAAAATTAGTTTTGCATAAAAGTTTATAACAACTTGTATAAAAGACGCATGAAATTGTTTTGCTCTTTTGTGTTATATACATCATTAAGAATTGTTCTTCGTTTTAGAAATGAGCTATAAACTGGTTTTGTGTGATTTTTTTTTTTTTTAAATATGACCATTTGAAAATGATACCATATAGAGAAAAATCATATGAGAACCTACATACGATTTTTAACTTTCATGTATCATTTTATAGTGGTTATAACTTTTTTTAAAGAAAAATCACACATAACTAGTTTCTAGCTCTTTTTGAAGACAAAAATAACTTAAGGATGCATTCAATAGAAAAGACCAAAACGATTTCGTAAGTCTTCCATACGAATTCAAAAATCATGTGTTTGAACATTACAAACTTTTATCAGAATTTAGGAGCATATATATATATATTCTATCTTAAGTAGCTTTTTTTAAAAAACTTTTTAAACAGCTTGTTTCAAGGACTGAAAATTTAACACTTCAAAATCACAGTTCAATTTAATTTAACGAGCCATTTTCAAAAAACTCGGTTTTCTTATCTTACTTAAGGCACATTAATTGTGAAACCCCATTATAAATAAAAATTTAATCGTAATCTAATTTTGACATTTCATAAGTGCTCACGATGTTGCCACCCATATTTTTTTATATGTACTTAATTCAATGCGGAAAAGTACTTTTTGGAGATCAAAAGTACTTTTTCAATGAGCCACACTTACTAAAAAAATAAAATAGCCCAATAGTCCGTGACACCTTGTGGAAAATCGTGGTGTCACAAAAATCTGATATTTTTTCGGTGTCACAGACAAAAACTAAGTGTCACATGTGATACCGAAAGTGTCACAATGGCAACGCTGCTTATTGTCCCAACGTGCAAATCGTTGTAAATACACGCAATGTAAAACGTACTACAACATTACAACAACCACATGATCAGAAAATTTGCTTTTGTTATTGAATGATCACTTGTTATTGATGTTTACCAATTTACATACATACGTATACATATGCGTATGCCTGTGGGTTAGTGATTCTTTGCTTTTGCTTTATTTTTGTGAATTTTTTTTTTTTTTTTTTTTTTGCGCAACGAAAGATCCAAACACAAAAATAAAAATATCTTTTCGATTGTTCTAACATTCACGTTTATGTTTTAGATACCAGATATGGTATTAGATACCACTATAAGGCGGGTTCAAAATTTTTGCTCGCGATAACACAGGTTTACAAAAAAAAAAAATGTCATGGCGTTTTGACCGGACTATGTGTTTCCTAGGGACTTCGACGTCCTGAATCCGAATCCTCGGTCCGTTTTTTTCCAGAACGTCTGAGAAAAATTTTTCAAGGTCATATGGAGGTCATGTGTCGTTTAGTGATAAATTCGCTAAAATTCTGAAATTAATTTTTTATCATTAAATTCTTAGTCCTTAAAAAGAATATGTGATCAAAAAGGGTATCTCGGACCTAGTTTCGGAGAAATAGCCATCGGAAAATCCAGATATGTCTTCTATGAAAACCGCTATAAGTTGGGAACCACTGAATGGATTTGTAAAATATTGGTATCATATGAAAGGTATTTTGACAGCCTGTAAAAATGTTTTGAAAATATTTTCAATTGGATTCATAGTTTTTGAGATATGAGCTTTTTTGAAATTTTGTGAAATTTTTCAATTACAACAACAAATAAATCAACAACACCAACAACAACAAAAACAATAACAACAATAAAAACAACAACAAAATACCTTTCATACGACACCAATATTTTCCAAATTCATTCAGGGTTTCCCAACTTATAGCAGTTTTCATAGAAGATATATATTCTGATCTTCCGATGGCTATATCTCCGAAACTAGGTCCGAAATACTCTTTTCGCTCACATGTTCCTTTTAAGGCCTAAGAGCTCAATGATTAAAAATTAGTTTCAGAATTTATCACTAAGCGACACATGAACCCCATTTTGACCTCCATATGACCTTGAAATCTTTATTCTCAAACGTTCTGGAAAAGAACGGACCCGGAATCCGGATTCAGGACGTCGAAGTCCCTAGGAAACACATAGTCCGGTCAAAACGCCATGACATTAAAACGGTCACCGTTTGAGAGCGAAATAAATTTTTCAATTGGAAACTTTCAACGTATTTTCTAAAAAATCGAATTTTTTGACGTGTTCCGTTCTTGTAGTAAATGAGCGATATGTATGTACCTGTTTTGCGTTTGACTTTTTTACCTTGAGATATTTAATAAGATAAAAGAACCAACTACAATGATAGCACTAGACAACAGCCAAAATGTAACATTTTGCAAACCATATTTTCCAAACTAATTTGAGGTCGCTGCGTCCGAACATCTAATTTTTTTTTTTTTCTTAGGTTCTGTTCTCGATATAATCGAAAGTTTCGATTTTTGAGGTTATGGTCCATTTTTCAGAAAATATTTCGAGAAACCCAATTTTGATCGAATTTATGTTTTCACTATTTTAGTGAAAAATACTTATGTTTTTAACTATGATTTCATTCAAATTGATGATTTATAGCAGCGAAAAGTTAATTTTTATAGTAGTTTCTTACAATTTTTCGTCTTTAAGCCAAATAAAACACAGTTTTTGTCCAATAGTTTATATACTTAAATACACATTTTTAGAATCTTTATTTAATAGCGTATTTCATTGTAAATAATTTAAGTTCAAGTTTAGTGAAATCGGATCATATTTTAAAAAGTTATTAAGGTTTCACTGAAATAAGACCATTCGATTTTTAATCGAAAAAATAAACAGCCATAAAAACAAGTTTTTTGCTTATTACTTTAGTTTCTTTTCAGAATGGATACTACATTTTTTGTGTTGTGTAATATAGATAATATTCGGTTCCAAAAGTCGATTTTTTTACGTTTTTTTAATTGCGTTGTCGGCAAAACGTTCGTTTACTCATCTTACGAAAAAGGCATCTTACGAAAAAAATGTATGTGGCATAAAATGCTTAAAATCGTCCAAAGTATATGTGTGAATTTTTTTAGAATTTTTTGAGACCTTTTTTAACTTTTCAAAAATTGGTCATAGACAAAGAAAAAAAAAATCCCAAAAATTCTAAAAAAATTCACTCGTATATTTTAGCTGATTTTTAGCATTTTATTCCTTATACACTATTTTGCTTCATACAAAGCGATCCAGCTTATTGTACCTGTTTATATTTTCGATCAAAAATCGAAATCAAAATTCGCTGAAACCTAAATAACTTTTCAAAATATGATCCGGATTTAGTAACTTTGGATTAAAAATATTTAACATTAAATACACTAATAAATAAAAATAAAAAAAGAAGAGTATATTCGTATAAACTATTGATTCAAAAACCGTATTTTATTTGGCTTAAACACGAAAAATAAGTAGTATAAAACTAATACAAAAATAATCTTTTTGCAGCTATATCTCAGCCAATTTGAATTAGATCTAAGTTATTGGTACATCTGTTAGAAACGTACGAATTTTTCTCTAAAATAGTGTAAAAACAAATTCGACCGAAATTGGGTTTGTTAAAATATTTTCTTAAAAATGGAGCTATAACCTCAAAAATCGAAATTGTCGATTATATCAAGAACGGCTGCTTGGAAAAAAATGCGTTTTTCGGACTCGGCGACCTCAAGTTAGTTTAGAAAATATGGTTTGCAAAATCTTACACACACAAATCAATTATTTGTAATGTAGTGTAGCAAGAGGAAATGAAGTGCGCTCTATGGCTGCAGTATGCTTTGGGCCTTAAGTTTGCAGTTGTCTGATGATGCTTGAAGGTTTCAGCTCAAATGATTATACAAAAAAAGGAAGTTTATATGAAAAACAAACTTAAGATTTCTAAAAAAAAACTTTCTATGTGACGTCCCAAAAGTTTTTCAATAACAAAAATTACTTTTTGTAGACATAATTCCTAACATACCCAAACTGTTTACAAAACGTACATCGAATGGGTTTCAACTACGACTTTTGAACTATCATTAAAATATGTGTGTATTAGGGCTGTTGAAAAAAATTTTTTTTTTCGAATTTCTGAGATATACATACTTTGGCATCACGTTCTACATCATGACAGAATATCCCATGAATTTTTTCAGATTTTTAAATGCACTTTTAGAGGTGGCTCAAAGCAAAAATATATTTTTATTATTTTTTTTTTAACATTAATTATAAAATGTTGTCAAACAATTTGAAAAATTTGTTTTAGTGTAACTTAAAAACATTCATTTTGTTTGTACTTTAAAACCTACGTTGTATTTTTGACAAAAATAAAATTGTACACCTCTTAAAAAACGAAAAACTGCTTTAAAAAGGCGAAATTGATCGGTTTTTCAAAGAAAAAAGTCATCGTGCTTTAAACGAAATGTACATTTTTTAATTTACCAGATCTCATTCAAAAGAGCTCTTAAAATCCTTCAAGACAAGACATGTTAAGACATTTTTGGGCCAGCAGGCTCGATGATATAAGGATTGAAACATAGTGATGCAGCCCCGTAAAAGGCAAAACGCTTTTTCACTCAAGAGGGAGGCATCTCACGAAAAAAGTGTTCTTAGCACAAAATGCTTAGAATCGTTCAAGGAATACGTGTGATTTTTTTTTATTTTTTTTAGAAAACAATTTTTTTTTAACGTCATTTTTAATAAAATTTTTTTAAAAAAAAAAAAAAAAAATTCACACTTGTTCCTTGGATGATTCTAAGCATTTTATGCCATGTGCACTTTTTTCGTAAGATGCCTCCCTCTTGAGTAAAAAAGCGTTTTGCCTTTCACGTTCCAATCCTTATATCATCGAGCCTGCTGGCCAAAAAAGTCTTAACATGTCTTGTCTTGAAGGATTTTAAGAGCTCTTTTGAATGAGATCTTGTAAATTAAAAAATGTTCATTTCGTTTAAAGCACGATGACTTTTTTCTTTGAAAAACCGTTCAATTTCGCCTTTTTAAAGCAGTTTTTCGTTTTTTAAGAGGTGTGAAATTTTTTTTGTCAAAATTACAACGTAGGTTTTAAAGTTCATTAAAAAAAAACAAAATGAATGTTTTTAAGTTACTCTAAAATAAATTTTTCAAATTGTTTGACAACATTATATAATTAATGTTAAAAAAAAAAAATAATAAAAATATATTTTTGCTTTGAAGTGCATTCAAAAATCTGAAAAAATTCATGGGATATTCTGTCATGATGTAGAACGTGATGCCAAAGTATATCTAAGAAATTTGAAAAAAAATTTTTTTTTAACAGCCCTAGTGTGTATATTCTATGCAAAAAGTATTTTTTTAAAGTGCAAAATAAGAAACTCATTAATGTTATTGCGTTTCCTTTTTTAAGAGCAAAGTTGTTTTCGAGAACTTCATTATTATAGGTGCCAGTCTGACTTTAGGTGTCGCTGTTCTTGTTGTTGTCGCCAACACATATCTGTAACTAAGGTGTGAAATGTGTACCAATTTTAGAATTGCTAATTCTTAGATCTTTGAAATTTCGCATAAATAAACTCAATTGGAACAAACAAGAATCGCACAGTGGACGGGTTGGTATGGAACGGCGGTCATAAATAGTAATAATAAAGCTTGGCTCTTAAAATTTCGTACATATGTTTCTTAGGTAAGAAAAATAAAAATCTGTGAATATGAAAAAATTCGCCCACGGACACGGTATCAATTTCCATAAAGTTGACAGCGCTGTTTTCAAAAATGTTACAAATTGTGAGCTATCTTTAATAGTTTTCAAGCTATAATAAAACAAGAAAATAAACTGATTTATCATTTCTCTGAAGCTGCTTGAAGCAAATAGGAATAGTTTGGTACATTCATATGTACATATACAATGGTCGGAATAATTATTTTAAGAAAATCGATTCGTGACTGTCGAGTGTTGCTTTGCCTAAAACTGTCAAATAACGGTGCGCAAATTATGCTTAAAAGAAAGTCCATAATTACACATTTATACATACCAAATATTTTATCGTGAACCGTTAGCGTTCTTTTTCTGCTGATAAGGACAACGAATTTTGTCGGTGGGATAAGTATTTTGACATAAACTTTGCATAACCACTGTTTCACAGCAAAAACTGTGATTCGAATGAATTTCGAGAGAAATAAATTTTTCGCTCGTGTACTCACACTGCCACTGTGCAGCGTCAAGTAAAGTAACACCAGCGCATGTATGGAAAACTACAAAAAAAAAAGAGCGGTACCAACCCCGAACCCTGACGTTATTCAACTGCACAAATACATGCACAGGATGAAACGGAAATTCAAACGCGCCATCATGAATGTTTGTAATGAAAACATATTTAAATTTCACTGTATACTACGGGTTGAGTTGAATTCAAATGAATTTACATTCGAGTGCAACATGGGGCTCTAAGGGTGATGTGGAATATGGTATACTGAATAATAGCGTAGAGTTACATTAAATAAAAGTTTGAATGGAAATCTCACAAAAAGGGAAATTTCCATTCAACAAGCTGATAGCCCGGCTAAAGTTACTAAAACTTGGTTCCGAGATAACGCCATTCAACTGTTAGACTGGCCATTTCAATATCCGGACTTAAAAGTGATCCTTCATTTATTGCAGCAGCTGAAGTGAAAAGTGGTGCTCTGTACTAATTCTTCAAGGATTTTGGTGAAGTGTAAGCTAGAGGTACCACGACTTGGGAAAAAAATTGTTGCGAAAGCATTCAACTAACGGCAATGGAACGCCATACTTATCACAAGTTTTTATCTGTTAACTAAGTCACATACTGATCGAATTTATTGTTTTACAAATAATCATCTATTTTTATTGATCTTGGATGGATTTTGAAATAAACTGTATGGTTTTTTATGAATTCATAGCTCTGTAATACATTTGAATAAAAAATCATTTGAACGAACCCAAGTAACGAGTTTTCCATATTTTCATAATCCTGCAAGTATTCGAGCAGACCTGTGAGTCACTGTATATGAAGTGTCACTTAAATAAACTTGACTCAAATATATCAATGATCCTAGGTGTAAATGCGATACCAAATTGATCTGTATAAGATAATAATATATGTATCTTTCCAGGAGGACTTGCCAAAAATTTGTGTAGAACAAAAGCTACGCAACCTTAGCTTGAAGCACAATTCGTGAGAAACAGAAAACACGTCACTTTTCTATTCGATTAACATTACTCCGCCTTTCTCCGTCAGCTTTTCACAAAGTGAGAAGGTTTGGAGATTTTCTTGGCCGAAATTGAAGACCGTCAGCAATTTTGCAATTTTTCATGATCGAAATTAATCCCTCTCTAGAAAGTATTATATTCCAGAGAGAAAGTTTCCAGACAAATTCATAATACTGCCCACTATCCAAAAAAAATAACCAAATTCTTTTAATGTTAACTTGTAAAGAAACTATGTCTATAACGGTCGAATCGATCCTTATTGGAGCCAGCTTGCAAATCGTGAGGACACTGTTGTTACTTATAAAAAAAAATCTGCCTTATTGAATACGATATTCGTACTTAGATTAAATCAATGAAAACACAAACAAAAATGTATATTCATACTATTTAGATAGGGATGGAATTTAGATTCATCTCGAAACCGACTCAGAAGTTAGAAAGACTCTTAGAACCGATATCTGCATCATTTTTCAAAAAAATATCTCAAAAAATTCTGAAAAAAATCACACGTATTTTTCAAAAAATTCTACGCATTTTTTCGTTAAATGCCTTGCTTTTAGTAAAAAATCCTTTCTTCGACCGCGTAATTCAAAAACGTGAAAAAATCGATTTGGGAAGCGAATATTAGCTGTGTTCCAATGGCAGCGGATCAGATCCACTCTCAAGCAAAACAAAAACAAATTCAGAACTTGCTCAGATCTTGGATCCGTTTTCTGGATCCATGAATGCTTTCGGAAATCTTTTTTGGATTCATGGAAGTGTTCTGAAAATTACGGGTTTTATTTGGTAGCACAATCTGATGCTTTCTATGGAATTGTTTATCAAACAGATTCAACGTCCCTTGGCTCCCGATTTGATCAAATCTTGCAAGTTTCCTGGTCTTTCGTTACATCAGAAAAAAACCCAATGAAATCCGATTGTAGTAAATTTAAAAATTTGCAGAAAGCTTGTAAGTTTGAAATAAAATAAATATAGTGAGGACAATTTTTACATAGGGTAAGGGAGGGAAATATGGACTACGTGGGTAATATGGACCACATGGTTATTTTCCACTGCGTACATAGGACTTACCGTTATTCATGTTCAAACTTAACGCTAATACCTAAAGCTTATAAAAGTGCAATTTTAGCGTTCGGTGAAGTCGCATGTTTCTGTAAAGTTGTTTTTTCTAAAAAAAAGATCAGTGAAAATTTTTTTCTAGTGAGAATATTTCATTATTTCACTTTAAAGACATCGCGTTTTTAAATAAATGGTTAATTATATAAAGTCAGTGAATAGTATTTATTATTAATGAGCACATATTAGTTCATTAACCACAAGACTTTTTGATAAAAAACCACTTATTTCACCAACACGTGCTGTGGGTAATATGGACCACCAAAGAAAAAAGCCTCAAAACAAAATGTATTTATCATCTTTTTCAGATGGGGAATCTAGCTGCAGATTTAATGACGATTCTGATGGTCATTATTTGTAATTCTTTAACTACAAAGGAAAAAAGATGCAAAATGCATATAATGTAATACCCTTTACTCAGAAGATCGCCGCACAGTGCGAAATTTGGGAGGTTTAGCGGAACTTTATTCAATTTTTTAAACACATAAAACGCTTAAGATTGTTCGTTATTTCGGTAGCTAATATCCCACCTCAAAAACCTCATACTCAGTTTGGTGAATAACCCTGCGAAACAACTGCAAAATGCACCTAGAACTTGTATTACTTATTCATTCATACTTTTTGACTAAAGAAAGCTTTTCGATTTGTTGTAGTTTATAGATTGGTACATAAAAACGGTAAGTTGGTAGGACGCGAAAATTTTTTTCATTTATTTTTTATTAAAATTGTCACTTACTGGCATTCAGATAATTGCAAAATCTTTTCTTTTGTTTGTAAAAAT
This sequence comes from Calliopum simillimum, assembly GCA_951812925.1. Taxonomy (NCBI): domain Eukaryota; kingdom Metazoa; phylum Arthropoda; class Insecta; order Diptera; family Lauxaniidae; genus Calliopum; species Calliopum simillimum. The sequence goes on along the minus strand of OX638371.1, from coordinate 119,216,094 downwards.
TGTGCTTTTTAAGAAGTTCATAAGTTTTACATTTTCAACTTCATTAGATACTCTAAAAGGTGTTACCACAAATCGCCATTTTGAAACGTACAAAATTTGAAAGGTAGGCTTATCCTCTACTGGAAACACAAAACATCTTCCGCGATATTTTGCGATCCTCTTTTAAACTAAACCTTTTCCAGAATGTCTTTGGAAATTTCTCATGACACCGAAATTTCATTAAAAACCGACATCGTACGCCATCGTTGGTTTTGTTTTGGAAAAAATAGGCTCACCAACACTAACATATGACACTCTCCATAGTTTAAAGGTAACTATTCGTACGTCAATTCATAATATACAAAAAAGATAGGGGGAATCCTCTCGAAATTTAGAAGCATTTCTGAATAAAAATGCAAGAAACAGCAAATAACCCTTGTCTTACCCCCTTCAATTTTTATGGAGTTTTGATAAGAAAATGGTTGTATCTATCAATTTTCATAGCGATATCTGGTATGGGAGCAAAAATACAACGTTTTAAGCATTTCCACATGGGGGGGGTATAATAACCCCTTGTCTGATCCCCCTTAATTTTTGCATAGTGTTTTGCCAATTAAATATACAATATATCCAGGCATTAAGTATCATAACTAAAACTGCTATATGAGCAGTGGCGAATTTTAGGTTGAATGTGTAATCTTACGTTCTTGGAGTCATGAAAAATGAGCCGGATGTAGAAGTGACATTTTTATATGCAACTTTTGTACCAAATAAACATGTGGAGCAATATGGATTATATAGTCCATATAACACTACACTTTTTTTTTATCTCCATTTTGAGTATTTTCAGTTTTTTAATTTTTTTTCTTTATCATGATGAGATATTTATCTAAAACTGAATCAGAATAAAAGTAAATAGTTTCCTTTAATGGATGGCATAAAATGAATTGTTTTATTTTATGTTTTTTGAGTTTTATTTAAAAAAGAAAGATTGGTGGTCCATATTTCCCTCCATTATATGTCCTTTTACCCTACATATTGGAAATTTTTTTTTTCAAATTTTTTTTTTTTTGTTTTTCTAAATTCAATGACATTTATGATTTGACATACGTATTTATTTTTTTGCCAATGCTACCAAGTTTTTAAAATTAGATCCGTGTGCGTTCCAATGAGTTCAGATCTGATCCGGATCAGATCTACTAACATTGGAACACAACTATTATCTATATCCCAAAAAAAATTTATAATTTTTGAACGCCAAAATTTTTGTAAAAACATAGTCTTTATTTTTAAAGCACCGTTGGATTGCCCAACTTGGGTATCTATTTTGTAAAGAAATAAAGTTATGACTAAAAAACATGTTTTTTTTAGCCTTTGATTTTCTCAGAATGAAAAAAATTATGCAGAAATCTTATTTAAGAGTCCTTCTAACTTTTTTTTTTAATAAATTGGCTTCTTATTTCTCCACCATTTCAATGATAAATTCTTATACATTGTATAAATGGAAGATATTTTAAATATTCAAAGGGGCAATACCAAAATTGGCAAGTATTTACTTTTTGGTACTCCTCAGCTTGTTAATTACGCATCGTGAACGTACAATTCGAGACGTAAAATCATGTGTTTCGCATGCATTTCGCATTACTAAATACATGATTTTACGTCACGAATTGTACGTTTACTGATGCGGCGATTCAGCCTCTGGTCTGCTCGAATTCAAACCGATCGGCGTTTTCAATTCCGATTCTGAATGAATTTTGCGGTTTAAAAATTTTTGCTTTTGATTCGTTTGATTAGTTTTGTTCCACTAATTGCCAAATTACATGTAAATAATTATTATTTTATTGCGTATATATTTAAGTACGATAGAGTTGGGAACATTCAAATGCAAACGAGTAGAAATTGCATCGTTTCTAATTTTCAAACCGAATCGGAATTTAAAACAGGCCTGACAAACTCTCAAACTTGCATACAAATGCAGAAAGTTATTTTCGAGGTCGTCCACTTTGATACCGTAAAAAAGTCACGCTTTGAAAAAAGTTGAGAACTTGAACTAAAACTAATGCCTAATTGAGAGGCGAGGCAGTAGGAGATAGTCGGTTTCAAAAGGAGGCTCCCATGTTCATATTTTTAAATGAATATTTTTTAAATGTCACAACTTAAAGTACTTAGCTATGCATCCATTTAAATATTTACTTATTATAGTAATTTGCATAAAATTAATGCAGTTTGAGATAGAAAAGAAACCTAACTCACCGTGGTTGTTGTAAAAGTGTTCGACCATGGTGTAATCGAGAAAACATCCGCGGGACTTATTTACCTTAACTATACGGTGAAAGGTAAACAGAATATCGATGCATCAATCCACTTCTATGCAATGCATGGTATATTGTGCATTCAGGTAGAGTTGTGGGGCTGAAATTCAACTTTAAACATCCTTTGATGTTGCAAATTAAGTTTAATGCGATTAAATGCTGCACTGCTATTTATTTAAGATAACCTTTAATCATTTGACATGTGACATGTTATACAAAATGGTGGAATTAGTGAAGCTTAAGTGATTTTCGCGTAGACAAAGGAAAGTATTTATAAGTAGTGAATGAAGAGGGGGTTATACAAGCAAACACTGTTTTGAATTATATTGAGTTCGTGTGATATAAAACTTGATAAAAACGAAAATTCAGAGAAAAGGAAATCTTATGATTTGTCTTACCACAAATTAAATCTTAATACACTGTCGTATTGCAGTTGTTACTTTAGAGTTACGATTAAAATCTGATATAAACTTTAATGCCTACACTCAAGCAAATGTATCGAATTCAAATTGAGACAATTACATAACAACTTCCAAGATATTTGCTGCAGTGAACCATTTAATCAGATACATTTTAGGATTTTGTTGTAATTGTTGTTGGCGAGCAAAGTTGTAGCTACAAAATGGGCTGTTAAAAATGATGACTATGGTTTAAGAAATTATGAAGAAAGAACTTTTCTTCTTTGTTGGGCTGAAGTAGTTGCACCAAAAAACTTATGCATGTATGCAGCTATATGCAATGTTCACATGTTTATTGTTGTGACGACGTTGCTCCACTTTAATTTACTTACTTACTGTGTGCTCTGTAATAATAAAATCCAATTGATTTTATAGGTTGCAATTTCAAGAGGCAGTCTGTCTACAAAACCTTTTTAGCCGCCCTCAAATCGCCTTTGATGCAGATGTTGGCATCGTTATACAAAATGGTGGAATTAGTGAAGCTTAAGTGATTTTCGCGTAGACAAAGGAAAGTATTTATAAGTAGTGAATGAAGAGGGGGTTATACAAGCAAACACTGTTTTGAATTATATTGAGTTCGTGTGATATAAAACTTGATAAAAACGAAAATTCAGAGAAAAGGAAATCTTATGATTTGTCTTACCACAAATTAAATCTTAATACACTGTCGTATTGCAGTTGTTACTTTAGAGTTACGATTAAAATCTGATATAAACTTTAATGCCTACACTCAAGCAAATGTATCGAATTCAAATTGAGACAATTACATAACAACTTCCAAGATATTTGCTGCAGTGAACCATTTAATCAGATACATTTTAGGATTTTGTTGTAATTGTTGTTGGCGAGCAAAGTTGTAGCTACAAAATGGGCTGTTAAAAATGATGACTATGGTTTAAGAAATTATGAAGAAAGAACTTTTCTTCTTTGTTGGGCTGAAGTAGTTGCACCAAAAAACTTATGCATGTATGCAGCTATATGCAATGTTCACATGTTTATTGTTGTGACGACGTTGCTCCACTTTAATTTACTTACTTACTGTGTGCTCTGTAATAATAAAATCCAATTGATTTTATAGGTTGCAATTTCAAGAGGCAGTCTGTCTACAAAACCTTTTTAGCCGCCCTCAAATCGCCTTTGATGCAGATGTTGGCATCGTTTCAAAAACTGAAACACTGTCAGCGGTATGGTTTGCGATGACGTTGGTACTCATAGTTGGATTTTTCTATTTCTACACTCACCCGCATGTTGAACAGTGTGAAATATTTTTGATTGAAAAGGACATTGCCTTAAAATTTTTCAGGGCCATACTTGTAAGGCACAGGTCGAATTTTGTTTTAAAAAATATTGCTATGATTAAAACATAGTATACGTATTGATCACATGTTAAATTTTACTGCATTTTAATCAAAGTTAATTGAAAACTAGTACATTTTCCTAAAAATATTTGTAAGAAGATATACAAAACAATCCTGGTCATTATATTTTGATATAAATTTTGCTAACAAAAGAGTCTGCAGTGCAATATGTGCAAAATAGAGCCGTCATTTCACGATTCCAGCCTTTTTTAGTTCTGAAAATATCGGGATTGGTCACGATAGATCCCAGAATTTTTTAAAAGAATAAATTTAGTCAATTAAATGCTTTTTTAATGCTTTTCTTCATTTTTTCATCGGGATTGATTCCGGGATTGCGCTTCAAAATCCTGAAAGTCGCGTTATCAGTAAAATCCCCAGAAATTGACATCCCTAGCGCAAAAGTATATATTGCTTATATAGATATCGTTTATAACACTTTGGTGCAAAAAATGTTGAATTTTTTAAATATGAGAATGTTGAATAATGCGATTTCTAGTTTACTTATTTCTTCTCTAGTCTAGCCTGGCAAGTGAAGTATATTCTATTCCAAACTGATCTACTCTGGTCCATGTCTATGGTATTTTTTACTCTACACCATTATACTCTTTATTGCTTCATACATATAGTTTTGTATCTGAATATCGCTGAAACCTTTTACTATGCCTTGCAAGAAATGTTTGCATTTTGATGCATGTTATTGAATCAACCAGCCAGGGATGTCGTCACATTTGGACCTGATACATTTGTTGTTTTTCTTATTGCTGCTAATAGATACACCTTCAATGGACCGCAAGTCACGATCCATTTCGGCGGTACTTTGTCTAATGGATAAGCGAAGAAATTGTTATGCTTTTACCCATAAATAGCAACATTTTAGGCAGGAACTGTGTGCTTGGCATAGAACTTTTGTATGCACTTTGTCTGTGCGGGGGTGGGGGCTTATGGATTTTTCTAGAATAAAAATAAATGTTGTTACTTGTAAAATTCAAAAACCATGCTGTGAGTTGCAAGTTACTTTTTTGTTGACGCTGCTACTTTTTTGGAGTGCAGATCCTTAAGCATAAGCGACAAGGACTTAATTGCACACTTCTGCAAGCACCAAGCGGTTGGCAGTATTCATGAGGCAGAGACACGCAAAAATGTAAGGGAATCAGGGCTTTAGTAAATTACTCTTTTATTGGTCGTAAAAATCTACTCACTGCCAATGGCAGTGTAACAACCGCTCATTTACTTATTAGACTTACAAAAAAAAAAAAAAGGCTCAAGCAGCCCATTCCATCGTTAGTGTTATACAACAGCTGCCCGTTTGCCTGTGTTCTGTCTGCGTTGCATAGATGATGAAGCACGCGATACTTCGGTGACGGAGACGTAGACGACTCTGACATCCCCACTTTAAACTGAAGTGGGACAGAATAAAGTTGAGTACATCTGTTGGCGCTAAAAGAGTTTAATTGACTTTTTATGTGTGACGAAATGACGATGGCAAATGTTTGCACTTTGCCGACTTTGATGAAGTTGCCAGCAGGGCTAGCAAGTTTTTCGTTTTTTAAAGTGATTTCGATTTTTATGAAGTTCTTGTTGTCTTTTTAACAAAAACGAGATACTTTTTAAGTCAAAATTGAAATCATGAATAAAATTATTGTTTGGTTGGTGACCTTTATTAGACATTTCCATAATCTTATAGAACCAAATGCAATAAAACGATTGCGAAGAAAGTCATATTCATTAGGGTGGAGCGAAAATATTTTTTTTCCGTTTTTGAAATGGGCCATTTGCGTAAAGATGCTCCATAATAAACTTTTTGATATTTTATTATTTTGTACTGCCACACACTGGTTCAAAATCTTTAAAAGCTGGCCAAAAGTCGAAAAAAAAGTTGTTTTAATTTATCTTTTAATGGACTGTATTGTCTAACTGATATTCATAGACCTCAAAAAATCGAAAAGAAAGATCCAGTACGCTTCTCAGACGCAAATTCTTTGAGTTGAAAGCAAAAATAATTGTTCACTGTAAAAATTGTATGATTTCAGTTAACCTGAATCGATTTGAATGTTTGAATATGAAATCTCACACGCAAGCATAGCAAGTTATACTTTTTTGAAAAATCAAGGGAAATGCTAGTATACCTATAAAAGGTGATTGTCGGAGCGCCTTTTCCGCACTGGACCATTTAGAATGTGTAAAAACAAAAAATCTCCATTAAAGGCGTGTTTGAGAATATATGAGGCGCTGAAAGGAAAGTAGCGTAAGTCAATGCAAGGTGCAAAAGTAATGTCATATTATGACATGTTTTCACTAAAAGCTTACTTGATAGTGTAAAATTAATTTGAGTTAAAAATAATGTCGATCAAATAACTGATGAAAAAAATATTCAATCAGTGCATAACTGCATATCGAACAAATGCACCATATATGCGGGTTGTTTAAAAGTGTTTCAAAGATTGCAGACTGGACACTTTTCTGTTGAGAATAGAAGGTCGGCCAAAATCTTTGACCGGTGAGAGAAATGTGGCACTGGTCAAAGCTCAAGTTAACGAAGATTCGCGATTGACACAAGAAATGGTATTAAATGCCATGGTTGTGTCGTGAATATTGGATCTGGTGTACACGAAGAAATCTGTCCGATAGGTTCCACGTATGTATCAACTATATACTTAAAAATTAGATTTTGTTTGTTACTCATGGGCTCGGAAACTAACTGACTGATTTGAATGATTTTGAATTTGCACACTATCTTAGAACTAGAAAATGCTAGGTAAGTAAGCGTTTGTATGGAATAGCGGTCATAAATAGTAATAATAGACCTAGGCTGCTGAAATTTGGTACAGATGTTTCTAAGGATAGAAAACTAAAAATCTGTGAATATCAATAAAATCCGTCGACGGACACGCCTACCTCCCATATAAAGTAAGGGCATATATATAAACTATGGGCAGTTTTTACCAGGCGTGGGCGAGTTTATATTAAAATAAAGCAAGGTAATGGTGCATCTTGCATCAATTCATTAGAGGAACTTAATAATCAACTTTTTCGTGGGAATAAAGCTAGTGCATCAACAGATGAAGAGACTGCATCAACAGATGAAGCAACAGAACAGCAATAACAAAAGCGCCAGCCGTAATATTCGGCTGCATTATTATTTTATGTATTTTTATTTTAGTATGTATAATAAGGTAAATTTTTTCAAAATTATTTTTACTTTTTTAGTAATATTATTGCAAAACGTCTTTACAATACTAGCACAGGTGGTTAGGTTTTTATTTTTTTATTATGTGTGCTAACAATGGTAATAATCGTTCCAAAGACAATGTATACAATATGATACGCGTGCTATGCAAGCAACGTAGTGGTTTTAAAATTTGTCACATAATTGCACAAAGCCTAAAAAATAAGATGGACGAGTTCAGAAATATTTTTGAAAAATCTGGAGTGGATGTCGTTTGCGTATCGGAAACATGGCTCGATCAGGATATGCCTGATGTGTTGTTGAAATTAAATGGTTTTCGTATATATCGCGCTGATAGACTGGGTCACGCTGGAGGTGCAGTGGTTTATGTTCGCAATAATATACCTTGCAAGTTAATATGCTCCTCTCCTTCTGATGGTGTTCTGGAATATGTGTTTGTTAACATTATGAATGGAGACCACAATATGCTGATTGGAAGTGTTTATCGTCCTAATCGTTCGGTTGAAATATCGGGACTTGTTGGTGTTATTGAGAACATATCTTTGTCTTTCTCTCAGATTATAATAGCTGGCGATTTCAACAGCAACCTACTAAAAGAAAATAATTTGTCAAACAACATGCAAGCTTTAGGCCTTTTTTTCGGTGAACAACGCAACTCCAACACACTTTACTAAATCAATAGATACTCTACTGGATTTATCTGTACCATTCTTTTCTAAGCATGATCTTATTTTTATGATCTACGATTTTCATTTAAATAATGTCCCTCTCACGTTTTCTTACAGAGACTTTAAACACATTAACTACACAGCACTTGAACAAAGAGTAAGATATTTTAACTGGTCCAATATCTATGATATGTCATTAGTTGATGATCAAGTGAATTTTATTCAAGAAAATGTTAATAGTCTTTTTGATGAATTTGTACCAACTAGAACTAAAAATGAAACAAACTCACAAAGGCCTTGGTTTAACAACAGAATTCAAAATTTAATTTGTCAACGAAATGAATCATATAATCGGTGGAAACGGTATAAAACACCCGAGCTGTATAACAGTTATAGACGGCTGAGGTCAAGAGTGGTGGCTGAAATAAAAAATTGCAAAGTCAAGTTTTACAGTCATAAGTTTAATAACGCGATTGGCAGCAAAAAAACTTGGAAGGAAATTCGGAACATTGGCATAAAAAAAGATGTACCTGAAAACAGTTTTCCGGTAGATGTTGACGATCTCAACAATAAATTTGTCAACCTACCTATCCCAAATGTTACCCAAGACTCCTACTCAAATTCGAGTAGTTCCCTGAGTCAAGAAATAAATTTTAGTTTCAGATGTGTTAGTCAAGAAGAGGTTCTGAAAAGTTTCCTTGATATTAAGTCTAACGCAATAGGATTTGATGAAATTCATCCCACCTTCTTAAAAGCCTTGCTTCCTATACTACTTCCTTATATAACACATATGTTTAACTGCGTTCTGACGACATCTGTTTATCCAAATGAATGGAAAAAAACAAAAATTATACCGATCCCTAAGTCAAGTAATGATTACCGTCCTATAGCCATACTCTCATATCTGTCAAAAGTTTTTGAAATCGTTTTACACCGTCAAATTAGTGAATTTATTCACAGCAATAATTTAATAACTGATCGACAGTCAGGCTTCAGAGTCAAGCATAGTTGTATTACTGCCTTAATTGATGTGACTGAAGAAATTAGAGCTGGCCTTGATGATAATAAAATCTGTTTTCTTGTACTCTTAGACCACTCTAAAGCTTTTGATAGTGTTAATCATAATATTTTGCTGACTAAATTAGCCAAGTTGTTCAACTTTTCGACTACTGCTGTTAATTTAACAAAATCATATCTGTCTCAGAGATCGCAGGCTGTACACACCAATGGTTTAACATCAACATTTTTGAATGTTGGCAGAGGAGTTCTTCTGTTTTCTATGTACATTAATGATTTACCAAAAGCTATCACCAATTGTAACATTCACATGTATGCTGATGATGTTCAGTTGTATGTCAGTTGTAATCGTGAAACTATTACAGCATGTGTGGCTAGGCTTAATGAAGATTTATCTAGTGTAGTAAGTTGGGTCCATTCAAATGGTTTATGTCTTAACGCATCAAAATCTAAGTGCATTGTGATCAGTAAAAGAATTTTCGATGCTTCGACTATTCCTAAAATTATGTTACAAAATTGTAGCATAGACTTAGTTAGCACGGCAAAAAATCTAGGGCTTATATTCAATAGAACATTAACTTGGAACAATCACATAATTAACGTTATCGGTAGAGTTTATGGAATGCTTCGAGTGCTATGGATTACTCAATTCTTTACACCACTGAGGATAAGATTGCTTCTTGCGAAGTCTTATCTCATTCCTACACTTTTATATGGCTGTGAAGCTTATGCGAACAGTGACTATCTCACTAAACAAAAGTTAAATGTTACCTTCAATAATATCACTAGATATGTTTTCGGACTAAAACGCTACGATCATGTTTCACAATACGCAAGACGGCTCTATAACATGACTTTCGAAAATCTCCTTAAATTTCGATCTCTAATATTGATGCATAAAATTATCTTAACAATGAAACCTACATACTTGTATAATAGGCTAACTTTTGCAAGATCAAATCGCGCAAAAACACTAATACAGATTCGGCATTCTTGCGCAACCTCTGAAAGACAATTTTTCATACATACAATACGACTTTGGAACGCACTTCACACAATTTTAAGATCTAACAATCACCCTGTGCAATTTAAAAAACAACTTTCTATTTCATTATCCGACTTGCAATAATATTCCTAAGACATTTTTATTTAAAAATTTGCTATATCTTTAAGTAGTTTATAACGTTGTAAACCATTTCTTGGTAAAATTTATAGAACCTTTGATTGTAACATTTATTGTTTTTACTGTTCTTAACGTTTTTTATTTAAATTTTATGTATTTATCTTATTTTATTAGTTATTAATTTTTATTAATTTTGATATAGTGATCTACAAACTTACTGCTAACTCAATGTCGTGACCTAGTCTATAATTATAAGATTTATATCTTGTTGTACTAGGAGAGAATTTAAATAATAATAATAATAATAATAATAGTCGAAATTTTTTTTTCAAAGTGGGTATCAATTTCCATTAATTTGACAAATGCTATAAATTGTGCGTTATCTTTTACAGTTTTCAAGTTATGAGAAAAAAAACTAAAATAAACTTTATGAAAATTAGATATTGTTTTTTTGTCGGCCATTCCACAGGCATAAATTTATAGAGAGAAAATGATGATTTTTGCAATTTATTCAAAGAAAAGTTTGATTTTAATAAAGAAACCAAGTGGCATCCCAAAAAATTTACTATGGGTTTTTGGGTCGATTCTATAACTTTCAATAAAGAAAGTTGGAAAAGAAATGCTATTTTGCAAAAAAACGTCTGGCAACCCTGATATGGCAACCCTAAATTTTTGTTTCGTCGTTTTTGGACCCAAGATGTCAATTAAGAGAGAGAAAAATTATGATTTTAGCAATTTATTGATAGAAAATTTTGATTTAATTAAAAAAAAAACAGGTGGCATCCCTAAAAAAATATGGATTTTTTAAAAGTTTATCTAAGCGGTTTAAGGCTAAAAATTTAATTTTTTTTTTTGAAATGTATGGTTTAAGCAAATTTAAAAAAAAAAAAAAAAACATGTGGCAATCCTGAAAGTTGCTTCTGCCGTGTACAGCGAAGAGCCGAGTTAATCAAAATCATTTTACATAGCTTCCTAGTTTTTATTTTCAATTTTTTTAAGTTCACAATTTCGATTAAAGACCAAAAAAATAACTATGCAGAATATTTGTTTAATATTCGTGTATAATATTAAACCTTTATATATAAGCTCACAACGAATCCGCTGATCGATTAAACGATCAGCTCAAAACTCACGAACTTACGAACTGAGTTGAGCTGAGTTAAGCGAACTCAGTTCGGTACTGAAATTGTGTGAAAAGCTCATGAGTTTTGAGTTTGATCGAACTCGTTCGGCTCGTTGCACAGCCCTACTATGTAAAATCAACAAGTATTTTAATCGCAAAAAATGTGTTTTTCAACCTAGTGGTGCAAGTCCATTTATGTTATACATATGTATCTTATAATTAGAGATTTTTTCCACATTTTTGACTTAGCTTACTAAAACTTTAGTTAATTTATCTTAGGCGATTGCCAAGGAAAAAAATGTGTTTGTGATACTTACGGATATAACCAAGAAATTATTGAAAAAAAATTTGAATTTTAACCCGTTTTAATTTTTCCACAAAAGAAAAATTTGCCGTGGAGTGGCTGTTGTGTAATTGTTCCCTGTTGACTCGGAAACTAACCGACCGATTTTAATATGTTTTCACATTATGTTAGAAAAAAAGTAGTTAAGCCGAAGGCTAAAAAATATTAATTAATCATATCTCAAAAACTCTATGCCGCAGATAAATTAAATTTAGTAAATGTGTAAAAGTCATTGGGATAACTATTGTTCATTGAAAAAGTGGGCGGTGCCATGCCCTCAAAAAAACAAATTCATTATATCTCTGAAAATATTTGACGCAGATAGATATAATTTAGTACATACATGTGTAAAGTCCTCACTAAAAAAATGGGTGGTACCGCGCCCTCCTAAAAGCTGATTCATCATTTCTCTAAAAATGCTTTACGCAGATATAGATAAAATTTGATACAAATACAAAGGGCATAAGGAGAAATTATATACAGTAAAAAAGTGGGCGATGCCACGCCCTATAAAAATAAAAACCAGTCATATTTCTGAAATCATTTAATGCAAGTTTGGTATTGGATTGGTATAGTGCTTCATAACGGTATGCGCAAGTTACGAAAGGGCAATGAACAAGGTTGATTAACAGTGGTAATATACTAGAAAGTATCGACACCTATACAAAAAAAAAAGTTCGAATGACCGCCCCCAGTTTGAAAGCTAATATTGAAAGAAATTTAAGGAAAAAAACGTTTTTTTTTCGGCCTCTAAATTTGATGCAGTTTTGTATTTTTTTAATCCCGCCATTTGACGTCCGATCAACAAGGATAGTATATCGTTGTAAATGTCTCAATATGGACTACATTTCAATCATAGAAGCCATTTATCTCAGATTTTTTTTTCGACTAGTTGTACTAATTATCTCAGTTTCTATCACCCTAAGGTGCCAAAGACACCTTATAGAATAAAAGCCCACAAAAAATCATAAAATTCATAGCTACAAAGTTTCCTCAAATCGTTGAAATTGAAGAAGTTATAGCGAATCTAAAAGCTCGTACAAAATATGAAAAACGGGAGGTTTCAAAACGAATATCGCCCTCTTAGACTCGAAGCGAACACTGTCAAACTGTCCAATGCATCCTTCAGCCCATCTTATTTCTTTTCTTTTCTTTGGCAATTGTTTTGCGAAGCTAAATATATTCACATTGAAAAGACTTTTAGAGTTCTTCAAAATCCGCGCTGCTTCGTTCAACATCCTCGAAATGGCAGTGAGTGGCATTTCGAAAGCAAACAATGGAATCGAAAGTTAAAAGTGAAAAGCAAGATTTGTTACGCACTGATACTCCCGTGAGCATTTTAATTACCCCGAAAAACTTTTAATATGCAAGAATAACTTGGCGAGCGAGAAAGCGCTTTATGTACCCAAACGGGCCAAAGCCAGACAATAATTCACTTTGGCACTGCCGAGCGCATTTATTGGAGCATTCGCTTTGTTTAATTAGCTACCCCCTTACGCTTGGCCATTGGATGGACCGAAGTCGTCGCCGTGGTTACAGCACCGCAAAATTCAGTTGCCAGTTTTGAGCCGCCATTCAGAACTTCAACTCAAGTGTATCCAAGGAAGTTTGCGTTGAGTTACTTTTAACTTTTCATTTAGAAAATAATTTGGTTTTTATACGCACCGACCGAGCCACCTAGCCTGCCTATTTATTTTACCACCTCCTAATGTGTTTATACTTTTACTACAGCTGTGGGAACTTTTTAACATAAAGAAAAAAAAAATTGTTAAATTTGAAATTTTAAAAATTTTTATGAATGACGAATCCCACTATTCATAGCTATTGACAAAAAGTAGACGAATCCTTTTATTTGCATTTTGTTTTGAGTTCTTTGGAGAAGTGTTTGGGAGCAAATAATTCTTACTAAGTAGCATTTATTAGTTATTCCGCCACCCAATTCTCTTACTTCTCTGTTCACACAATCATGCATTTGCCGTTTAAACGAGCAAATACAACTGCAACAACAAAAACAGCAATTACCATTGTAATTGCGCACTTACATTTACAGTAGCGAAAGTGATTGACATAAAAATGTCGTGCTATGGCACAGAGGGTAGTTTGTACACACCTCCCCGCTCATACATACAAAGCATACGATGCAACCAAGCGAGCCGTCGGACCCGTGAGTGCGCGTTTGTCCTCGCATTTTTTTAATAAGACCTACACGCCACCTCCGACAAACGTACAAATTGTGAACATTTGCAAGTGTCACAATCGCACTCGTTATCAGAATCACAATCACAATCGCAATCAGAATCAGCATTTGTTGAGTTTGTGAGTCATCCCATGAACCAGTCAACCAGCCAGACAGCGTGAGTCGTTTTAGTTGTATTGGGACTAGAGGTGGGCACGGGGTTTTTTTTTCGCGGTCTGCTTGCCTGTATTTTTCGCCCACGGGAAATGGCCTCAAAATCGAGTCTTGTATGTGTCTACATAATCTCGTAAGGGTGTTACCTTTGGCCTGGCCAATCATTTAATACCCTACACTGCAGTATTTTTTTATGGGACATGCCACACCCTCTTTCCCGAGTTCAACCAGTTTTTACTAAGAGCTTGTAGTAGCTTATAGTTTTTAGTGTCTGAGTGAAATTTAGTTGGATTATCTCAGAAAACGTTTTCAGTATAGTGTTTTGAAGCTTTTGCTTATATGGGTGGTGCCACGCCCTCATGCCCAAACTCACCTAGTTTTTTGTCAGAGCTTGCGTTTACTTTTCTTAGTGTTTTAGTGAAATTTGGTTGGATTATCGCAAATAACGCTTTCATTATAGCATTGTGAACTTTTTGCTTGTGTGTGAGGTGCCACGCCCTCAAGTCGGAATTCGCTTTTATTTTCTATCCCTAGGAACTATATGTATTTTGCTTGCGCTATTGCAAATAATTCTCTAAATATTGCGTTTTGAACATATTCTTTGTATAGGCTGTAGGCGGGTCCGTCGACCGATTTCGCTAGTTTTCAATCCCTCGTGCTAGCTTCGACGACGAAAACAGAGTACTAAATTTTATTGAATTATCTTGCTCAGTTTTCTCAAAAAAATGTAATTCCATGCACAGCCAGCCAGACAGACGGATATGACTATAACGGCTCAGGAGGTGACGCTGATCACATATACTTTTTCATACCTGCCACCCCTGAAACACCAAACTGATAAATATCAAAATGACTTACATAAGTTCATATTAACATAAATTTTCTTAATTTTTGGATTTGGATACATATGTCCCTGGTCATCAAAGGATTAATCAATAAGTTAAACTTTATGTTTGAGTCATAAAAAAGTGTTTGTGTGATAATAGTAGTTTTTTAGTGGACACTTTATTTGGCCTTGTGTCAGCACATTCTGGAAAACGTAAGGGAAAGCAACAACAAATGTGTTTAAATAAACCCAGATTGTGTCCACAAAAATACAGCTAGTATCGGGCCGGGCCTGGGCTTTGAAAAAAAATATTCGTGTGGGACCGAGCTCTTTTCAAATGCTTTTTTCGCCGGGCCTCAAAAATTATGCTCATGCTCACCTCTAACTTAGACTAAAGTCCAAATCGTGATTGCAGAAGATGACGCGAGCCGTTTCTTGTCCATATGAGGTAATGAATTGTTGACACGCAATTAAATTAAAATTCAACATACTTTGAAAAAGTGTGGGAATAATGTTTGTAATGTAATGTAATGGTGTATGTGTCGGTGTTCAGCCCCTCTTTAAAGAATTGAAAAAAATTAATTATAGTGGCTCACAGCTTATTTCGTGCAATAATTTTTTTTAACTTTAAAACACTGTATCTTTAAAACTAATTCATATATTTTCAAATTTTAAATGCAGGCTTTGACGGGAATATCTATTGTTCATAATAAATAAAAGAAAATCCACAAAATTTGATTCCTTGACGCTTAAGGCGGAAAAAACCGACCAAGCAGGAGAAATCCAAGTCACAGCTTATTTCGTGCAGATGCTTAATTTCAATTTGGAGCCAGCGTTTCGCGTTATTTAATGAGAATTTCTTTTTCTATGTTCTCTGTGTGGTATTCTCAACCAGATGCAGCCAATTTTTAGTTTGATCATGTACATGTAAGGGTAAAAAAGTGCATTTTGCAGAAATGGGTCGTCCAACAACGAAAATCGGTGATACCCCATTTTAAGAACGGCCAATCTATGCGCTAAGCTTCTTAATATGTTAGTTTGAGTCCCACCCACAATGCAAAGCACAATTGATAGCTTCGTTCATGCAAATCGGGTCCAAAATTAGGGTTAAAGTGCGTCAAACAACAATTTTAGTCAAGCTGACGATTCATTTATGGTCCACAAAATCAATACTAACCCACATTATTAGCTCCAAAAACCATCTGGGATATGCATCAAGAACTAAGTAACTCGTACAGTGCGAAAACAGGCGGCTGCATGTCCCGAGACCACAATTTTAAAGCCTAAGTAGCCCTTCATAAACAAAAGAAGCCAGAATAGCCTACATTATTTTTGATATCGAGCTCAGTATTAGCACGCCCACAAAGATTAAGACTTTTAAAGCAACGTCATAATCATGGACAAGTCTAAATTTAACATATTTGAACCTGATGACATGACATACTTATGGCGGAAACGTAATATTGAGCCGAATCGCAAAACCAAGTAGACTTTTTTGAATTTTTTTTTGCTTATGAAGGACTACTTGGGCTTTGAAGCTGTGGTCTCGGCACACGCAGCCGCCAGTTTTTGCACTGTACGAGTTATTTAGTTCTTGATGTATATCCCAGACGGTTTTTGGAGCCAATAATGTGGGTTAGTATTCATTTTATGGACCATAAATGAATCGTCAGTGGGATTAAAATTGTTGTTTGACGCACTTTTACCCTAATTTTGGACCCGATTTGCATGAACTAAGCTTTCAATTGTGCTTTGCATTGTAGGTGGGACTCAAACTAACATATTAAGAAGATTAGCGCATAGATTGGCCGTTCTTAAAAAGGGGTATCACCGATTTTCGTTGCTGGACGACCCATTTCTGCAAAATGCACTTTTTTACCCTTACATGTACATGATCAAACTAAAAATTGGCTGCATCTGGTTGAGAATACCACACAGAGAACATAGAAAAAGAAATTCTCATTAAATAACGCGAAACGCTGGCTCCAAATTGAAAATAAGCATCTGCACGAAATAAGCTGTGACTTGGATTTCTCCTGCTCGGTCGGTTTTTTCCGCCTTAAGCGTCTCGGAATCAAATTTTGTGGATTTTTTTACTTATTATGAACAATAGACATGTCCGTCTAAGCCTGCATTTAAAATTTGATGATATTTGTATAAGTTTTAAAGATACAGTGTTTTAAAGTTAAAAAAAATTACTGCACGAAATAAGCTGTGAGCCACTGTATATATGTTGTATTTTCAATAATGCCAATAATTTTATTAAATTCTGTGTTAGGAAGGAAAAACTGCTTAAGTCGATATTCGATAAAAAAGCAAAGCAACATAAATTCTATACATATAAAACGAAATTTGAATTGCTTTGCTTTCTTATCAAAAATCGACTTAAGCAGTTTTTCCTTCCTGCCACAGAATTTATAATTTCCGAACATTTAATTATTTAAAATTTTCAAGTGGTATTTGTTGAGCAACAGTGTTTTTTTGTAAAAACTGAAAACGGAATGATAGCACAACTTCTGCAGTGGCGAAATCCCTCAGTGCTGATCTGGGTTTTCATTAATTATGTACTTACGTGTGTATATCTTCTTGTTTTAACTAGCGAAGAATCTGTTAGAGCCTTACTGCAAAAATGCTGTTTGGCGTCAGGTATGTCAAATTACACCGTACATTGAGGAACGACAACGTGTGGCTTTGTTTTCGGCTGCAAATAGGAAAAATCTACTAAATTTAGTATTTCATTTATTTATTTATTTGAGTCTTTGGAAAAATCCTTACAGACTAGAACAATTTTACTTAATTTGTAGGGAAATAAGATAATCTTTACATACATATGTTACATAATAAACTATTATAAAAGTCTGAACAGCACAGATTTAAATTGAGTTTTATCCAAACAGAAATCAATTGAATATATTATTATATCTAATTTAAAAAAAAGGATAATAAAAGGATATGGAAAATAAAAAAATTTCCTGGCTTAAAATTTTTTATTCATTTGTAATAATACTTTTATGAATATTTATCAATCAACTAACATTTTAACAACTTTGTCGTTATCGTCGTCGTCACAGTCATCGTCTACACCGTCAATCGCACTTGCATTGTCATCATTTTTGGCGAGTTATTTGCATTTTGGAGTAAATTTGACTGTGCTTTCAAAAAATGGTAGAACTCGATGCTTGGATATGTCTTGCATTTCACCATGAGAATCGCTTTCAATGAGTTGACTTTTCATCTGTTAATAAATTATTAACGCCAGAAAAGGCCCATTCAACTGAAGCAGAAGCAGCCCCTGTCAAACACAAAATATACTAAACCAAATTTGCTATTTCGGCGTATTCGCAGCATTCAGCATGCAGAAGATTGAATATTTCTGTCCAGGGATTTGGAATGGAAACATTGTCGTCCCTCCACTTTATATACCCTACACCCAGGGTGTATTCACTTTGTCCTTTCGTTTGTAACGCAGAGAAGGAGGCGTGGAAAAGTATATATATTCTTTCTTGATCAGCCTCCCCTCCTGAGTCGATATAGCCATGTCCGTCTGTCTGGCTGGTAGGCTGGGTGAGTGTGCGTGGAAATACATTTTCTGGGAAAACTGATCGAGATAATTCAATGAAATTTGGTACTCCGTCGTCAAAGTTAGCTCGTAAGATTGAAAATGAGCGAAATCGGTCAACAAACGCGCCTACCGCCCATACAAAAAATATATTCAAAATGCAACTTTAGAAGTATTTTTTACGACAACGCAACCAAAATACACACAAATACTACAAATTGTAAGCGCAAGCTTAAAAAAAAACTGGGTGAAATCGGACACGAGGGCGTGGTATCTCCTATATAAGCAAAAGTTTCAAAATGCTATGCTTAAAGAGTTTTTTGAGATAATTCAACTAAATTTCACTCAAATACTAAGGATTACAAATGCACGCTCCGAGCTAAAACTAGACGAACTCGGACAAGAGGACGTGGCACCTCCCGTATAAGTGAAAGCTTCAAAACGCTATACTGAAAACGTTTTTTGAGATAATCGCACCAAATTTCACTCAGACACTAAGAACGATAAATGCAAGCTCTGATCAAAAATTGAGTGAACTCGGACAAGAGGGTGGGGCACCATGTATCCAAATTTTAAAAGTACTGCAGTGTAGGCTATTTAATGTTTGACCAGGCCAAAGGTTACACCCTTACTAGTTAATTTTATCATCGGAGCAATAATTTTCAGCTAAGCCATATTATGCGTGCAATTTCGCTCCATTTTCTATTGCATCATTCAAGTTGAGCTCATCTAATTTTAACATCACCGCTTTGACATCGGCACATGTTGGAGTCCTCGTCAACATTGCCCATGTAAATATCTTCAGCTGCTTCAATGGTTGCGTCCCAAAAATTCATCATGGTTCTCCGTACGAGGAGAACTTTACAACTTTGCGGAACCAGTGATTTTCTTTTTTTATACAAATAACAAAATTCAACCATTTCTTAAAATCGGAAATATGTGCTCCGACCACAAAATAGGTCGAAAAACAGTTTTTTTATGGAATGGCACTACAAACCAAAACAAAAATTGTCATTTCGATGTCTTGGAGTTGCTTTATCACTTATGAGGTTACATAGACATTTACATTTTTTACTTAAAATCAAAAACCATTTTTTAATATTTTTAATATTTTTTTAATTTAATTTATTCGGTCTATGAATATACATTCTTACAGACTATATAAAAAAAAATATAAACAACAAAATAAATACACTTATATTAAAAAATATTATTAAAACATAATCTTAGTTGATTTTTAGAAAAGGAGAAATCTAAGTTAATATATGAACTAATATCATTATACAATTTTAATGTTCTATAAATGGGAGCATTTGTGGCATAATTTGTGCGAACTAAACCTAAGTGAAAGAAGCATTAAACCTTAGGGCTCTTGAAGGAACATTGAAATTTATAAGATTAAGAAGTACAGGGCAGTCGACAGCACCACTAATAATATCAAATACGAATAAAAAGGACAAAATATTACGTCTATCTTCAAGTGTTTTTAGACCCAGAAGGAGACAGCGTGCATTATATGGAGGAAGAACATCATTAGAACCAGAAAAAATGGATCGTAAAGAATATCTAGTGAAAGACTTTTGAATTCGTTCAAGCCGCAATTTATGGGATTGGTAATATGGACTCCAAATGAAAGACGCGTACTCTAATCTGGATCGTACCAGACTAGTATAAAGTACCTTTAGGGTATATGGGTCCTTAAAAGAAGAACTATTACGCCTTACAAAAGCAAGCATGGAGTATGCCTTAGGAATAATATAGTCAAAATGACCATGAAATGTGAAACCAGAATCAAATACAACTCCTAGATCTTTAAACCCATTCACAGGCACAAGGGGAATATTTGAAATATGATAGGATGAAGGAATGCGTGTACAACACTTAGAGAAAGACATAAAGACACATTTATTGAGATTAAGGGACAAAAAGTTATTATTGCACCATACGTAGAGCTTGTCAACATCACTTTGTAAACGAGCAACATCAGATTCATTTTTAATTTTTAAAAATATTTTAGATCTTAATATCAGCATAAAATAAACATTTAGAGTAGCGAAACGAACAAGTAATATCATTAATGAAAATAACAAACAATAAAGGACCCAAAATGCTGCCTTGCGGAACACCAGATGTAGCAAAAAATGGAAGGGACTTAACGTTATCAAACGACACAATACATTGACGATTTGAAAGATAAGATTCTAACCATTTTAAAAAGTAAGAATGAAAACCTAATAATCTACATTTATGAATTAAAAGAGAATGGGGGATTTTATCGAATGCTTTGGAGAAGTCAGTGTAAATTACGTCTATCTGGCAACCATCTTGGAAACCTGAAAGGCAATATTCAGAGAATAATGCTAAATTAGACACAGTAGAGCGTCCCGAAACAAACCCATGTTGACAAGGGGAAATTATGTTTTTAACCATAAAAGACAGTTTATCTTTAACAATAGCCTCAAACAGTTTAGAGATTGTAGTTAACTTCGAAATATGCAAAGAAGAGTTAAAAATTAACATTAAAGGATATGCTAAATAAATAGCGCAATTTTTAATGAAAAATGCCGAGAACCCATCAGTGTCAACTGAAGTCGAGTTTTTAAATTATTAATTCCATTCAAAACATCCGTAACAGTTAAGGAAAGGGAACCAAAATTTAAAGGGGTGTCAGATATATCAGTAGAATTAAAATTATTGCTGATATTATCCAATTCAAAATTAGACTTAAAAAAGTCAGCAAAAAGATTTGCAGTACGGATCGCCTCATCCGACAGTTGATTATTCAAAAACATAGAAGATGGAAAATTTGAACATCCACGTTTTGACTTAATGAAACGCCAAAAAAATTTTGGATTTGATTTAATATTAGTTTCAAATCTCGAAATATACTGACGGTATAGGAACTTATCCAGAAAGTTGAACTCTCTCATATAATGCCTATATTTCAAAAAGTAAAATTCATTATTAGTATATATGAACTTTTTATAAAATTTAGACCGCAGGTTTTTTAATTTAAGAAGACCTCTGTTATATCATGGGCACCTAAAAGAAAATTCCTTACACTTAGATATATGTTCTTTACAAACTTCAGCAACTGACGATTTAAAAATATTAAAACACGAATCAGTATCCAAATTATGAAACAAATTATCCCAATCAATGCAATAAAAAGAGTTATTTACAATTTCAAAATTACAAGCTTTAAAATCAAAGTTCGAAAATTTTAAATCAGTATGAATATTTGCAAATTTAAAAAAAGAAACATTTAATTCAATAGGTAAATGATGAGCATTTGATGGTGACAATGGAGCAAAAGATTCAACAATTTCATGATTAATATTACTAGAAACAAAAATTAAGTCCAAAAGCCTTTTAAGTAAGTTAAAGCAATTATTTATCTGAACAAGTCCCATCTCTAGAATTTTATCAATGACACATAATTCAATATTATTGGATACATTAAATGGGGATAAATAATTATCATCAGACAAATGTACCCACTGAACACCACCAAGATTGAAATCACCAAAAACCATTAATTGACTTTTAGCACAAAGAAAACTATTAAATAGAGACGAAATGTTATCCATATGTTTATTATATAAGTCAACAGCACTATTTGGTGGAATATACGAAACTGTTATATAAAGAGACTCAGACAAGCCCTTGATTACGACGCAAAGTTGATCAATTACAGAATTGTTATTATCAAGCGAGATAATAGATGAAATAACTGCTCGGTTAACAGCAATCAATACACCCCCACCCCGAAGACAGCCAGTTGAATTTGCATCACGATCTTTACGGTAGACATTGTAGAGATGAGCATCAAAAAATTCTTCATTGTAAAAATTTGCATTCAGCCAAGTTTCAGTAAAAATGAAGACATCGAACTCGCATTGAGCAGTAGCAGTAAAAATTGAATTAGATTTGGTCCTCAGGCCTGATACATTTTGATAATAAATTTTAAGTTGATCAGTTGAGGAGTATTTGTTAGTGGCAGTTACGGGACTAGCGTTTGTTTTTCCTTCCTTGGAAAAACCGTAAAATCTTTCACACGAACATCAACAGGCCAAAGATTAGGATCGACAATCAGTTTGGATAATGAAATTGATACACCCAATTTAAAATTAACATATTTGAGATCATCAATATTAGCATCTTTTTTAATTAATTTAACGCATTCGATATGGTGCTTCTCAATATTGGTGCGGCTAGATACATATTCGATGATATTCAATTCTGATTCCGAAGGTTTGAAAGAAGATAAATGATACCATTTTTTTTGATTAATAACGCCAAGTTCAGCATTAGAATTGTTACCAACAACAATTGCACGTTTTTGTTTCTTTCTTCTTACTTCATTCCACTGATGCTCCGAGTTAGACGTAGGAGAAACAACATTCGGCGCAAGTAAAGAGAGCGGTGTGGAGCTGTATCGGAATTATATAATTTTCTAAACATTATTTGAAAAACTTACTTTTTCATAAAAAAAAATTGGAAAAAAAACAACAAACAAAACTAAAAGTAATCATTTTTATGTATTTGAAAAAAGAAAAAATCATGAAAATCGTAGCTGTTCTTGAGGATTTCCGACTCCACTATTAGTGATACGTGAGAATATTTATAACATATTTCAGACTTTATTTGCGATTAAGTTGTTTGTTCGACGATAATGATTCGAAAAAAATATGAAAAATGTATTAGGGTAACAGAAGAATATATTGAAAAGGCAAAATAAATTTGTATTTTTATTTCGGCTCCTTGCCCTCTGTTCCACGGAACAGGAATTGAACACACTCATCAACAAGGTTTGAAATCAAGTCCGTCAGAAGAATCCGCCACCTGTAGATTGCTTGCTAAAAAACGAAATTCATGGAAGTTATTACAAAGACCGATTTAGAATATTAAGAAGATGAAGCAGAGGAAAAAGAAGATAAAGAAAAAAATAAAAGTTGCAACTGTTTCTTGATTTTCAAGAACCAGTTTTATTATGGTAATATTATTTTGAGAGGTTTGTACATATTGTTACGAAATTTCCTGTCTCTAGACGATAATTTCAGTCTCTTACAGTTTTCTGAGTTCGATCACTGGATTGTGTAGCAATCAAAAACACACACTTTATTTAGTTATAAAATGGTTTATTCAAATTACAAACGTTTATTTTTACACGGTATAGTTGTTTATTTACATTCAAAATCTAATATTACAATTAGCACTTTATTTAAATACTTTCACTGGCACTGTGTGTACAACCTTTTCGCTGTATTGCTTAAAATCAACTGTCTTGCAACTCTCATGAACAGCTCCTTTTATACCCGGATGAACGTTTTAGAATTGCATTAGCGAAACATCTGGCAACATATCGTTGATTCCCTCGGCTTATAGGTTCTTGACAAAACTTGGATCACTGTTTTATTGACATCTCGACAGTATTGCCAAGTTTTAAATTTGAAAAAGCACCAAATCCGGCAAAAAAACGCGTTTTTCCCCAAAAAAGCACTAAATTCTATTTTGCAAAAAAAAAAAAAAAAAAATTAAAAGAAAACAATTCTTTTATAAAAAGACTTTTCAATAAATAATTATTATATACGTGTATATGTGCAGTTAATTATCTAAACTGCCTAAGTTCTCTCTGATATGTGAGTAAAATAAAATAAATAAAAAACAATTCAAGAAAATTTATTCTATTTTGCCTAAAAATCTGAGAAGGACTTAGGCAGTTTTGATATTTAACGACACACATAATTAGTGTCCGTCCGATTAATCGGCTTCGGCCAAAAAGTGACCTTCGGTCGGACACTACATATAATACATACATAAAATTAAGATCAATGCAATATTCTGATTTCTGGCATGCTTGCAGACTATTTATTTTTAACAGTGTTTCATCTGGTAATTCATAAGTGTCGCAGCAGCAACCATTCCATTTTAATCCATATTTAATATGGAGTAAAGAATTTATAGAATTAAATGAAAGTTTGTTCTTATTTTTGATTTAAACGCAGCCATCGAACTTAATACTCTTTCTACTTCAGCATTGGAATATGGCAATGAGAACACACTTACACAGAGCGAAGTAAAAAAAGCATAGCTTACGTTGCTAAATGAGTTTTTACCACGTTCGCGAGTATTTTAACTACATTTCGTTGCTGATTTGGATTTAACAACGCTTGAAGATCATATTTGTATGATGCGTTGCTAAATCACTCCCAAGCGTGGTTGAAACTTCTTTAGCAACGCTGGTTGCCAAGCGTTGTTAAATCCAAATCAGCAACGGAACGTGGTCAAAACACCACGAAACGTAGGTAAATCCAAATCAGCTACGAAACGTAGTCAAAACCCTCACGAACGTGGTAGAAGCTAATTTCAAAACAAATAGACTTTTAGTCAATCTCAATATAATGATGCCAGTGGCTGAGTTCGTTCACGTCCGCATCTATCACACGACAGGTTCCAGGTTCAAATCTCCCCAACAGCAAACAAAAAAATATTTATTTGAAGCAAAAATTGAAAATTATGTTGTTGACAGGAAAAAATTAGAATTTAAAAAATAATAAAAAAAATATAAACGTAGCTGAAACTCATTAAGCAACGCGCGTTGTTAAAACTGCTACAAACGAGCCATGCTCAAAATTTGGGTCGCAACGTTGTTAAAATAACCACGTTTCTGTCACTTTTGACAATGTTATTTTCTCTGTGTAGGGCTAAATTTGCTAGATCTTCAAAAGTGTTTAGGCCTTAAGAATCTTTGAAACCTTTTTCATTGATCCAAAAGGACGTAGTTAGAATTTTTTTCTAATTCCAAATTAAAAGCCTGTTCACATCAGCATTTTATGAACTTATTCAACGAGCAAAACAAAGTCTTCAAGAAGAAAAAAAAAAAAAGCACTAGAAAAAGCACTAAAAATGAAAAAGCACTACGCCAAAATTTTACGGGTAATAATCCCAAAAAAGCACTAAGTTGGCAACACTGCATCTCGAACTGTCAAGAACTTTCGTGAAGTTTCTATTTGTGCTTATTTTCGTCACAATATTTTGTTGAGCAAATTAGATAATCAGGAGGTCTTTCGTTTTGTCCGTGACCGCGTTCGCGCGTGTCTTAAAGTTAGACCCGTTACACGTGTTTTTTTTTTAAGGCGCGTGTATCGTACATAACCTAATTATAGGTTAAAAAGAAAAAAATCAATTTCAGTCAGACTGAAAATTTCGATATAGGGGAGGGGGGGCTAGTGTGGACAATTTTTATATAATTACAAATTTATAAGTATATGTAAATATATCATTTTTGTAATAAAGTAATTTTTAGCGATTACTTATACCTCTTGCCATCATAATTGCATCAATGGTTATGATTTTTTATTTTCATAAATGAACTATTAAATTATTTTAAAAAGAGCTTAGAGCCCCGTATAAGGGGCTAGTGTGGACAACCATTGATTTAACTGGGACACCATAAGAAACTTGATAATTCATACAAAAACGTTAACCCTCTCAGACACAATGTCCCTTATAAAGGACAAAAGAGTTTCTGATTTTAAAATTCACGGCTTGCTGGATGTTGGCATTTTTTTTGTTTTCTATTGATGCTGTGCAAAACAACGGCATTTTACCGTTATAAAAAAATAAATATTACGTTGACTTCATGATCATTGTCATTGTTGTGACAATTTTAATGAAAGCTTGTTATGTGTTCGAATAAGTCAAAACTTTGGCGACTCTAGAAAGTGCTTTTTTGATAAATTTTTTGATAAATAAAATCAGTGAGTGTTAACAACATATAAAACAAGTGATTCAATAAATAATATCAAAGTTATTTTTATTTACGGTAGTCTTCAGACAAGATTTTGACCTGTCCCTTATAAGGGACAATCGTACGGAGTGGTTGCCGTTTTGAGTTTTTATCACCAGAAATTTTTTTTGAAGATCTAAGGTAATTTTAATGTTTTGAAGTCGGTTTTAATGGTAATTATATGACAAATTTCATTTTGTTATAGTTTCGTATCATTTGTTTTTAAAAAAATGTCAAAAAGAAGGACATTAAATGAGGAAGAAATTTTAGAAGCCCTCGAAATTGCTTCCGATTTAGAAGATTTTGATGAGGATGAGGAAGGTATTGAAATAGCTGTAGAGAGTGTTCATAATGCAGAATTTTCCATCGTTATCTGCAATGAAAGAGCAAGTCAAGACGTGAGTGATGAAAATGAGGAAGTTATTTTTGATAGCATGGATGTACCAATCCTCGATCAACAAGATCTTCAAGATTTGGGTGTAAACATATCTGACTTGGTTGATCTTATCGAGGAAACCGAACCGTCCTCATCATCAGGCGAACTGCAATTTACAAAAAAAAAGGAAATTGTTTGGAAAACGAGATTGCTTCAAGAAGATGAACCAAATGGTATGAATTTTGTTCAACCAGAAGAAGAAGATCAGGCTGTGGGCACACCTTACTCCTATTTTTCGAAGTATTTTACAGATAGTTTTTATGCATCTGCAGCACATTTTACAAATGTATATGCTATACAAAAAGGAAGTAATAACTTCAAACCTTGTAATGCTGATGAAATTCGAGTGCTATTTGCTCAACATATAATGATGAGCTGCTTCAAACTGCCACGAGTGCGAATGTACTATGACAGACGCTGGGGAATTCCATTTTTTACAGAAAATATGTCTGTCAATAGATTTTTTTCACTGCGAAGTCATTTGCATTTAACTGATGTTTCAGTTCGCCCGCCAGATTGCAAAGATCGCTTGTATAAAGTTCGTCCCATCATTGAACAGGTTCGTCGTAGATTGAAAGAACTACCTTTGGAAGAAAACCTATGCGAAGATGAACAGATAATACCATTTAAAGGAAAATTTTATGCCAAACAGTACATAAAAGGAAAACCATGCCCATGGGACATAAAAGTATATTTCCTTTGCGGAAAAAGCGGAATACCATACGATTTTATAGTGTATCAAGGTTCGACCACTCCTTTGAATAAAAATCTTATGAAAACAATTGGCAGTGGATCCACTATTGTACTGGAGCTTTCAAAAAGAATTCCCCTTGATGAAAAGGGACATAAGTTATACTTCGATAACTATTTCCCATCGTTTCAGCTGTTTGAAATTCTTTTGAACAGAGGCATTTTTGCAGCAGGTACAGTTCGTGTAAACCGTTTTTCAAATCCTCCTTTACCTGATCAAAAGGCAATGTCCAAGAGGGGTCGTGGAGCATCTGCACAATGCTTTAGTGAAAATGGAAAAGTAATTTTTACAAGATGGTTTGACAATAAAGTCGTGAATTCTTGCATCCAATTTTGTTGGAATTGGGTTGGAAGATAAAGCTCAAAGATGGGATAAAGAATCAGCTCAATTTGTGGAAGTTACTCGTGCAGAAGTTGTGCGTCTGTATAACATATGCATGGGTGGAGTTGATCTGTTAGATCAAATGATTCAGTTCGCCCGCCAGATTGCAAAGATCGCTTGTATAAAGTTCGTCCCATCATTGAACAGGTTCGTCGTAGATTGAAAGAACTACCTTTGGAAGAAAACCTATGCGTAGATGAACAGATAATACCATTTAAAGGAAAATTTTATGCCAAACAGTACATAAAAGGAAAACCATGCCCATGGGACATAAAAGTATATTTCCTTTGCGGAAAAAGCGGAATACCATACGATTTTATAGTGTATCAAGGTTCGACCACTCCTTTGAATAAAAATCTTATGAAAACAATTGGCAGTGGATCCACTATTGTACTGGAGCTTTCAAAAAGAATTCCCCTTGATGAAAAGGGACATAAGTTATAGTTCGATAACTATTTCCCATCGTTTCAGCTGTTTGAAATTCTTTTGAACAGAGGCATTTTTGCAGCAGGTACAGTTCGTGTAAACCGTTTTTCAAATCCTCCTTTACCTGATCAAAAGGCAATGTCCAAGAGGGGTCGTGGAGCATCTGCACAATGCTTTAGTGAAAATGGAAAAGTAATTTTTACAAGATGGTTTGACAATAAAGTCGTGAATCTTGCATCCAATTTTGTTGGAATTGGGTTGGAAGATAAAGCTCAAAGATGGGATAAAGAATCAGCTCAATTTGTGGAAGTTACTCGTGCAGAAGTTGTGCGTCTGTATAACATATGCATGGGTGGAGTTGATCTGTTAGATCAAATGATTCAGTACTATAGAATCAATATTCGCACTTCGAAGTGGACGCTACGTGTTATAATGCACTTCATGGATGGAGTACAGAGCTGACTGCATAAAAAAATTAACTCCAACCAAACACATCCTTGATTCATTACATTTTCGCTTAGAGGTATCTAATTCCCTACTTCAAGTTCAACAGGTTCACCAGCAGCCTGTTATAGAAACACCAAAACGTGGAAGACCTTCAAAGCTTAGTGCAACAGCACCATCTACTTCTGCAAATAATGCTGAAATGGAAGAAAATAATGACGACATGTTTCCATCAACTGCTCCAAAACGAAAGCGGCCAATGCAGCATCAGCCACCAAAAGAGGTACGAACGGACGCCAGTCTACATATCCCATATTTTGTAGACACCAAAAATAATGGACGTTGCAAGAATGGGGACTGCGATAAAAAAACATTCATTTTATGCAAGAAGTGCAACGTATATTTATGTTTGAAAAGGGGAAGTAATTGTTTTGCTGCATATCATGAAAAATAACTGATCTATTCCTATCTTATTGTATTCTACTATTAGATGTACATATCCTTCAGTGAACTTTTTGAACTTTTTCTACTTTTTTTGTTTTTTTCAGCAAACTTAAGTTTATATTTTTATATTCATAAAAAATCTTCTTTATAAATAAAATAAAAATGAAAAAAGAAACTATTTAGTTCGAGCATCAATAAAAAATAATGTAAATATTGGTAAGAATTTTGGGTACTTAGCGTACGAATGTCCCATATATGGGACATGGATTTTCGGTCCAGAGGTACATTTAGTTATAAAATGGTTTATTCAAATTACAAACGTTTATTTTTACACGGTATAGTTGTTTATTTACATTCAAAATCTAATATTACAATTAGCACTTTATTTAAATACTTTCACTGGCACTGTGTGTACAACCTTTTCGCTGTATTGCTTAAAATCAACTGTCTTGCAACTCTCATGAACAGCTCCTTTTATACCCGGATGAACGTTTTAGAATTGCATTAGCGAAACATCTGGCAACATATCGTTGATTCCCTCGGCTTATAGGTTCTTGACAAAACTTGGATCACTGTTTTATTGACATCTCGACAGTATTGCCAAGTTTTAAATTTGAAAAAGCACCAAATCCGGCAAAAAAACGCGTTTTTCCCCAAAAAAGCACTAAATTCTATTTTGCAAAAAAAAAAAAAAAAAAATTAAAAGAAAACAATTCTTTTATAAAAAGACTTTTCAATAAATAATTATTATATACGTGTATATGTGCAGTTAATTATCTAAACTGCCTAAGTTCTCTCTGATATGTGAGTAAAATAAAATAAATAAAAAACAATTCAAGAAAATTTATTCTATTTTGCCTAAAAATCTGAGAAGGACTTAGGCAGTTTTGATATTTAACGACACACATAATTAGTGTCCGTCCGATTAATCGGCTTCGGCCAAAAAGTGACCTTCGGTCGGACACTACATATAATACATACATAAAATTAAGATCAATGCAATATTCTGATTTCTGGCATGCTTGCAGACTATTTATTTTTAACAGTGTTTCATCTGGTAATTCATAAGTGTCGCAGCAGCAACCATTCCATTTTAATCCATATTTAATATGGAGTAAAGAATTTATAGAATTAAATGAAAGTTTGTTCTTATTTTTGATTTAAACGCAGCCATCGAACTTAATACTCTTTCTACTTCAGCATTGGAATATGGCAATGAGAACACACTTACACAGAGCGAAGTAAAAAAAGCATAGCTTACGTTGCTAAATGAGTTTTTACCACGTTCGCGAGTATTTTAACTACATTTCGTTGCTGATTTGGATTTAACAACGCTTGAAGATCATATTTGTATGATGCGTTGCTAAATCACTCCCAAGCGTGGTTGAAACTTCTTTAGCAACGCTGGTTGCCAAGCGTTGTTAAATCCAAATCAGCAACGGAACGTGGTCAAAACACCACGAAACGTAGGTAAATCCAAATCAGCTACGAAACGTAGTCAAAACCCTCACGAACGTGGTAGAAGCTAATTTCAAAACAAATAGACTTTTAGTCAATCTCAATATAATGATGCCAGTGGCTGAGTTCGTTCACGTCCGCATCTATCACACGACAGGTTCCAGGTTCAAATCTCCCCAACAGCAAACAAAAAAATATTTATTTGAAGCAAAAATTGAAAATTATGTTGTTGACAGGAAAAAATTAGAATTTAAAAAATAATAAAAAAAATATAAACGTAGCTGAAACTCATTAAGCAACGCGCGTTGTTAAAACTGCTACAAACGAGCCATGCTCAAAATTTGGGTCGCAACGTTGTTAAAATAACCACGTTTCTGTCACTTTTGACAATGTTATTTTCTCTGTGTAGGGCTAAATTTGCTAGATCTTCAAAAGTGTTTAGGCCTTAAGAATCTTTGAAACCTTTTTCATTGATCCAAAAGGACGTAGTTAGAATTTTTTTCTAATTCCAAATTAAAAGCCTGTTCACATCAGCATTTTATGAACTTATTCAACGAGCAAAACAAAGTCTTCAAGAAGAAAAAAAAAAAAAGCACTAGAAAAAGCACTAAAAATGAAAAAGCACTACGCCAAAATTTTACGGGTAATAATCCCAAAAAAGCACTAAGTTGGCAACACTGCATCTCGAACTGTCAAGAACTTTCGTGAAGTTTCTATTTGTGCTTATTTTCGTCACAATATTTTGTTGAGCAAATTAGATAATCAGGAGGTCTTTCGTTTTGTCCGTGACCGCGTTCGCGCGTGTCTTAAAGTTAGACCCGTTACACGTGTTTTTTTTTTAAGGCGCGTGTATCGTACATAACCTAATTATAGGTTAAAAAGAAAAAAATCAATTTCAGTCAGACTGAAAATTTCGATATAGGGGAGGGGGGGCTAGTGTGGACAATTTTTATATAATTACAAATTTATAAGTATATGTAAATATATCATTTTTGTAATAAAGTAATTTTTAGCGATTACTTATACCTCTTGCCATCATAATTGCATCAATGGTTATGATTTTTTATTTTCATAAATGAACTATTAAATTATTTTAAAAAGAGCTTAGAGCCCCGTATAAGGGGCTAGTGTGGACAACCATTGATTTAACTGGGACACCATAAGAAACTTGATAATTCATACAAAAACGTTAACCCTCTCAGACACAATGTCCCTTATAAAGGACAAAAGAGTTTCTGATTTTAAAATTCACGGCTTGCTGGATGTTGGCATTTTTTTTGTTTTCTATTGATGCTGTGCAAAACAACGGCATTTTACCGTTATAAAAAAATAAATATTACGTTGACTTCATGATCATTGTCATTGTTGTGACAATTTTAATGAAAGCTTGTTATGTGTTCGAATAAGTCAAAACTTTGGCGACTCTAGAAAGTGCTTTTTTGATAAATTTTTTGATAAATAAAATCAGTGAGTGTTAACAACATATAAAACAAGTGATTCAATAAATAATATCAAAGTTATTTTTATTTACGGTAGTCTTCAGACAAGATTTTGACCTGTCCCTTATAAGGGACAATCGTACGGAGTGGTTGCCGTT
This sequence comes from Calliopum simillimum, assembly GCA_951812925.1. Lineage (NCBI taxonomy): Eukaryota > Metazoa > Arthropoda > Insecta > Diptera > Lauxaniidae > Calliopum > Calliopum simillimum. The sequence goes on along the minus strand of OX638371.1, from coordinate 119,184,059 downwards.
TTGAGTTTTTATCACCAGAAATTTTTTTTGAAGATCTAAGGTAATTTTAATGTTTTGAAGTCGGTTTTAATGGTAATTATATGACAAATTTCATTTTGTTATAGTTTCGTATCATTTGTTTTTAAAAAAATGTCAAAAAGAAGGACATTAAATGAGGAAGAAATTTTAGAAGCCCTCGAAATTGCTTCCGATTTAGAAGATTTTGATGAGGATGAGGAAGGTATTGAAATAGCTGTAGAGAGTGTTCATAATGCAGAATTTTCCATCGTTATCTGCAATGAAAGAGCAAGTCAAGACGTGAGTGATGAAAATGAGGAAGTTATTTTTGATAGCATGGATGTACCAATCCTCGATCAACAAGATCTTCAAGATTTGGGTGTAAACATATCTGACTTGGTTGATCTTATCGAGGAAACCGAACCGTCCTCATCATCAGGCGAACTGCAATTTACAAAAAAAAAGGAAATTGTTTGGAAAACGAGATTGCTTCAAGAAGATGAACCAAATGGTATGAATTTTGTTCAACCAGAAGAAGAAGATCAGGCTGTGGGCACACCTTACTCCTATTTTTCGAAGTATTTTACAGATAGTTTTTATGCATCTGCAGCACATTTTACAAATGTATATGCTATACAAAAAGGAAGTAATAACTTCAAACCTTGTAATGCTGATGAAATTCGAGTGCTATTTGCTCAACATATAATGATGAGCTGCTTCAAACTGCCACGAGTGCGAATGTACTATGACAGACGCTGGGGAATTCCATTTTTTACAGAAAATATGTCTGTCAATAGATTTTTTTCACTGCGAAGTCATTTGCATTTAACTGATGTTTCAGTTCGCCCGCCAGATTGCAAAGATCGCTTGTATAAAGTTCGTCCCATCATTGAACAGGTTCGTCGTAGATTGAAAGAACTACCTTTGGAAGAAAACCTATGCGAAGATGAACAGATAATACCATTTAAAGGAAAATTTTATGCCAAACAGTACATAAAAGGAAAACCATGCCCATGGGACATAAAAGTATATTTCCTTTGCGGAAAAAGCGGAATACCATACGATTTTATAGTGTATCAAGGTTCGACCACTCCTTTGAATAAAAATCTTATGAAAACAATTGGCAGTGGATCCACTATTGTACTGGAGCTTTCAAAAAGAATTCCCCTTGATGAAAAGGGACATAAGTTATACTTCGATAACTATTTCCCATCGTTTCAGCTGTTTGAAATTCTTTTGAACAGAGGCATTTTTGCAGCAGGTACAGTTCGTGTAAACCGTTTTTCAAATCCTCCTTTACCTGATCAAAAGGCAATGTCCAAGAGGGGTCGTGGAGCATCTGCACAATGCTTTAGTGAAAATGGAAAAGTAATTTTTACAAGATGGTTTGACAATAAAGTCGTGAATTCTTGCATCCAATTTTGTTGGAATTGGGTTGGAAGATAAAGCTCAAAGATGGGATAAAGAATCAGCTCAATTTGTGGAAGTTACTCGTGCAGAAGTTGTGCGTCTGTATAACATATGCATGGGTGGAGTTGATCTGTTAGATCAAATGATTCAGTTCGCCCGCCAGATTGCAAAGATCGCTTGTATAAAGTTCGTCCCATCATTGAACAGGTTCGTCGTAGATTGAAAGAACTACCTTTGGAAGAAAACCTATGCGTAGATGAACAGATAATACCATTTAAAGGAAAATTTTATGCCAAACAGTACATAAAAGGAAAACCATGCCCATGGGACATAAAAGTATATTTCCTTTGCGGAAAAAGCGGAATACCATACGATTTTATAGTGTATCAAGGTTCGACCACTCCTTTGAATAAAAATCTTATGAAAACAATTGGCAGTGGATCCACTATTGTACTGGAGCTTTCAAAAAGAATTCCCCTTGATGAAAAGGGACATAAGTTATAGTTCGATAACTATTTCCCATCGTTTCAGCTGTTTGAAATTCTTTTGAACAGAGGCATTTTTGCAGCAGGTACAGTTCGTGTAAACCGTTTTTCAAATCCTCCTTTACCTGATCAAAAGGCAATGTCCAAGAGGGGTCGTGGAGCATCTGCACAATGCTTTAGTGAAAATGGAAAAGTAATTTTTACAAGATGGTTTGACAATAAAGTCGTGAATCTTGCATCCAATTTTGTTGGAATTGGGTTGGAAGATAAAGCTCAAAGATGGGATAAAGAATCAGCTCAATTTGTGGAAGTTACTCGTGCAGAAGTTGTGCGTCTGTATAACATATGCATGGGTGGAGTTGATCTGTTAGATCAAATGATTCAGTACTATAGAATCAATATTCGCACTTCGAAGTGGACGCTACGTGTTATAATGCACTTCATGGATGGAGTACAGAGCTGACTGCATAAAAAAATTAACTCCAACCAAACACATCCTTGATTCATTACATTTTCGCTTAGAGGTATCTAATTCCCTACTTCAAGTTCAACAGGTTCACCAGCAGCCTGTTATAGAAACACCAAAACGTGGAAGACCTTCAAAGCTTAGTGCAACAGCACCATCTACTTCTGCAAATAATGCTGAAATGGAAGAAAATAATGACGACATGTTTCCATCAACTGCTCCAAAACGAAAGCGGCCAATGCAGCATCAGCCACCAAAAGAGGTACGAACGGACGCCAGTCTACATATCCCATATTTTGTAGACACCAAAAATAATGGACGTTGCAAGAATGGGGACTGCGATAAAAAAACATTCATTTTATGCAAGAAGTGCAACGTATATTTATGTTTGAAAAGGGGAAGTAATTGTTTTGCTGCATATCATGAAAAATAACTGATCTATTCCTATCTTATTGTATTCTACTATTAGATGTACATATCCTTCAGTGAACTTTTTGAACTTTTTCTACTTTTTTTGTTTTTTTCAGCAAACTTAAGTTTATATTTTTATATTCATAAAAAATCTTCTTTATAAATAAAATAAAAATGAAAAAAGAAACTATTTAGTTCGAGCATCAATAAAAAATAATGTAAATATTGGTAAGAATTTTGGGTACTTAGCGTACGAATGTCCCATATATGGGACATGGATTTTCGGTCCAGAGGTACATTTTTCTTGAAATTTTTTTACAGAATCGTATTCAGCGTTGTCATATTAGCCTAAGTGCAAATTTTCAGAATTTTAGCTCAACGCTCTGATTTTTGTGTCTGAGAGGGTTAAGAAAGAGTTCAGATACATGTTTATTCAAGAAAATAATGATGTAATACAAATAAAAAATTAACTGCTGTTCCATGTTGTATTTGGAGAAATTTATATCAAACTTCATATATATAACTTGCTGATCGCGATGTTTCCGACAGTTGTTGTGGTTGTGGCAGCTTTGCCACTATTTCATTTCGGTAAATTTCGCTGGTATCCGGTAAATCGGGATACGTGAATCTGTCGTTCTTTCTTTTTAGTAACGTACTCCCTTGGAACGGCTTTTAAAAATTGTCTGACGATTTCTGAAGTCATTTCAGCTGCTGCGGACATGTCCACACTAGCCCCATTTCATGCCTTTTTAAAGAAAAATATTTTTTTTTAACCTTACGGTAAAGTTTTTCAAAAATAATTTTAATGGTTTAAATAAACACTATTTTAAGTTATATTATCTATTAACACTACAGCAGAAGAATAATTATTTTAAACTAATTCACTGAAACTATATCACTGAAATTACGAAACAACAAAAAAATTACTTTTTGCTGCGTAAAACACGTTCGGTCACGTAATCATGGAAAGCTGAACTGTCAACAAATGAATTTTTTTTGGTGATGCAGAGTGAAAAATAAAAAACAGAAACAAAAAATTGAAAACGGTGCGAGAATTTGAATTCGTCCACACTAGCCCCCAGTCCACACTAGCCCCCAGTCCACACTAGCCCCCCCCCCTCCCCTATAATAATTTTATAAGTCTGTAAAGACGCTACGCTGAGAGCTGTGATGAAAACCTAGTGTTTACGGCAGCTCTCGTTATTAGGGACCTATGTTACTCGTAATGAGTAGCATATTCGAAGAAGAAGAAGTAGATAATCATGACTAGCACAAATATTCAGAAATTTCAATCTATATTGAATCGGCGGAATCAAACTATTAACATAATTTAGCACTCAGAACTATAAATTCCATCAATTTTATATTAACATGCAGAACTTGATAAAGTTGGTAGTACACGTAATATCTTGTAGTACAAATTTACCTTGACTTAAGTCAAATGACTTCTATGCCAGTAGACCATTGCAAGCATAAAAACAGCGCTTATCTCCGTGAGCAAACCGTAAATCAGTAAATAAAGGTAAACCATTTTAATATGTCGCTGTCACACAAATTAACGTTGAGTTCTGATCCGGATGATAAATTGTGTCTGCGAAGCACAAAAAAGAAGAAAAAAGAAAAAAAATATGATATAGACAAACCAAAAAACCCAAGCATTTGTTCCTTTTCAGTGATGCAATTTTTTGCTTGCTCCATTTTGAAGAAGAGCATTCCTCATGCCGGTAAAAATGGCTAAAAAAAATGGAAGAAACGACACACAAAAACTACGCATAGTATGCACAAGTATGTAGTTAAATGACACAGGAATTTCCCAAAGAATGATTACGCTTGAGCGCCATTTTTGTGGTACAATGGCAATCGCGGTGGATATTTTGGGTTTTATGAACGCATACTGTGAAGCAACGATAACTAAAATTTGGCTTAAACAATGAAAATGCAACAAAAAAAAAAAAATAAAATTATGCTGTAAGTACTCTTATATCAAAACTAACTGATTACGGTGTCGTCACTTTCTTCGCAAGTTTTATTATGAGCTTCTGCAGTGACCTTCATTCCGTGAAGCATTGATGGTGTCACTTTCAATGAGTTTTCTGTCCTATCTACAACGCGTCTCCTTATTTATATCGTGGACCTTAAATACAACCCATTCCTTTGTGAAAGACAGGAACATTTCCTATTAATATTGCTGTAGATTTCTCTATATCTCCGCGAGGGTTGAGAGTCAAAAACGGCATACGAAAAATACGTACACTCTCTAATAATCTTAAAACACTTTCCAAGTTCGTTGTCGTGCTAATCGGTTTTATCGCTTGCAAGACTTAATGCGGGCTGTTTTCTCACAAATGAATGAATAGTTCCTCTCATCGCATTAATGTGGAGTGAATATAATAGATCGACAATTTCTAACGTGTGTAGCATTTCGATGCAAATAAACCTGAGGTGAACAGATAGTGTGTTTGATTTGTAGAAAGACAATGGGATGTAATCTAGAGAAATACGTGAATAGATTTCCTCAGTACTAGAGATGTCATATTGAGAATCCTGGGATTCCGGGATCATTCTGCCTTACAGTTTGTATTGAAGATTCTGTGATTGGCAACGAAGGATACCGTGGTTTGCGGTACCATATAAAAAGTTATTGAATGATTCGAAGTAATAATTTGAAAGTGAATATGTCGCAATATGTTTTGTTAAAAAAGTCATAATAACTAAAAGAAATATGGGAATTTACGTTTAAAACTCGAAGATTAGATAAATTTACGAACTTATTAGATTTTCTTAGGGCAAAAAGTTGTGAACATTGTGAAATCTGCCTCAGAGACAAATCACGCCAAGTGTGTACCCCAAATTCCACTTTTTTCTGAAATTTAATTCTAATCACCTGAATCTAATGCTTATATTATTAGTAAATATTCCTTATACAAAAAATTTTTAAATTTTTAAAATTTGATTTTTTACATAATTTTTTATAAAATTCAAAACTGATTTAACTAAAATTTTTAACATTTATTTCATGAAAACTGTTTACCCAAACTTAATGAAATTTTGCAGGCATATAAAAAAATGCCAAATTTTAAAAAAATAATTAAAAAAAATTTTTTTTTTTTATTTTGTTATTTTTTTAAAATTTTTAAATAAACAATTTCCTTTTTTTATGCTTTCTTAATGAGATAATTTTTTAATTTTTTCTTTATTAGAAGCGTATAATATTTGAGTTCTTACGTTCGAAAGGAAAGTGGACTGCCCGGCACTATTTATACCAAATTTACCTATTTAACTGCGTAGCGGCGAGCTCTAAATCTGCAGCTCACGCTATTTAGGCCAGTCAAATTATGATTTTACATCGGAATGAGAGATAATAAGCTGAAAACTGGTATACACCTTCATTATAGTGTTCTAACAGTAGTCTCAAAAGTCTTGTATCTGCGTCTTAAGTTATTCAAAGTCAAAGATCAAAAAATCAGTTTCTTGCAAATATCTCGCAAACGGTTGCTTTTTCAGAAAAATAGGGCCGTACAATTTTGTAGCCCTGGTAATTTTCTATAAAAAAATCCTCAGAGTTGTTTTCGTACGCCTTATAGTTTAGGAGATATTCCAATTAGAAAAGTGGTAAAGCTTGGTTATTCATACATGCAACGTATTAGTGTGCATAGCAATATGTTGATTTTTAAAGGGCCATAACTCAAGAACAATGAGTCGCACAAAAAAATCAAAGCCATCTGTTTATAGGGAATTTTACGAATTTTACGTATGATCTATAAATGATAAACAATATATGTACACATAAAATTTATCGTTTAAGAGTTATCCTATAAAGTTTAAGAAAACGTAAAAAACCTGTTTTTATAGAATAGCTCCTAAAATCCTAAATTGTTTGTATACATATGTCGTATATTTTTTATAGAGCATAAAATTCCCTATAAATAGATCGTTTTGATTTTTTCATGCGACTCATCATTCTTGAGTTATGGCAAAATCAACATACGCACACTAATACGCTGCATGTATGAATTACCAAGCTTTACCACATTTCTAATTGGAATATCTCCTAAACTATAAGCCGTACGAAAACAACTCTGAGGACTTTTTTTTAGGAAATTACCAGGGCTACAAAATTGTACGGCCCTATTTCTCTGAAAAAGTAACCGTTTGCGAGATATTTGCAAGAAACTGATTTTTTGATCTTTGACCTTGAATAACTTAAGACGCAGATACGAGACTTTTGAGACTACTGTTAGAACACTATAATGAAGGTGTATACCAGTTTTCAGCTTATTATCTCTCATTCCGATGTAAAATCATAATTTGACTGGCCTAAATAGCGTGAGCTGTAGATTTAGAGCTCGCCGCTACGCAGTTAAATAGGTAAATTTGGTAAAAATAGTGCCGCGCAGTCCACTTTCCTTTCGAACGTAAGAACTCAAATATTATACGCTTCTAATAAAGAAAAAATTAAAAAATTATCTCATTAAGAAAGCATAAAAAAAGAAAATTGTTTATTTAAAAACTTAAAAAAAATAACAAAATAAAAAAAAAAAATTTTTTTTAATTATTTTTTTAAAATTTGACATTTTTTTTATATGCCTGCAAAATTTCATTTAGTTTGGGTAAACAGTTTTCATGAAATAAATGTTCAAAATTTTAGTTAAATCAATTTTGAATTTTATAAAAAATTATGTAAAAAATCAAATTTTAAAAATTTAAAAATTTTTTGTATAAGGAATATTTACTAATAATATAAGCATTAGATTCAGGTGATTAGAATTAAATTTCAACAAGAAGTGGAATTTGGGGTACACACTTGACGTGATTTGTCTCCTCGATGATATTTAAAAAAAAAACTAGAAAGGGTGTTGCCTTTGGCCTGGCCAAACATTAAATACCCTACCCTGCAGTATTTTGAAAGTTTTGTTTATATCGGAGGTGACACGCCCTCTTGTCTGAATTCACCCAGTTTTTTCTCAGAGTTTGAATTTATAGTTCTTAGTATTTGAGTGAAATTTGGTTGGAATATTTAAAAAAATGTTTTCAGTATAGCATTTTGAACCTTTTGCTTGTATGGGAGGTGACACGCCCTCTTGTCCGATTTTGTCCAGTTTTTGTTTAAAGCTTGTATTTATAATTCTTAGTGTTTGAGTAAAATTAAGTTTGGTTATCTAAAAAAACGCTTTCAGTATAGCGTTCTGAAGCTTTTGCTTATATAAGAGGAGCCACGCCCTCTTGTCCGAATTCGCCTAGTTTTTGCACAGAGCTTACGCTTACAATTCGTACTATTAATGTTTATTTTGGTTGTATTATCGGGAAAAATACTCAAAAAGGGTCATTTTGAATATATTTTTTGTATGGGTGGTAGACGTGACCGTTGACTGATTTCGCTCATTTTCAATCCCACGAGCTAACTTTGACGACTGAGGCTGTGCACCAAATGTATTTCCACACACAGCCAAGCAGCTAACCAGCCAGCCAGACAGACGGACATGGCTATATCGACTCAGGAGCTGACGCTGATCAAGAATATGTATACTTTTACATATCTGCCACGCTTCCTTCTCTGCGTTACAAACGGAAGAACAAAGTGAATATACCCTTGGTGTAGGGTATAATAAAATTTCACTATAGTTCCTAAAAGTAGGGTGATATACTGACTCAAATGACAAAGTCCAGTTAAAATTTCAAAGGCTTGCATTGATTTTCGGATGATGGATGTTATAATGTACAAATCTTTAGTTATTCAGTTATTTTTTACTGAAATGGTTATAAATAAAAATTTGGACTATAACAAAACATTTGATTGAACTGAGCCGATAAGTACCAGGAAAATTGCGTGAAGGTAAATACCAACAAAATTGCAAAATTTCTTAAAGTTTCCATGCCTAAAGTAATTTAAATAATTTTTTGTGATATCTTTGTTGTAAAATTTTACTAACTTTGTCAAGTCTGTAAGAATGTTTATTATTCATAGACGGCAATAAATAAAAAAAAAAAAAATTAAACCCTAGCTTCGAGCTTTGTACGTCTTGATGTACACAATTTTTGGATCTTCCGAAAGACTGTTCCCGAATTCAGTGAAAGAAGTCTGGGAAAAGTTATAACCGTGTGGCAGATCACCAAATATAACGTTAATCAGAAATTACGGCAAACACAAAATTTCCACCATGTATACCTTCAATATATGTACATGATAAAGCATACAAGAAACATAAAACAACTGTAGAAAAAAAAACAACAGAAAAAAAAATTTTATCAAATTTTTCATTGAAAACAACATTTAATACTAGCGCTAAGTTTAAAATCATTAAATACAATACATTTAAAGTAATTTGCTTAAAATTAATATTAGGAAAAGTGCGTTGCAAGTGTAAATTATTTTCCTTTTGGTCATGGTATCCAGCCTTGTACTCTATTAGAATCCGTTTCTTTTGGTGCCAAAGAGTCTTTAGTGATGGAATACTAATTTGACAGTAACACAAAACTACTGTATATACTCAACTAGAACAGAATCTAGCAACATACGAATTTGTATATTCAATATTCATATTCAACTTAGAATCAAACTTCACTTGTAATAAAACTTTCATACGAACAACATAAATTTTCCACTGAAATAAAACTTATCTTGTTTTATTATAATTATTAGGTTATGGGCCCAGGAATTAATTCAATAGTGAGAGTTATTCGTGGTTTCTGAATATTTGCGTTAAAGGAAAGATTTTCGGTTAAGTAAAATCACACGCAAAAATTTACTATTGAATTGGGCGCGTGCTGTTCGTGTGCTGCTGAGAAATTGTTGCTGCAAGTCAATTATGGAGTCTAACATGCAAAAGGTGAAGCCATTTAATGGTACAAATTTCTCGAATTGGAAATATCGGATTAGAATTTTGCTGGAAGAAAAGGGTCTGGAAAAGTTTTTAATGACTTCATTGAATACGTTGCTGAGCGCTGCTTCAGATGATAAGGTAAAAAAACAATTAAAAAGTGAGGAGAAAAAGTGCAAATCGATTTTGGTGCAATGTATTGGCGATTCTCAATTGGAATATATTAAAGACAAGGAGTTTGCAAAAGATATATATGATACATTAGTTGGTGTGTTTGAACGTAAAAGTGTAGCCGGTCAATTGTTGTTACGAAAGCAGTTATTGACAATGAGATACAAAGATGGCGACGACATAAATGAATATTTTCTTCAATTTGATTATATAGTGCGTGAATTAAAATCGATTGGTGCGACTTTGGAAGATCTCGACATTGTTTGCCATTTAATTTTAACGTTGCCAAAAAGTTTCGATGGTTTGGTCACGGCGCTGGAAACAATGGACAGTAATAAATTAACAATAGAATTTGTTAAAAGTCGTCTTTTGGATGAATGCGGAAAGCGTGCTGCTAATAATGTTCCTCGTGTTAAATCAAATGATTCAGTTGCTATGCAAGCAGATTTTTCAAAAATTGTTTGCTATCGTTGTAAAAAGGTGGGACACATCAAAGCCAATTGCAGAGTTAAATTCTCGAAGAAAAATGGTTCGTACGTTAAGAAAGATGCTGGTGCAAATTGTGTTGAGAAATGTGAAAGTCCAGAATTTATGTTTTGTGAAGAAGCAAGTACACATTGTGAGCTGAATAGCGGTGGTTCTGTGTCATGCTGTATGATTGCCAAATCGAGTGATGCTGTACACCAAGTACAATTTGTTTTGGATTCGGGCGCAACACATCATATCGTCAATAATAAAACATTATTCAGCAAAATGCAAAGGATTGAACCGATTATTATTTCGACTGCAAAGAATGGTACATCATTGGTAGCGAAACAACAAGGAGATATTTCAATCAAGATTTTTTTCAACGGTGATTGTTCAACAAAAATTATTCAAAATGTTTTGTATGTTGAAAATCTTAAGTGCAATTTGTTGTCAATTCGCCAGTTGACTGATAAAGGTTATAAGGTAACTTTTGGTGGTGATAATGCATTTATTTCGAAAAATGGTAAAAATATATGTGCTGCTCATCGTAATGGTCAACTGTATCAAACAACTTTCTACATTGAGCCGAGTGTGTTTGCTGGAATTGCTGACATGGAAAAATTCAATATGTTGTCACAAAATGTGTGGCATTTTCGTCTAGGACATTTGAATATCAATGATATGAAGAAGATGGTAAATCAAAATATGGTGACTGGATTAGAAAAACTGAAGATAAATGCTGATCACAAATTTTGTGAATCCTGTGTACTTGGTAAACAAACGCGTTTATCGTTTCCACCAAGAAAAGAGATACGTTCTAAGAGAGTTTTGGAATTGATTCATACAGACGTCAGTGGTCCGATGAGTGAACCAGCACATGACGGTTCCAGATATTTTGTTGCTTTTACTGATGACTTTTCACGTGCATCAATGGTTTATTGCATAAAACAGAAAAGCGAAGTTTTTAATAAATTTCAAGAGTATATTGCTATGGCTGAGGCGCAACACGGACAAAGAATTGCAAAATTGCAATTGGATAATGGCGGAGAATATTGTTCAAAAGAATTTAAGTCTTTTTGTGTCAAAAAAGGTATACGGCTGAATTATACCGTGCCATATAATCCAGAAATGAATGCAGTATCTGAACGTTTTAATCGTACTATAGTTGAAAAGGCGAGGACTATGCTGTTGTCAAGTGGTTTAGATCGTAGATTTTGGAATGAAGCTGTTTTATACGCAAATTATGTTAGAAATCGTTCTCCTACAAGTGCTATTGGTGAACAGTTTTCAAATAAAACACCTGCAGAAATTTGGTATGGTAAAAAGCCAAATTTATCTCATCTTCGTATTTTTGGTTCGATTTGTTATAACCATGTGCCAAAAGAAAATCGTACTAAGTTGGATTCAAAATCATCAAAGTGTTACATGCTTGGATATGGTTTATCATCATATACATATCGACTATGGGACATCGAGAATGATAAGTTTATAATGGGCCGCAATGTCACATTCAATGAGAAATCAATTTTCAATCGCTTGGAATATGTTGATATTTCTGATTCAGAGGCGGTAGGTGATAAACTTGATAATGAATGCATCCACGATGAAAGAGCGGATATTGGTAACAGCAAAAATGGTGAATCTTATGGTGACATTGAGGATAATTTCAACAGTGTGGGTGAGGACTTGAACTGCACTGGTAACGTCAATCACGAGAATGTCCATGGGGCATCGAGTGGCACTGGTAATAGCGAAGGATTGCGTCGTAGTGATCGAGAAAAGAAAAAGCCAGATCGCTATGGATATCTAGCTAATTTATGGTTTGCTGGTTTTGCACTTTCAGCAGAGGAATTTGTGCAAAATGATCCAGTTACGATTAATGAGGCAAAGAAGCGTGCTGATTGGCCAAAATGGAAAAAGGCAATCGATGACGAGTTTTCGTCGTTGCAAAAGAACGATACTTGGTCTTTGTGTGAGCTACCACCTGGTCGTAAAGCTGTCTCACGCAAATGGGTTTTGAACAAGCGCTTCAATCAATATATGATTGAAATTGGTTTTAATCGCTGTGAATCGGATCATTGTCTTTACATCAAGTTTGTGGGTAATATTACATGCGATATACTTTTATACGTCGACGACTTGGCGATTTTTTTAAGTAGTTTGCAAGTTATCAATGATATCAAATCGAAATTGGCAAGGGAATTCAAAATGACCGATGTTGGTGAAATTGATTCATTTCTGGGAATACATGTTGAGCGTAACCAGAAGGACAGCTCGATTGCCATGAGTCAATTTCGTTACTTGAAAAATGTTCTGAAGAAATTCGTCATGAATGATTGTAAAGCGGTAGCAACACCAAAAGAAAGTGGTTTAAGTTTGAAACTTGGCGATAAGGACAAACTAACTAATCAACCATACAGAGAACTTGTAGGCTGTTTGACATATGCATTTCATCTAGCGATCAAGTTGCGGATATCATGACAAAAGGTCTCGGAAAAATTTTGTTTCAGAAGCATCGAGCTAATTTAAATTTAAATTAATTAATGTTTGCTTTTGACCTAAAATGTTGTTAATTATTTTTTTTATTGTTTTGAATTGAGTTTGTGTTAACGGATCAAATTAAGAGGCGGTGATGGAATACTAATTTGACAGTAACACAAAACTACTGTATATACTCAACTAGAACAGAATCTAGCAACATACGAATTTGTATATTCAATATTCATATTCAACTTAGAATCAAACTTCACTTGTAATAAAACTTTCATACGAACAACATAAATTTTCCACTGAAATAAAACTTATCTTGTTTTATTATAATTATTATTTAGTTAAAGTGCTTGAAGGTTATGGTGCCAAAACCTCACCCACTAGCACCGTATGCGCTAGCCGTATTGATAAGGCTCCGACCGGTATCATTCGACCCCAAATGCACACTATTGCAATGTTTGGGACTTAATATTTTATATCGCGTCAGACTTCAAAGATATTCTTACTTTAAAGTCCAATTAACGCTGTTTTGAGGCATATAAAAAAAATAAATAAATGATGAAATACTTAAAGTAAATATTGTGATTAATTTTCGCCATAGTTAATATTCAGTCGAAAAAATTAAAAGGTAAAGTTTAATTAATAATACTACACGTATGACTATCCCATATTTTCATAATACAAGAAATAAAGTTCAGGTTAATAAATTGGATTATACCAATATAAGCCGAAAAAGTAATTTTAGTTTTAGACCAGATGTAATTCAGAATGTTTTTTGGAAATAGTTAAAGCCAATTATTCGGGAGGCTGTCACGGAAAAAGTGTCTATGGCACTCCACTTTTTATGCGCTACGGAGTAACATTAATTAAAATAATAAACAAATTTGTTTACCTTTGTCCAGCGCTTTCAGATCCATCAAAAAATGTTGGTATTTACAAAATACATAAAAATTTTTTTGGTATGAAATACTTACGAACATAATCGAATGTATGTACTTACTTTATAATCATCCTTTTATATAAAAAAAAAAAAAATTATATTTTGCTGTTCACTAATATTTTGATTATTTTTTAAAAATATACCCTGTATAGTTCAACTGGTGGCGAGGAATCAGGAAAAACCCAAAATTACCCTACTTCGTACTCATCTTTTCTCGATGCACTCAGGACTTCCATCAAGTCCATCGTGTTTGGCTCTGACTATTGATGCCAATCAGAACATCACAATATCGCAATATTTTGTTCTTTAATCGTACGACCTATCAACTCACATCCTCTTAGCGTCCTCTTTATTTCTCCATACTAATCAGAGCAGTGGCGCGTGCTTTCGAAAAAAGAAGTTGTCCTGAAGTAGGTTCCACTGTTTATGTTGTATTGTTTTGTAACGTGCGTTTATTTTTAAATGGCTTATATCTGTCTGTGCATTTTGCTGGATGTGTTCCAAGGTCGTGTTACTTAACTTTACTACTGCCATGTTTCTCACTCCTCACCATGTTCCAGCAGCAAAAAATGGTCATAATTTTTTTCGCTCATTAAAGCCATGTTCTTGCCAACCGTCCAACGTATAATAGCCAAATTAAAGCGTCACACTTGTAGTTACAACTTAATATGGTAGAATGCATTGCCAAACAGTTTAGCGCTCTTTTAGCCAATATATCGATGCTGGGGCCGAATTACTACTATGACTACAATACTGGTTGGTTGGATTTTGTGTAATTAGCGATAAAGTTTCTTAACCTTAACGAAGTCGCATGCAGTGAAGATGCTCAAGAAAAGTCAAATAGTGTCCAATGGTTGCCAATTTGGATACGCTGTCGAAAACAAAACCAACACCCGCAACGAATCAGCGCACAAACTGTGGGGGCAGATATCAGGCAAAATATAACAACAACTACCACAACGATGGTTATAATGTGCTGTTGTTTAGCTTTACGAAATGATCCTGACAAGTTTTGTTGTGCTTTTACAATTCCACTGTCAGAATTTTATTCATAATATTTGTGTGGATACAAATTAAAATTCTTAGTCATTGCTTTTCCCTCGCACGACGTAATCATTAGGGATGTCACTTCAGGTTCTCGTCTTTGTTTTAATCCCGAAAAACCCGGGGTTCGTCGCGATGAAAAACTTTTTGTCTATTTATTGCCTTTTTATTAGACTTAAATCATAATTACAAATTAAATGCCTTAGTGTTATTTTGAATGGATTAGAAACCTATTTGTCCATATTATCAAAGGATGTCTTATAGTATTCTGAAAGCCACGAAAATGTCAACAATAAAAAAGCTATAAAAGAACCAAATATTTGAAAGGAAAAGTTGCAAAGAGCTTAAGCAAATTTTATATAAAATGCGAACAGAAAAACGTATACCACGTCTGAAATTTTAATAAAGGAAGTAGACTTATTTTCAAATGGAGGACAACGAGGCTATTGTCCCTATAAATCTTCTAATTTTCTTTCCACGATTCAACTTATGAGGACTGGCCCGATACAACCATTTAATTACATATTCAAAATTTTTTATAATAAAAAAAAAAATTTTAGCTTATTGAAAAGCCAAAACTTATACATGAAGTGCTTATTTCAGTTTTTTGGTCGAATCTAATAAGACGGTTTGTCTGATTTGAGTTTCATACTTCTTGGTCATTCTTAGCCTTACATCTAAACATTATTTTACATATTTTTATGCTAGAACAGAATTTTTTCCAAGCTTATGCTTCTTAACCTTCCCGTGATTTACGGTCCTCAAATTTTTGGGCTTTTGTTGTTTGGCCCAGGCCCGCACGAAGCTGGCACAAAACTCGATTTTTGCCCTTTGAAAACTACAAAAAAATTAATTTCGACAACAAAAGCTTAACCCATTCCCCGCCAGCACTTATTTTTTTGAATTTGATGGTGAATTTTTGTTTGGGGGGTAAAAGAAGGTTCCTGAGTTGAAATCCGGTTAGCTTTTTCAGCGACCACGCCCCATTTTTCCATGGTGCCCTGATGCTATATGGCATCACTGGCGGGAACCTCTTAGCAAAAAATTTACATTGAGTTTTATTTAAAACTCAATTTTTTACACGTATGCATACATATTCTTTGAATAAAAATGCTAAGTTAGCATACTAATCCGCGGTAGTATGATATTTGACAAAACATCTAACCCATAAATCTACATTGCATTTTATGCACCTATTTCAGAATTGATTTTTGCACGGTCTATATTTACATCTACATACTTACGTCGATCACATTCACCAACGTAATGAGCGATTCCATCAAAACGTGAATTTTGATCCATTCGATTAGTTCCTTCCATACATTTATTATATGGTTCGACTGCCTTTAGACTTTCGACCATTATTCGCTTCCATTCTGTTCAACAAAAGAGCGTAGCTATCGATTTAAATCTCTTCCATGTGGAGTAGAAGCAACTAAAATGCAATTATTATCATTCCAATTTACAATGGCGATGTCAAATTCCTTGTTTTCTGCAAATTTGGGAAAAATTTTACTTTACCGACTAATGTTGTTTTTTTTTTATTTTTGCCCAAATAGGGCTCTGAGAATTAATTACAACAACAAAAACAACAACTGCCGCTCGAACCTACTTTCGGAGATATAGCCATCGGAAGATCGGGATATATCTTTTATAAAAATCGGTATAAGTTGAGAACTCCTAAATGGATTTTTAAAATATTGATGTCATATGAAAGATATTTTACTGGGCTATATAATTGCTACACAAAATTTTTCAATTTGAGTGATAGTTTTCGAGATATGACAATTTCTCAAAAATTCACCCTATTTTTTTCGCAAAAAACCGTTATTTTTTCCCAAAAATGTATTATTAACCTATAATGTTTATAACTAAATTAGGAAGCCCAATTAATTTCCTTTCATTTGATATGCAACATGTATCTGAAATTGCATCATTAATAAATTTTTATAGAAAAATAAAACAAAAATGGACCAAATCAATTTTCTTGAAATTAGGAACTTTAAACAACAACAACAACTTAACCACTACTACAACAACAGTAATTTTACGCAAAAGTAGGGGTAAGTGGGCGACCTGTGGCCGCAGCTCAGGATTTAAAACTCCCAAAAATCCAACATCGGCGTCGCGGATCAGTCTGTAATATATCCAGCACATAGTTTGCCAGCCAAATTCCGCGCGCAATTTTTAATACAAATTTTTAATTTTTTTAAAATAAGTAGCTGCTGCGCTTGCACAAGAAGCTGATTCTCTTTGTTGTTGTTGTAGTTGTAGTAAAGTTGTTGTTGTCTGTTCTGGCATTGTTGTTGTTAAAAGTTCCTAACAGGTCATTCAATAAGTCCGTAGGATGACACATAGATGGCATTACTGGAATTTTTTCCATATGATTTTTATTTAGTACTAACCTTCAAACGATACATGTATAAATTTGACAGCAATCGGACTATTGATTCGTGAGTTATAGCATTTTGTGTGAAGCAACTTTTGTTAGTACAAAAAATGGAAAAAAGTGAATTTCGAGTTTTGATAAAGCATTGCTTTTTGATGAAAAAAAATACAGTGGAAACCAAACAATGGATTGATAAAAAATATCCGAATTCTCCTCCATCGATTCAAATGAATTGCTGAATTTAAATGTGGTCGTAGCAGCACAAATGATGCATAGCGCAGTGGACGCCCAAATTAGGCTGTTATTCCAGAAAACATAAAAAAAATCCACAAATTGGTTATGAACGATTGCAAATTGAAAGTGCACGAGCTAGCTGACATTGTAAAGATATCAGATGGTAGTATTTTTACCATTTTACACGAACATTTGGGTATGGAAAAGCTCTGTGCAAAGTGGGTGCCGCGTGAGCTCACAGTCGACCAAAAGCAACAACGAATTGATGCTTCAGAGTAGTGTTTAGCGCTGTTAAACCGCAATAAAATCGAATTCTATCGTCGATATGTGACAATGGATGAAACATGGCTTCACCATTACACACCAGAATCCAAAAGACAGTCAGCTGAGGCCTATTTTGACGAAAAAGAGAAATCGTACTAGAAAAGTGGAATCGAAATGTTGGAAAATCGCTATACTCGTTGTATCGCCCTCGAAGACAACTATGTTGAATATTTAAATCGAGTTTGGTCAAATGTTTTTCTCCTACTTATCCTACGGACTTATTGAATGACCTGTTAATTTCAAGGAAATTGATTTGGTCTATTTTTGTTTTTTCTATAGAAATTTATTAATGATGCAATTTCAGATATATGTTGCATATCAAATGAAAGGAAATAAATTAGTCTTCCTAATTTAGTTATTAAATTTAATGATACATTTTTTGGAAAAAATAACGGTTTTTTAGGAAAAAATGGGGTGAATTTTTGAAAAATTGCCATATCTCGAAAACTATTACTCAAATTGAAAAATTTTTTGCAGCAATTATATAGTCCGGTAAAATATCTTTCATA
This sequence comes from Calliopum simillimum, assembly GCA_951812925.1. NCBI lineage: Eukaryota > Metazoa > Arthropoda > Insecta > Diptera > Lauxaniidae > Calliopum > Calliopum simillimum. The sequence goes on along the minus strand of OX638371.1, from coordinate 119,165,903 downwards.
TGACATCATTATTTTTAAAATCTATTCAGGAGTTCTCAACTTATACCGAATTTTATAGAAGATATATTCCGATCTTCCGATAGCTATATCTCCGACAGTAGGTTTGAGCGGCAGTTGTTTTTCTTGTTGTTGGACTTAATTCCCAGAGCCCTATTTTGGAAAAATAAAATAAAAAAAAACAATAACAGTCTGTAAAGTAAAATTAAGCCCAAATTTGATATGCCCTCTTGGTTTTTATACCCTACACCCAGGGTATATTCACTTTGTCCTTCCGTTTGTAACGCAGAGAAGGAGGCGTGGCAGATATAGAAAAGTATATATATTCTTGATCAGCGTCACCTCCTGAGTCGATATAGCCATGTCCGTCTGTCTGGCTGGCTGGCTGGGTGGCTGGCTGGCTGGCTGTGTGTTGAAATACACTTTTTGGGAAAACTGAGCAAGATAATTCAATGAAACTTGGTACACTGCCTTCGTCACCAAAGTTAGCTCGGGGGATTGAAAATGAGCGAAATCGGTCAACGGACACGCCTACCACCCATACAAAAAATATATTCAAAATGCAATTTTAGGAGTTTTTTTCACGACAATGCAACCAAAATACGCATTAATATTAAAAATTGTAAGCGCAAGCTCTGAGGAAAAACTAAGCGAATTCGGACAAGAGGGCGTGACACCTCCCATATAAGCAAATGCTTAAAAACGCTATACTGAAAGCGTTTTTTGAAATATTCGAATCAAATTTGACTCAGACACTAAGAATCATAAATGAAAGCTCTCAACAAAAATTGGGTGAAATCGGACAAGGGGGCGTGGTACCTCCCACATAAGCAAAAGTTTCAAAATGCTATACTGAAACAGTTTCTTGAGATAATCGAACCAAGCTTCACTCAAATACTAAATACTATAAATGCACGCTCTAAGCTAAAACTAGACGAACTCGGTCAAGAGGGCGTGGCACCTCCTATGTAAGCAAAAGCTTCAAAACGCTTTACTGAAAAAGTTTGTCACTCAGACACTAAAAACTATAAATGCAAGCGCTGAACAAAAACTGGGTGACCTCGGACAAGAGGGCGTAGCAACTCCCATATGAGCAAAATTTGAAAAATACTGCAGTGTAGGGTATTTAATGTTTGGCCAGGCCAAATTTTACACCCTTACTAGTTTTTTTTCATGATGTCTTTACAGGAAGTGGGCAGTTGCGTGGAATGCAATTTTCTCTTATGGTTCCCGTTACATTGTAGCCTAGGCTTTGCAAATAATTTAAAACTGGGATTCCAGTTAATAAATTATCGAAGTAAAAGTGTAATAGGAGGGCACGAACGTCGTCAGGAAGGGCGTTAGTCATTTGTAATAGAGGTGCCACAAAGTGAATATAACAATACTTTCCTCGGTATATACCAAAGGACACCAAATACCCCCCAAGAGTGTTCAGACACCATGCAATGTATCTAAATCGTAGAAGTTTGGTTCGAATAAACTGTTTGCAGGAGAGCAGTCCGAAATACGATGTCAAATGATGCTCAGGGTGAAAGGGATCAATGTGTCTTTTCAGTGTGAAGTGAATAAAACGGCTTATTTGATTGAAACTATTTCGAGACATGCCAGCAGAAATCATGCCTTTAATGATCCAATAATCTTCACGACTAACTACAAACATTGTAACCAAAGACAAGCATAATCCCAATAGTTAGATGCACCCACAATCATTTACAGCACATCTTCATAAAAAAAACGCTCGAAAAATTCATATGACACCCAGGCCCATTCACACGGGGTGGGTTTTTTGGTGTTCAAACCCCCCCAGGTAGATATTTTCCCCATATAAATTGTTTATGAATTGAAAATATTGAAATAAATGGAAATTAATCCGGCTCATCTATACCTACCCTTCTCAAGAGCAAATCCTGTGATGATGACACCTTTGGTCTACTCGTTAAAACTTTTCATAAGCGGTTCCCGCCAGTGATGCCATATGGCACACTTAAAATCTATTCAGGCCTAGCACTTAGTAAGAAACAACTTATGGAAAATTATAAATGCACTTTAAAAATTACTGCAATTTGGCATAATAACTTTTTTCAAAATCGAAATACAAATGAATAATTTTTTGCAACTCGCCGACGTCTCGATGCCATAATCGATTTTTTTCGAATAATTTTTCAATGATCACTTTCTCTCCTCTCACGCTTGAAAAGTTGATTGAATATTTACGCGTGGAATGCATCAAATGATAGATCAAACATTTCTACGCACATTAAAAACAACAAGCCTGCGCGAAAAAGTTACAAATAGATTTTGGTGCACATTCGGGTAATGCATTTTAACTGTGCCGTATGGCATCACTGGCGGGGAATGGGTTAAGATAGTTCTGGTGAAAAAAATGCAATTGGAGTTGTTTTACAAGAGACTATCCTATACTTTCAGATGGGGCCCGCACCACAAGTTTAGCCTAGGGGCCTCCAAGTCCCAAATACGGCTCTAATGAGGAGGTTGATAGATGTTTTTCTTCATTTAGATACATGTGTAACAAATTTCAATTAAAAATGGGGAACGAAATTTTAAGCATGTTAATTTTTTTAAGATCTCATTTTAAGAAAAATTCTAAAAAGTGATATACTTCTTCATTTAAATTTAGTTGAAGTCATTGAAATTATTATTATTTTTTTTTTTGTTTTCTTATTGCAATAACATACTACAATGTGTAACATAATTTCATCCCTATACAAGGGAAAAACGTTAAGTCAGTTTCTTAAGTTTTGAGATAAGTATTTGAATTTTTAAAAATCAGTTTTTGGTTTTTAGTCGCTAAGCTTATTTTTGCATGATAAAAATAACCACTTCAAGGCAGAAATTTGAGCAAATGTGTCTTATCAGTTTAAAGACTATAATATCTTAGGTGTACGAAATAACTCAAAACTGGGAAAAATTGACTTATCGTGTTCCACATGCATAGCTTGTATAGGGATGGCTTATTTTGTCATAGAACATTGTTCAAATTTTGAACTCTCAATGTTTTAAAAACATTGGCTTATAAAAGCCGGCGGCTATATTGAGCAGAAAACAATCCAATATTAAAAAAAAAAAAATTATTGAGATTGAAAAAATTCAAATTTCTTTGGTTTTGCAGCCATTCCATGCCTAGCGTAACAAGATCTGCCACACCCCTTCCGATTTTGCTGAAATTTGGTACATGGTTTCGTTTCATTCCTAAGCTTTGGCAAATGGCAAAAAAAAGAAATTTTCGATTTTTTTGTGGCTTGTGGAGGGGTGCAAAAAGTGGAAAAATCGGCCAAATGTGACAAACTCTCCTCAAATAATTGTCAATAACTTGGCCATTTCTCAACCGATTTTCATGTTTACCCCTTTTTTGATAAAAAGTACTAAATTTACCACTACTTTGAGTTGTTTTAGTAAATTAAATGTTATGGAATTTTTGTTTGGCTACCAGATCGTTCAGAGTATACCTGGTGGAGTAGAATGTAAGACCAATCTGCATTTTTTTCTCATCAACATTTTTCCGGAACATACTCAACCCCTTAGTGGTCCTTCCCTGCAAAAATATAAGTTTTTACTCACTTCATGTTTTTTATGCAAAGTTATTCGTTGGAGTCCAAATATACAAAAAAAGTTTTTTTTTTTTTACATCGGTCAACGAGCTTATCGATTTTCAGAGTCGAATTTTAGTTATTAAATTTTCTTCAAATTGTTTCTGAATGAAAAAAAAAGTTTCACACAAATTAACTAAAAACCTTAGTATGCAGTGTTTTTTTTAGAAAATTCAAATGAATGTGAAAAAGATAAATTTTTAAGAAAATTTGGTAAAAATTAATGTTAATGTAACGAAATATGCTATAAATTGATGAAAAAATTATCAACTCGAATGCTGAACAGGAAAAAATACTTTTGATGAGAAATCATAGATTTATCAGAAGTTAGTAAGAGATTCTTTATGAAAAACATACAGTTTGTCAAGAAATGCTTTTCACATTGAAAATAAATTCATATTTTTAACTTATTAAGCAAAAAAAACTTACTTCTTACATTTTTGCCAAACTTTTTTTCATGAATAATAGTTGCTTACCATATTAAGAAAGGATTCGTGAAAAAAAATTTGCAAATTCAATGTCAAATAAAGAAAAAATCAACAAAAACAAATCATACTCGATTTTTGAAGTGTCAAGAATTGCTTTTCACAAATAAAAAGAAATGTTTTTATATTAAATTTTTAGTATCTTCCTTGCTTACAGCCATCTTTGAATGACCACCATAAGCATCTACCACACATTGTAGACGTTTTCACATAGAAGGAACCATCTTTTTCAGGTTGTAATTACTTGGCCTTTTCCAATATTGAATTTTCAAATGTAGTTTAGTATTTGGTTGTCTTTTAGCGACCTTTTTCTTTAAATAGACCCACAAATTTTTGATAGGATTATTGTCGGAACTTTGGACTAATGCATCCATCACTTTCCCACAGTTAAACGGAAGCCACATTCGCACCATAGTCGCTTATGCTTTCGATCATTACGCTGATAGAATTTGAAATGGGGTTTTCAGTCCCCGATAAACCCAAATTGTCAAGTTTTTTAATGTGAAATGGTTAGATACTCATTCGAGTTCATGGTTGTGGCTTTAAAAGATAAGTTCCTACCCCTCTGCCACCTCCAAGTCATAATACTAAATTTAACAATTTTAACAGTCGGAATAATGTTGCAGTTTTCTAACGATTTTAACGACTTTTGGCACACTATAGTCAGCCCATCGTTATAATACGATGTCATATTCTCTGATAAAACGAGTATGATGTGGTTTTACAACGATGGACCTGCTATAGTGTGGAGAAAGGCAAAACATCGCAACATTATTCCGACTGTTGAAATTGTTAAATTTAGTATTATGACTTGGAGGTGGCAGAGGAGTAGGAACTTATTTTTTAAGGCCACAACCATAAACTCGAATGAGTATCTAACCATTTCACATTAAAAAACTTGACAATTTGGGTTTATCGCGGACTGAAAACCCCATTTCAAATTCTATGAGAGTAATGATCGAAAGCATAAGCGACTATGGTGCGAATGTGGCTTGAGTTTAACTGTGGGAAAGTGATGGATGCATTAGTCTAAAGTCCCGACAATAATCCTATCGAAAATTTGTGGGTCTATTTAAAGAAAAAGGTCGTTAAAAGACAACCAAATACTAAACTACATTTGAAAATACAATATTGGAAAAGGCCGAGTAATTATAACCTGAAAAAGATGGTTCCTTCTATGTGAAAACGTCTACAATGTGTGGTAGATGCTTATGGTAGTCATTCAAAGATGGCTGTAAGCAAGGAAGATACTAAAAATTTAATTTAAAAACAAATCTTTTTATTTGTGAAAAGCAATTCTTGACACTTCAAAAATCGAGTATGATTTGTTTTTGTTGATTTTTTCTTTATATGACATTGAATTTGCAAATTTTTTTTCACGAATCCTTTCTTAATATGGTATTATTCATGAAAAAAAGTTTGGCAAAAATGTAAGAAGTAGGTTTTTTTTGCTTAATAAGTTAAAAATATGAATTTATTTTCAATGTGAAAAGCATTTCTTGACATACTGTACATTAATAAGTATATAATATTTTCATTTCAGCATTTTTGGGCTCAATCACCCAAATTAGGTAAGAAAGACCTATTTCCTGTCATACCAAAAAAAAAGTCCCAAAAACTAGTGCAGTGTTATTCGAAGGGTATTAACGACGATTTTATATTGTTAGTTATGCAGTCAATTGCGATAGATTTTTAAGCATTATTTCAGCCGAAAAGTTAGTGCATTCTCCTTGTTGGAGCAATTAAGTCTAAAAATACAATGTTCAAGAACCATATGTACCAACGTCCACTAAACGAGTGTTGGCAAGATTGTAGTGCCGGAAGTTTCAAAAAGTCAAGTTACTAAAACTTGTTAAATATTTTTACTTATGTAACTTGAAAAGAAAAGTAAATGTTCCAGCTGTTTTGCAGTGCGGAAAGTTGGAATTTTATTTGTGGCTGAATTGCAATTTTCTGTCCGTAACTGCGGCTATGACAAGCAGGCAGGCAGCTATCATGCTGCCATTGCCAATGTATAGAGATATTGCTGCCGTTGCAAAAATCTTTTTTTTTGGTACTTATCCAATGTTTTGTACCATAGGGTGTTGCTATTGCTGCTGGTGTCGGTGTCATTGTCGTTATTGTTTTCTGCCAGTGCCTCTTTGACCGCAAAATGATTCATTATGTTGTTGCATTGGATGCTATTTTTTGCTAATGGTTCAGAACACCAGACTAGACCAGACTCAGTATAAAGCAGACTTGACCAAATCAAACACCAAAGCATTTTATGCTGTAGGACTTTTGCTTCACTGATGACGCAATTATAACAAAGCGTTACAATTATTTATGAAGTTAATGTTTATGCCAAATATGTAGTGTTGAAACTATTTACGCCGCACAGCGTCTGCATCTACACCGCCACCACCTCCTGAACTACCACCCACTTCACCAACGCCATTTTGAGCTGAGGGTGTGATTTTTCCGGTAACATGCAGAATATTTATTGGCGCGTCTGGGATGGATGACACTAGAACTTCTTCAACAACTTTATAACAAAGTATATGAAATGCAAACGCCAAGTCAACGTGCAGTTAATGTAGCACAGCTTTTGCATGTTTCAATGCAATTTGCGGTTGCCGCTTATAAAAGTTCAGTTGCAATATAAGATCAGAATCAGTTCTGAGATTTGCAGTTCTAGGCTTTGAAACCAAGTAATTGGGTCTGATATGATGCTGTAATTGTTAAAACGTCACGATCTTCGTTCTGTTTTTCTGTTATTTGAACTATTGGATCGTATTTTCATGATATGCAACCTTAAAGCATCGCCATGGCGAGTTTGTTCTATGTATTTTTAGTTTTTGTCCTGCGTTTTCTTCTGTTTTTTAATAAATTAACTAAAATTTGGCCACTACGAACCGCAAAACAATTTACTCCACAGCTGAGTTTCGGCTGAGTAGGGGAGCAAAGCAAAGTATCAGTAACGCAACGTATGGTCCACAGGACGTCCTGTCCGTTTTGTTTCTTTATCGTTTTGCATGAGTGTCGACATGTTTGCTGGCCCGGATCTACGTATGATAAATTGCTTTCAATTTATATGAAGTGGGTGTGCAAAAAGGTGCTTCAGGGTCATTTATCAGGAGTTACGTTTAGTTTAGTTTCATTTCATTTCATCTGTGCTTTCTTCGTTGTTTTTTTGGTGCTATTTATTTCAACACTGTATTTTTCTTTTTCGTTTCTACGTTCGTTTGCAACTCTCGTATTTCTTATTTCCGCTTCCGATTGTGCAAATGTGTTCAAGTATGAATTTACTTTTGCACATTTTCCATTTGCTCCGTAAGTGGGTCGTTTGCTTGCTGTTTTTCTCATTTTGGTTAAAATGAATTTTATTTACGTCTTGCGGTCGATGCGAATTTATAAAAGTGAGGGTTTCGTTAACCCATTTTGTATGAGCATAGAGTTCAAGTGTTTGAGAAAATGAAGTGATTTATTTAAAAATGTGATGTGGGATCTTTATCTTAACGGCGAGAAACGTCCAAAAAAGACAAAAATATTTGAAAAATACGAAAATATTTATAAATTTTTTAAAAGTGTTAAGAATTTGTCTCTTAAGCGACATTTGAAAAATTCATTCATTTTTTTGAATGTCAAACTAAGTTGGAGTTGTTCCTCTCTTTTAATACCCGCAGTTTTTCAAGTTGAATGGCAGATGGAAAATACATCCATGTACCAACTTTTATGATGATGGCTGCCATAGGTGCAGAGATATAACATTTGTGACCGTCCAGAGAAAGGGGACCTTATCTTCAATGAAAAAATTTAGCGATAGGGTAGAACGGGGTTAAACAACCACTTTTATGTTTGGCGCTCTGTAAAAACTTTGTTTATGACAATAATTTGAAAATTTAAACTGGTTCGTTGAACCCTTTGCTACAAAATTCATCCGAAAATTTTTTATTAAACTCGCATTGTTTATGCGGTATTTGCATTTGAACAAAAAGTGTGGAATGGTTGTTTTACCCCACCTGGTACATTGTTATTTTAAGGGTTTTTATTTTATCAGAATTTTACAAAACGTTACACAAGAAAAAAATTAACTTGAAAAAGTTTCTCTTGAGCTTCATTAATCGCTGGCGTCACTTTCCTCAACGTATACTTCTTTTCTTGGACGACCTTTTTTGGAGCAACGAGTATTGTTTTTGGCTGCCGTGTCTTGGTTTTTTTGCTCGGAAAATTTCTTTAGAATCTTTTTTGCCGACCTTACCATGCATGGTCGCCAATGCCTCTTTCTTCTTCTGGTTATTTAACCCCACGTGCTTTTGTTTATTTTAAGGCGAACAACTTTTTAACCAATTTAAATTTTGTAAAACAGATTACAGATTTGGATTCAGCATGTAATTCTGCTCTTAGAAAACACTTACCTTTTTTTCTGCACTTCACTGATTTGTGGAATTTTGAACTTTTGTCGACAGAAAATATTGCGGCGGGGACGCGTCAAATCTTTCTTTCGTCAGAACTCAGGTTATAACACACGTGCGGTAATGGCACTTTTTGCCAAAGTTGTGTTGTATTGATCACTACCTACTGTACTAACAGTCGTTCGATTCGACTTCATTAAAAAAAATTAGAGGCAAATGGTTGTTTAACCCCGTGGCGATTTAACCCCGTTCTACCCTACAGCTAAAAATAAAAGATGAGCAATTTTATTGGTTTTCAGTTTAAGATAGAATTTGGTGCTTAAACATGTTCTGAACACTTTACAATTAATTTGACGTCTATTGCCAAAAAACACATATCATTAAAGGCGGTCGAATGAAACTCTACCTTTGGAGAAAAACTTTGACACATTTTGAACTTCGATATTGAGTTTTTAATTTTTGAATATTTCGGTGATCGAGGTGTCATTTTAAATTTTTATATTGGGTGTACAACTTAAAAACCGGAATTTATATATTTTATTCAAAGTATTGTCCATTGGAAGCTACAACATTTCCCCATCTTTCAGGCAATTTATGAATTCCATCCCAAAAAAATTGCGCCGGCTTGGCGGCCAAAAATGAATCGAGCCAATTTTCGATATCTTGAGCTTAAGTGAACCGTATTCCTGATAGGGCATTCTGCATCGATCGAAACAAATGGTAGTCAGATGGTGCAAGGTCTGGGCTATAAAGCGGGTGAGGCAAAATTTCCCATTCGTTGTTTTCCAGATAATTCTTGACTGGGGCAGCAATATGTGGCCGAGCGTTATCGTGGTGGAAAATGATTGACTCGTGTCTGGTCGCATACGTTGGCCGCTCTGCCTAGATTTTCTGCTTCAATCGGATCAATTGTTGACGATAGAGTTGAGCATTAATGGTTTGGCCACCTGGCAACAGCTCATAATGGATCACACCTAGCTGGTCCCACCAAATACAGAGCATTACCTTCAAAGCGTGAATATTTGACTTCGGCTGTGATGGGCTGACCTCACCTTTCTTGAAATACGCTGTTTTGCGCTTGGGATTATCGTAATGGATCCACTTCTCATCGCCAGTGACAAAACGATGCAAAAAACCATTCCTTTTGTGGCGTTCAAGCAGCATTGTGGACATCAAAAATCGGCGTTCGACGTCCCTTGGCTTCAACTCGTATGGCACCCAATTTCCCATCTTTTGAAAAATTCCCAAGGCTTTCAAACGTCTGGAAATTGTTGCTCGATCAACTTCCAATGGTTCTGCAAGTTCTTCTTGTGTTTGACATGAATCTTGATCGAGTAATGTCTCCAATTCTTCATCCTCAAACTTTTTCGGCTGACCAGGACGTTCTTTGCCTTCGACATCAAAATCACCACTTTTAAACCGTCGAAACCACTCACGACAGCTTGATTCAGCTAGAGCATAGTCCCCATAAACTTCTACAAGCAAACTATGACTTTCCGCAGCAGTTTTCTTTGCAAAAAAATTACCCAACAGAACCTCCCGCAAATGCTGTCTTTTTCTCCAATTTTCGAAGTTATTCATCGTGAAAAATAATAATGATGCACACAAGATAAAATTGTTTTGTTGACTGATTTTGACAGCTGTCAAATGTACCTTCAAAATGACATATATATAAAGTTCGAGCTTTCACGATATTTGTTAGTACGGACATCCACCGTCAAATTCCGGTTTTTAAGTTGTATACCCAATAAAATGCAAAAAATATATAGGTATAAATAGGGGAATGTCGTATAGGTCGGGACGGGTTTTGTTTTTGGTCAGTGGTTTTGAAACCGATGGAAAAATTGTTAATTTAAATAAACCAATAAAAAGATATGGTCATCGGCTACAATTTTTTCATAGAAAGTTATTTGACATCGTGATCAAGTCAAAAGTTATAGCCATTTTAATGAAGACAACTTTTTTTCCCGAAAAAAAATTTACCGTATAAGTTGGGACACTTTCAAAAATCACAGTGAGCCAAAAAGTTAAGTTATAAGCTTTTCTGGTGGATCGAATGCCTTAGCCAATTTTATTTCCTTGATCTCTGCGACCAATGCATTGAAATCAATAATTCCACGATCGGTTTTTCGTGCGTTAGTGAACTTGCCAAACTCATGGCTCATAAATGCGTCACAATCTTCAAAAATTCTTTAATAAATGCTTTTTAATTATTATAAATACAATTGCATTCATCAAATATTGTAAAAATATAATTTCATTTCATTTCATTTCATTTATTCAGTCTATGGACAAAATCCTTACAGACTAGCAACAGAGTATGACTTATATTTACAAATAAATAACCTAAGAATAACAAAAAATAAATTAAGTATAAAAAGATAATAAGATATTTTTAAACTTTTCTTTACTAAAACAAAAATCAACCATTATATTAGTACTTAGTTTATTGAATTCTAATAAAGCTCTATTAATAGGCTCATTGAGAGCATAATTTGTTCTATGAACCTTGGTATAAAAGAAGGAAACATTGCGCAGTGCCCTCAACGGTACATTAAAAGAAATTTTATCTAACAGTACATCGCAGTCAATATTGCCACCAATAATATCGTAGATAAACATTAAAGATTGAATAATACGTCTACTTTCTAAAGACTTTAAATTCAGCAACAAACAGCGAGCTGAATAAGATGGAAACGGCTCAGAAAAATTTAAAGTACGTAAGGCAAATTTCAAGAATTTTCTTTGTACACGTTCAATACGACCAGAATGTACAGCGTAGAAAGGATTCCAAATAAATGATGCATATTCGAGCCTCGATCTTACAAAGGAGGTAAATAATACCTTCAAAGTATAAGGGTCAGAAAAATCTGAACAGTTTCTCCTAATAAAAGCTAATATAGAATAAACTTTAGGAATTATGTAATTGACATGCTCTACAAACGCAAAAGCAGAGTCAAACATAACACCTAAATCCAAAATTTTATCAACAGATACCAAATTTTTCCCACTAAGATAATACGAAGATGGAAATTTATTGGATGATTTTGAAAAAGAGATTTGTGAGCATTTATTTATATTAAGGGACAGACGATTTCTTTGAAGCCAGCACACGACTTTATTCAGATCACATTGAAGTTCAAAAACATCAAGGACAGTGCGAATCCTTTTAAAGATTTTTAAATCATCTGCATACAACAAATACCCAGAGTTCGAGATACAATTACCGATGTCATTAATGTACAAAATAAATAGTAAAGGCCCAAGAATGCTACCTTGTGGGACTCCTGAGGTAGCAACAAAGGGTTCAGATTTTACTCCATTAATTTCAACATACATGTTCCTATCACTAAGATATGATCTCACCCATTCCAAAAAATTTGAATGTAAGCCCAATTTAGCCAATTTAGCAACCAAAATAGCGTGCGAAACCTTATCAAAGGCTTTAGAAATATCTGTATAAACAGAGTCAACTTGAAAACCAGTTTCAAAAGCGTCAATACAAAAATTTGAAAACACAGCAAGGTTAGAAATCGTCGACCGACCACTCACAAAGCCATGCTGGCAAGGAGAAATATAATTTTTTACTGCAAAGTAAAGTTTGTCTTTGACAATATTTTCAAAAATCTTTGCAACTGACGACAATTTTGATATTGGCCTGAAATTAGTGACATCATTCTTTTTACCACCTTTGTGAATAGGGGTAACAGAAGCAGATTTCCATCTGCGTATAAAAATGCCAGAACTCAGTGATTTATTGAATAAAAAGAGCAGCGGAACAACCAATGTAAGATTGCAGTTCTTTAAAACCAGTGAGGAAATGCCATTAGAGTCTGGCATTGAAGCTGGTTTAAGACCCAAAATGCCACTGAACACGTCATTATCACACAAAGTTAAGGAACCAAAATTCATAGTAGAAGGAATGCCATTAAGAACAGATTTGTCGAACAATTCCGAATCCACAGCAAAATTAGATTTAAAGAAATCGGCAAAGATATCGACAGTGTCTTTAATGCAATTAGAATTTCTGTCGCCCCAAAAAACTGATGTGGGAATGTCAGAAACATTTTTTTTTGCTTTAATAAACTGCCAAAACGATTTCGGATTTACGAAAATATTTTGCTCCATTTGAAGAATATATTGCTTATATAGGAATTTGTCCAGGAAATTAAATTCCCTCGCATAGTATTCATATTTAGTTTTATATACAAAGATATTGGTGGCATCAAAGAGCTTATAGAATTTATTTCTTAAATTTTTCAGTTTTTTTAAACCTCTAGTATACCAAGGTAACTTATGAATGGTATCGCAATGCCTTGGAATAAAAAAAGTACTGTCCAAACTTATACGACATGAGTGTCCCAACCTTTACAAAGTAGCCATTTCGTGAAAGCCCAAAAATAATATTTGCCACAACAATATATTTCAATTACTCTTTCACGCAATGAAAATACACTGAATACAAGACACATTGAACATACTTACATGAAATAATTGGTTTAAGTTCGGCAAATTACGAACACGCAGAAACTATCGAAAAGATATTTTTGATATGACAATTTACTCTTTGTTTGGAATTTATATAATCAACAAGAGTTCTTCAATCTTTTGCACATGAAACGATAGGTTATAAACAGACTTTACTTCGACAGGTGAAACATAGGTGTCGCCAGTATCGGAAATTCAAGATAAACGGCTGTCCCAACTTTTACGGCGTCGCAACCTATACGACATTCCCCTATATATATCATTTTAATTTCGATTATCTGTAATAGTCATCATCGGACATAAAGGACTTATAACAATTAGATAAAAGAACGGCAAAAAAATAAAAAACTAACTCGTCGGAAATACCAAGATTACTTCTGAATAAGAGCACAGATTTCCTTTCATCCCTCAAAGTCAAAAAAAATTCGAAATAAAAAGGCACATCAGCCTAAATATTTAAAAAATGTGCCTAAGCACTGGCTAAACCATAATGCAATCTTTTCTTTATGTCAATGTTTCCAAAAAGATGATGCTTCATGAAAAGTCATGGAAAGGTTTATAAACTTACACCTTATGAACTTTCTATTTCTCACTTGTCACTAATGGGTTAAAGTTTTAGTTTTTGTAAGACTATTTGCCCATAATATAAAACTGTAGGTAGGGAGGAGGGAGTGCGAATAATATAATTTAGCAGACGCAGGTGTCGAGCAGCAGCGGTACTTCAAATTCCAGTGCATGCTTTAGTTTGTTGCCGCTGCTACCTATTACTATTACCTTTGCAAGGTAAGTGTGCACACATAATTTTTATGCTCGCAAATATCGGTTTGGTTCCGATTCTGTTGCCTCCATCATATACATACATACAAACCACGTTATGCATACGCAATACAAAACTCATTTGTTTTGCCACGCAATATGCGTCTTTAGCCCAGCAACTTGCGAGCGAAGTTTCGTCAAAATTAATTGGTTAACGTCGTTGTAGATGTAGCAGCAACAGAAGCGGTGGTGGTGCTACTAAAACCCCAACTGTTGTAAGCAAAATTTTGGTACTTTACTAAGGCAATTAATTATTGGTGGCTTTAGCCTCATGTTCTTCGTAACATTTGAAGGATTTACATTTGCTAATCACTCATTCATTCATTAATTCACTTTCAATAGTTGAACAGTCTCAAATTGCATGCTCATTGCAAGTGTTTTTCATGGACTGGTTGGGTGGATTGAACAAAACTGAACGATAGAAATGCCAATTTTTTGGGTCCCTTGCTGATGCAAGGATTTACGGAATAATAAAACTGGCTGATAATTTCACTCTGATATTATATAATTTTTAAAAAATTCCATAAAAAAAAACTATGTAGTAAGAGTGCTACCTTTGGCCTGGCCAAAAATTAAATACCTTACACAGCAGTATTCTGAAATTTTTTTTTTTGTACAAGAGGTTGCGCTTTGAATATATTTTTTGTATGGGCGTGTCTGTTGACCAATTTCGCTTATTTTTAATCTCACGAGTGACGTTTTATGATAGAGGTAGTGTACCAAACTTTTTCGAATTAACTTGCTTAATTTTCCCTTGAAAAAAATATTTCCACGCACATCCAGCCAGCGAGCCAGACAAATGGACATGATTGTGTCGACTCAAGAGGAGACGCTGATCGAGAATATATATACTTTTCCATACCTGCGATCTCTCCTTCTCTGCGTTACAAACGGGAGGACAAAGTGAATATACTCTGGGTGTAAGGTACAAAAAATTCTCGTAGCAATTATCTTTAAAGTACATTTTCTAAGAAAAAACCCCATTATTATTATTATTATTATAATTATTTATTTGCGCAAAATTAGTACAACAAGATAAATCTTTTGGAGTACAACATACTGATATGGTCAAAGTATAAAGTTACATGAATAAGACTATAAGTAATAGGACAACATAAAATAAAAAACTAAATATTAAAAACTAAAAATAAAATACAAAAAATATTTAGAATTAAACTAGATGTCTGGATATCACAGTAGGAAAGGAATATTATTAATAATTGTGAGAAAAAATAAAATTATCTAATGAGAACGCGAGAAATATTGCACAATTAAACGCTTAAAGTTGTTAGGGCATTTTACATTTTTAATGTTGTTAGGTAAAGAATTCCAAATTCAAATGGCATTGATGAAGAACATTTTGGTAGAACTGCAATGCATGAAAGTCGGTATAGTTAAATTATGGCAACCATCAGATATACTAAAGCACAGCTTTTCACATAGATAAAGCGCAATTTTAAAATAAATAATTTTATGCAGGAATATGCAATTTCGAGACATTAAATAGTTTTCAACCGAACATCCAAGAATCTTACTTTTCCAAGAGGAAATGTGGTCAAATCTGCGCAGGCCATAAACATAGCGAGTAGCATTATTAAACGCGACTTGCAGCTTGTGGAGAGATCCAGAGTCTAGTTTACTATAGACAACCTCAAAGTAACGTAAAAAGGAACAACTAATTGCATAACTAGTTTGCTTTTGGTTTCAATTGGGACAAAGTTCGCAGACATCCTTAAACACCAAAGGGTCAAATAAATTTTACGTACAACGTGGTTTATATGGTCTGAGCATGTCAACATAGAGTTTATATGAAACCCAAGACTAGATGTTTTGCTAACAAAATTTAGCTGAGCATCACCAACATACAAGGGGGGAATACATTCAATATATGGTTTAGTACGCAAAATCGGCAACACAACTGATTTAGCGGGATTCAAGCGCAGAGCATTAAGCGAGGCCCAACTGTTGATTGCTGCGAGGTCCTCATTAAATCTAAAACTTAGGTCATCAATCAAGCCACTCCTTCGTGACATATACATTTGTATATCGTCAGCATATGCGTGCATTTTCACATTGCTGCAAACAGAAAATATATCATTGATGAATATACAAAACAGCAGGGGGCCTAAGACAGAGCCCTGAGGCACACCAGCATAACATATCTTGTAGTCAGAATAGGTGTTTCCAACTTTAACCCTTTGCAGTCTATCTTGCAGGTAACTTTTCATCAAACGCAAAGCACTGTCACAAAAACCGAAGTAGTGTTTTAGTTTAGTACATAATATAGAGTGGTCTACACAATCAAATGCTTTAGAAAAGTCTAAGAAACATAACAGTGTTAATTCATCATGATCGTATGGAACTCTGATATCATCCATCACTTTCAACATTGCTGTTAAACAACTACAATAGGTCCAAGCCAAAGTCGTACACCAAACAAACTTTTTTTCAATGCCCCAGAACTAAGTTCGCAAATATCATTTAAGAAATTTGAAGTACATTTTTTAATAGCCTATTTAATCCTTCAATTTTAACAAAAAACCAAACTTGAAATTTTCCGTTATTTTTAAAAAAAAAATAAAAAGTTACAGAAATCAAGCATATTTAGTACCAAAGCCAAAGTCGTACACCTTAACAAAATTATAACTTTTACATGAGTTCAGTTATTAGTGTACATTATTTTGTTTTTATTTGTCATGTTTAGTCCTTTTGGCATCCTTTGAATTAGTTTTTCACAATGTATGTATGTATTCTCCTTTAACTCCTAGGAGGAGCATAGGGCCAATAAAATTTTGAGAAACCATATTGGTTCCAGTTATAGGAGAATCATTCCTAACTATGCATGTTTCTTGCACCTCCAAATCCGATGTGCATGCTGACGAGGCAGGTGGATTAACCACACTCTGGTGGGTACCACTTGGAGAGTTATTTTCCATCGTTTTTCGATCCATGCTTCATTAGTATAATCTTCTCGGCAACGCCCCACGCAATAAGTTATAAGCTTAAAGCTGGATCCGGCAAGCGCTGCAAATATAGTGGCCAAATTCACTTTTAATTTCAGCCGCCCAATCTGGAACAGACGCTGACCTGGGAGCCGCCCACTCTGGATCAGACGCTTCAGGATTTCGACAAGATGCTTATTTTAAGGCGGCATCGACTCGCCTTGTCAGTGCCAGTTACGGGCATTGTGGGTTTTTCTTTCGAGGCGCAACGCTGTCCAACGCTACACCTTTCCACACCCTGGCTGGTCACCCGCTTTTTGTCGCCTTTTACGACAGGAATGCTTACCTCGGGCATATTCTTACCCCTTACCCGCAGGGGGGAGTTTTTCACAATAGCTCGGATAAATTTTTTCACATTTTCCATGAATACCCTTTTCAGTTCAGTTTTTGAACAAATATTGTGCTGGCGATTTGCGTCCAGATAATTCCACAAGATTTTATTAGCATTTATATCTGGACCCTGCGCCAGTGTTACGAATACATTGGGACAGTTGTATTGAATGCATGATCTCATATTATAATAAATATGTTTGAAATCGTTATTTTATTAAAAGTACCATTGACCAAGTTTATCCTTATATTGCAATAAATTTAGTCTCTAAATGTCCAAATATATCTTATGATCCTTACTACTATCAACAAAATGAAGTATTCCAGGCCCAGCTGCTGAAAAAGGGCCCCAAGCCATTAGTGAACCACCGTCATGTTTTACGTATGGTTTAAGGTTTTTCGAACAAGGTGCTTCAGTTGGTTTTCTCAATATGTATGGTCTGCCGTCTGATCCAAAAGTATTAATCTTACTTTTATTCAAGAAGAGGACATTTTTCCAAAAGAAAAAATCTTTATGGCAGTGAGTTTTAGCAAACAGCAACCGAGCCTCTTGATGCTTCTTCTTTATTAAAGAAAAACGTTAGACCAAATGTAAAACATGAAGGTGGTTCACTAATGGTTTGGGGCACTTTTCAGCAGCTAGGCCAAGAATACTCCATTTTGTTGATGGAAGAAAGGATCATAAGATTTATTTGAAGATTTTAAGACTAAATTTACTGCAATTTAAGGATAAACTTGATCAATGTAGTGATATGTATTTTTACCAAGAAAACGATTTCAAACATATTCCTTATAATATGAGATCATGAATTCAATAGAACTGTCCCAATATATTCGCAACACTGGCGCTGAGTCCATATATAAATGCTATTAAAACCTTGTGGAATTATCTGGACGCAAAAGTTCGCCAGCACAATATTTGTTCAAAAACTGAACTGAAAAGGCTATTCATGGAGAATGGGAAAAAATGTATCCGAGCTATTGTGAAAAACTAATTCAAAGGATGCCAAAAGGACTAAACATAACAAATAAAAACAAAATAATGTACACTAATAACTGAACTCATGTAAAAATTATAATTTTGTTAAGGTGTACGATTTTGGCTTTGGTACTGAATATACTTGATTTCTGTAACTTTTTATTTATTTTCAAAAATAACGGAAAATTTCAAGTTTGGTTTTTTATTAAAATTGGAGGATTAAATGTACTTCAAATTTATTAAATTATTTTTGCGTACTTAGTTTTGGGGCATCGAAAAAAAGTTTGTTTGGTGTACGACTTTGGCTTGGACCTACTGTATGTCCTGATCGAAATCCAGACTGCAAAGGAGAAAGTAAATTATTACTGTGTATGTGCTCTGATATTTGTTCTGAAAAAATACTCTCACAAGCTTTTGATAGAGCAGATAAAATACTGATGGGTCTGAAGTCATTAGCAGATAACGGTGTCGCTTTTTTGCTACAGGTATGACAACGGCTACCTTCCACATTTTCGGAAAACAGGAAGTGGTTACATAATGATTTATAATGTGCGTTAGAGGTCTAACTATATAGGGCAGGATGAGCTTTAAAAACTTAATGGGTATTCCATCTTCGGCTATTGCGTTGAATTTTATTTTCAGAATACTTTTGAAAACGTCATATTCATCCACCACATGAAATTGGAAACGACCTTTCGGGCGACAAAAACGCAGTGTTGTCTGCTTTCCCTTAAGCGCGATCTAACCTTACCCAAACTTAAAATGAGAGAATTAGATATAATAGAATCAAAAAATTTGACTATGCTTGGCATGAACATCAGCGCTGAATTACGTTGGAATCAACAAATAATGGATGCTGCGAAAGGTGGTGCAAGTTGTCTTGGATTTCTTAAGAGATGTAAATTGTTTTTCTCTGCTTCTGACTTATCAACGATTTACAAAGCCTACATTCGCCCAAGGCTTGAGTATAATTCTCATGTATGGGCTGGTGCTCCTGCATCATGCTTAAACCTACTTGATCGCGTACAGCGTCAAGCTATAAGATTGATTGGTGATCAGTCAATTAGCAATCAATTAACTTCTCTTGAACATCGTCGTAATCTTGGTTGTCTTGCCCTCCTTTATCGCTACTTTCACCATAAATGCTCCGACGGAATATATAGTTGCATCCCTCCAGTAACTCAATTCAACCGTAACACGCGTGCGGCATCGTCCGCTAACCTTTACACCCTAAAGTCTGTTTTCGGGAGCACAGTAAAATTTAGAAGAACGATTTAACATCATCAGTATTCCCTTCAACCTATAATCTACAGAAGTTTAAAATTAACGCGCGTCGTCACCTCTCACTTTTTCCTCCCCAACCAAATCTCTAACTATCCTCCTCACCTTTTTCCTTCTCTCCTTCACTGGGTTAATAACCTTAAAATACTAAGTCCTAAGTGTTGAAGAACATTTAAAAAAAAAAAAGGGCAACACAGTTTAATATCAGTTTCATACCTTAAAATTTCGTTTGAGTTGCTTTCAGTGATAAAATAATCATTTAAAGAATTAGGCTCAAGGTTACACACTAATTTGTCTATATTATGCACACCAAGCTGTCTCAGATTTTTCCATAACTGCTTCGTGAGAAGTGAAGTGTTAAGCTTAGAGAAAAAATAATTTTTTTTCGATTCTCTTATAAAGTTAGTAGCAGTATTGCGAGCCTGCGTATACGCATGCCAATTTTCAATTTTTCAATTTTCAAAAGAAATTTGATCAAAGAGAAGAACTGCAGAAGTGTCAGACACTATGAACAGATCTAGCAGACTGGGATTAGCATTATTTGCAAATCTAGTTGGCATCACCGTATTAACAATTGTTAAGCCAGCTGCACTTACTTGATCATTAAATCTTTCTGCTATGTTGTCATTTACCATCAGATTTACATTAAAATCTCCACAAAGAAAAATATGGTCATAGTCAATGAGCCGCAGAGCCAAATCTGAAAAAAAAGGTTCAACATTATGGGTCCTATTAGGATTATAAACGCAAGAAACGAGGACTTTTGTTCTATTTTCAAATAGCTCTATATTAAGATACTCTATTAAGTCATTTTTAGATTTTCTTACAACCCTAGCATTAAGAAAAGACTTGCAATATATTTAGAATTGGGCTGAATGTTTTAAATAAAGTGACAGAGCGATCATAGGAAAATTCCAAAAATTCAGTTATAGCGTTTAGAAATCGTGAAATAAAAAAACTCAAGTTTATAGATATCGGAGTTCAAAATTTGTCAATTTTTTCGCCAAAGGAGTAGGGGTTTCTTAAGACCGCTTCTGCTGATATTTGTTATTTGATAATCGACCTAAAATCAATTGAAATATATTCAGAAAATGCCTAGGCAAGACACTTAGATGCAATTTTGTGATAATCCAACCAAATTTCACTCAGATACTAAGGATAGTAAATCAAAGCTCTGATCAGAAACTTAACGTAAACGTGGCATCTTCCATATACTCAAAATTTAGGAAATATTTTTAAAAAACCGAAAAAAGTCGAAAAACTTGATTTTATCGAATATTTCCTAAACGGTTTCATTTTCGTAAGCACAAATCAATATTTCTGCATTTGAGAATGACTAGACCAACATTTAATTTTGAGACCAAAACCTTCTAAGTATATAATGTTGGTCTAGTCATTCTCTACAAAAGTTGACCTGAAGATATCTGCGAAAAAATCAATAGCTTAGAAGATACGGGCAGTTAAAGCGATTTGCCTTTTTAAAGTCCATTTTTCAAGCTTTGATCGAAAACAGGTTAGATTTTTTTGCACTATTGATTCCTAATTTTTTTTAAATCTAATTTTTTTACCTCTTTTTTTACGAAAATGGACGGGGAGCAAACAGAACTTCGCAAATATGGACAATGTCCATTTGACATCCTCCTACTGTACAAGTTAATTGAGGTTATACCACAAAACGTGGACATAACTCGTAAAAAATACAGTCTGATTCCGACTTTAACATGTCCCTTAAAAATAAAAATCAATAGATTGTCTTTTATACATTGCTTTTATTAACGAAATTTTTTAAAATTAATTGTTTTTATTACGTGATGATTGATTTTTACATTTCTTTTTCAATCAGTTAATTGCGTGTAAAATATGAAAACTTAACTTAACAATTAATTGTGTACTAAAAAATGGTCTATACTAATGAATGTTATTGTCTAAAAAATAATACTAAATAATATTGAACGTATGTAAATCTAAATTCCTTATATACTATGACATCACAGATCAATATATCAGCTAAAGCAGCGCTTGATTCTTTTAATTATTTACGGTACTATCACATCAATCCAACTGAAGCCATATTTTCATGTAAAATCATTTGGTGAACATCACAAGGCATTAGCAGAAGAAACCGAAAAATTTAATGGAGTTCGATCCACTCTCTATTAAAACTGAAACAAATGATGGAGCATTGAATGAATCAGTTTTATTGGAATCAACTTATCGAAATAAGATGGGATTCTGAATGGAGCGATGGTGATTACATGAAAATAACATTTTTGTTTTTTTATCAATTTATTTTTATCAGGTACACCCATTGAAAACAAAAATTGTATATTTTTATTGGCATTTGACGCTTCTTTTATAAAGTTTCTTATATGATTTAATTGGCTTAAAGACAACAAATGGGAAACCGTCACAGCACAGCCACACTTCCTTAATCGAACGCCAAAATTCAATCCATTTCGAACAATGCGCACAAGAATTTCTGATGCTGTGTTTGGGTTATATGGTTATATGGATTAACAACCCCAACAGCTTGCTTATATTGTGCTTCATTTGATTGGGATTTATTATTTAATTCATCGGTTGTTAAAACTTTCATGTTAGGATAGTTGTTGGACTGTATATCTTTAGTAAACTGATTCCTTTGATGTTGATGTAAATTGTTTCTTTATGTTTGTTTTAGGTATTTCATTGTTATTTACTTTATTGCTTGGTAACAATAAATTTACGGTGCATTCAGAAGTTTCACTATTGTCTAGCGCTTTCCGTATCATTAAAGTTGGATTTGGAATAGTTACGCCTGCTTTAGGTTTTTCATTATTTACTTTATTATGTGCTAACGAAAAAATTCTGGAGGATTCACAAGTTTTACTATTGTCTAGCGCTTTCCGTATCATTAATGTTGGGTTTGGAAGAGTTACGTTTGCTTGAGTTTTTCATTATTATTTCCAGTCCAATGTTATTACTGACAAAAAATAATATAAAAATAAGTTTTTTCAACTGGCAACGCTGTTCGTAAATACAATCTTGTAATTGTCGCCAAGTGGAACTCATTTTGACGTTTCCATTGTCTATACGAATTTTCTGATAGACCATAATTGTGAAGATAACTTACATTTATTTTATCCTAAAGTGACTCAAGTTTCAATTTTTCTTCAACAGCGTTACTTGAGTTACATAAGTTTTATGGATTTTCCCCATATTATACACATGTGTAGCTTATGTCAACATTTATTTAAGAAATCTTATCATTGCCATAAAAGTTTCTAAATTGTGATTAATGACTTCTGAAGGATATGATTCAGAAATGCTTCCCCTACAGGAACAGTGCAAATAAGCAGCTGATGAAAAACTTTTATGATAGAAATTATAGAAAACTAAAGAAAACCTCTACAGGTTTTTATTGATCCATATAAAAATATTTAAATATAAGCCGAAAGTTTGGAGTTTTTTTTAAATTTATTGCTATTATTATTTAGAACGAATTTATGAGAACTGATAAAAGTTATCAGTCCTAATTTGATATAAATATAGCATCCATAGTGATTTTGAAATATTTCCCACCAAGCATATACATATATATATATATGTATATATATATGTATTGCGTTTTTATTGCGCTAGGGGGCTGTCCTTAAAAGCGATCCTATGATTATCGTACATTTACTAAACTGCCTTTTTCCCCGTTTTTTCAATCTTTTCAAATAAACGTCTTTGACGTTTCAAGGTGTCTCTGAGTTTAATAGCATTTGGCGATGAAAACATCTGCAACTTATGTTTCTATTAATGTTATTAAAGAATTAAACTAGATGAACGGCAACACAGTCAGTAATGCAGTGCAGTTGTGATGCAATTTAGCACCACTTTACACAAAAACGAATAATACGAGCCAAGTCATTTTGCCGAAATGCGTGCAGATTTTCCTACTGGGGAGTGACTATTTGGCAAGTCTAAGAGTATGCAACGTTTTTTTATTTTTATTTATTTTATTTATTTATTTATTTATTTTATTGAAACATCCTGAACACAAACAAGATCCAAAATCTTAAAATTAACTGTGCCAGTCACTTATAATAAAAAATTTTTGACATTGATACATTGATTACAGATAATTTAAATTAATTATTTTATAACAAAGCAAACTTTGACTAAATAATATATAAATATATATATTTTTTTTTTTTTTGTTTTTTTCGTTAAAATATAAAAAATTACTTATTCTAAAGGTACAAAATATTTGAGGAGAACATTTTTTAATTGCGTTGCGTTGCTTATCTGCCTAAGATTGTTTGGGAGAGAGTTCCAGAGGCGGACGGAGTGAACAAAAAATTGTCTTTCTGAAGTTAGCAAGGTATGCCTAAACTTGTTTATATAATTGTTACGGGAAGATCGTGAGAAAACAAGCTTTTCATAAAGGTACACGGGTTCTTTGCTTGTAATAATTTTGTGCAGTAGTAACAGCGTTCTAAAGTTAAGCAAATTATTAAAAGAGACCGAATAAAGTTTTTTAGCTTGCTGAGAGACGTGGTCATAGTGCTTTAGTCCGAAAACATACCTTGTTACATTATTAAAAACTACATACAGTTTGCGTTTGCTAATTGCATCGCAGTTGGAGAAATATTCACATCCGTACAACAACGTCGGTACAATTTACGCTTTCGCAAGTAAAAAACGAATTTTTAGTGGAGTGACATTTTGCATGCACCATAGTGACCGCAACATACCATAAACTTTTCCAACAGTGATATTTATGTGAGAATTCCATGAGAGTGATCTATCAAATGTTATTCCTAGATTTTTTGCAGAATCAACGGTTTTTATTTCAACGTTGTTGAAATATATTTTCGAAAAGGAACTAGTATCTATGTATTTTATTTTTACTAATGGCAATACATTTTGACTTGCTAGGATTGATAGCAAGGCCATTAGTGCATGCCCAATTTTTAATGCGTGTAAGATTTAAGTTAAGTTCACTTACACAATTCTCAATATCGGCAGCGTTGCATGAGGTAAGCAACTGGACATCGTCTGCGTACATGTGAATTTTACAACTGTAGAGAACTTTTGGTAGGTCGTTTATGTAGATGGTGAACAATAATGGTCCTAGTATTGATCCTTGGGGGACGCCACTGCTTAGAGCCAGGAAATTAGATGTTTCGAGCTTAGTGAACACTGCCTGATATCTATCGCTCGAGTACGACTTTAAAAGTTTAACTACAGAAGGCAAGAAACCATACAATTTTAAACATTTCGTTAACAGCACCTTATGATTTTTAGTTTAGAGTTGGCAGTACTTTCCCAGTATTTTGGATAACACGATCAGCTGTATGATGTTGTTTACGAGTATTTTGACAGCACTCCAAAAAAAATTATTTTGTGAAGAATTTAGTTGTCCCCTTCTAAACTCAGCTGTATTTGTGTGAAAAATTAAAATCTTTTTTCAATCTTGTTGTATTTGTTTTCGGAGTTCAGAATTTTATCAAAATTTTGGAATATTTAAAGGTAAAACTCAGCGACCTCGACAATGCCAGGATGCCACATTCACCATCAAGGGACTCACCACAGCAGCAGCAATCCAATACAGCATTCAAACAGGTCCAAGTATAGCCTTTTCAAGTTTATTTTGATATAATAGAAGAGCGCTAAAGAAACACAACCGAACACTTTGATTTTGCTTTGCTTAGTTTGTATTTTTTAATTGGCCAATTTTTATTTCCAAATCAGTGACTTTTGTATCATTGCATTATAAGCCTATGTTTTATAAAAAAAACTTTCGAAATCATTCAACTATACCATTTAAAGGCAAGATTTGATAGTTTTCTAGGTACAAAGTAAGATAGGCACGAAATTATGGGCTTTTTTGTTTCATGTTATTTTTTTCGACCTATCTTAGTCTCTTCAATAGGCAAATTCAAGATCCGCCACTCATTGTGATCATTTGAAAATGACTTCCTGGAGTTAAAAATGATATGAGAATCCACATAAGATTTTTAACTTTCATGTATAATTTTAGAATAGTCATGACTTTTTAGTAGAAAAGAGCAAAACAATTTCGTGCGTCCTCAATATAACTTAACTTAACTTTTATGTAAGAATATCTTCAAAACATGATGTGATAGAGCAATTGAGGCTATGAGCGCAATAGTGGCCTAACCCTCACTTCGTTAAAAAATCAAAAGCAAATAACTTGTGCTCGTATCGATTCAGGTTATGTGCTTTTGCTTTATCAACGAAGTAAAGGTTATGCCACTGTTGCGCTCATAGCCTCAATTCTGAGAATGATAGCTTTTGCTATTCTTAGTATCTGGATGAAGTTTGGTTGCATTGTCTCAAACAATGCTTTCAATTTAGCATTTTAAATATTTGGCTTATATAAGAAGTCCCATGACTTATTGTCAGAATTAACCTAGTATTTGTTTAGAGCTTGGCTCGAGTATTTATAGTATTTGTGTGTATTTCGGTGGCGTAATCATACGTTATGGTAAATTTTTTTTTTTTTGTTTTGAACAGAATGATTTACATTACCTTGCTACCATCAAATTACGTGTCAAGTGGTTTTGTAGTGTGAGCTTACTGTTCTATGTATTTGAGTAAAAACACCAACACTATAAAAACAAATGCAAAATGCATAGGTTTTTAGGTGAATTCGACTGAAAATCCCATATGGTTATGGGTGAAACGTATCGAAAACCATCCTACCAACAATTTTTTGGTTTTTTACCTATGCATTTTGCCTTGTTTTTGTAATGTTGGTGTTTTTACTCAAAAACAGAACAGTAAGCTCACACCAAAAAACCACTTGACACGTGATTTGTTGGTAGCTAGTTAAGGTAAAAAATTGATTTTTATATGGAGGAACTTTCCGCACTTTTTTGGGTAATCAATCTAAGGAGAAGTATTTAAAATAGATATCTAAAAATACTAGGACTGCACTCAAAGTGCCACAATAATCACATTTTTTTTGGAAAAAAAGGTCACATTTTTTTTCTAAATTACGAAAAATTTCAAGGCAAAATTGTCATGTGACCCCGGAGGATTGCTTGTTTGTTTTTTTCTTATTTAATTGCTAGGCTGCAATGCGAAACTGTTTGAATGCAGACAATGCGCGACAATCAGACACACACATAAACAAATGAGCTGGCAGGTGTCAGCCTCGGACCTCAGAGAGGTAAAAGTAGCGATTCTGCCATGCAAGTTAGTCGTTACACACTCAGCGTATGCCAAAAGTAATTTCCGCATAGAAGCAACATCGTAGCGCAGGATAAAGGATTTGCGTGAATGGATTCCTAGGCGGATTGGCGATGGCTACAGCGACGGCGAATGTGAATTGACATTTACCGTTAACGTATTGCAAAATTACGATAACCTACGACCTCAAACCGAAACAGTGGATGATAATGCGTTTTGTCCCACCCATCCACTCTCCCATTCAGCTGCGTTCTGCTGCTACTTTAAATAGACGATGGATATATGACTGTTTGAATAAATGGATGGAGGGATGGATGGATGGATGAATGAATGGATGTTCGCTTAGATTACATACATATGAAAGCAGCAGCAATTGCAAGGATTACGTGCTCGTTGTCGGTTGCCATTCGTCGATAGGTGGCTTTTCTTTATACGAGTGATGGTTTGCGTATGTTTGTACTTATGTCTAGCTAAGTTATTGGCAATCTATAACTTTTCAATTTCCGTTTCCTTCGTGCTTACAGTGTTAGTCTTAAAATGCAGCAACGCCGAAAGGTTGATAATATAGAAAAGACGCTACCACTATTGCTACTGAAAAGTGTCGAATCTTCACATATATACTCGTACACTGGCTTAAAAAATGAAAACGAGACACTAAAACTTATCGTATTGAGCAGGATCAACAAGTGTGAAAATCCATTTTTATTGCGCTTTTTTTTGCGCAATTCCTTCCATATTTTTTTGATCTCCTCTATGTGCTTCTTTGCAGCAAAATAAATAATAATGGCTTTGAGTGAAAATTCAACGTGCCAAATTGCCAAAATTGATTGCCGCACTTGTTCCTGTATATGGTCGGTTTCTCACGATGAGCTGTATTACAGTGAAAAAAAAAAAATTATTTGCAAAATATTAAAATTAAAAAGTAATTGAAATCATTCTCACCGGGATTTTTTAATTCACTGTCATTATCATTGTCATGCGAAGAAACTTTCAAAATTATAGAAAACGCGCTCGAAATTTATTTAATTCAAATCACAAAATGTTAAAAAGTGGGTATGCAACTTACTTAATCCCGCCCACTTGTCGCTCGTTCCAAAGTAATTTTACAAGACCTCGAGTTGCAAAATTTCATAAAAAATTTCCTGTGCCGTTTGCGAGATATATGTAACCTGATAAATGAATCAAGTTTATGGTTTTTTCCAATTCTCCTTCCTTATAGTAGCCATAGAGTTCCGCCATATGGTTTTTTTTTATCAAAAGCGCTCGGCATTCGAAAGAAGACAAATCAAGAAAAAAAAAAAAAAAAATGAGCCTCGATATGACGTATGTTCCAAATTTTTGACAGAGAGGAGCCATAGTTGACGTGGAAAGTATATGTATTTTGTAAATAATACTATTATAAACTTTTTTTATTTCAAAAATATTTTCTTATTTTACACTCTGATTTGTTGAAAAAAACTTTTTTATATTCGTAACCGTATATGACGAGTTTTAAGAAAAATTTAAAAAACTGCAAACGATTAGGGGCTGTCCATAAACTCCGTGACGCTTCTAGGGGGGGAGGGGGTTCGACCAAGCGTCACTTTTTGTCACAGGGGGGAGGGGGAGGTTCCAGCGAGCGTCACGGGACGGCGTATAAAATAACCTATTTTTCAAAAGAAAAAAAATTAAAAATTAAACTTAAGTTATTTATTCAAAAGTTTGGTTGTCAGAGAAGTATCGTTATTTGATTTCAAAGGCCGTTTTGACTCTACGAACTTTTTAATTCAATAATAGTACTTCCGTAGTTCTTACGATTATCGAATCTACAGTGTATTCAGTGTTAGGCCTGATTATAGAAATAAATGTACAAAATGTACAAATAAGAATGTTAGTGTATATAAAGAAAATTTAAAAAAGTTAAGCTTCATTGGATCAGGTTTTACCATTATCCTTTGCCCGAACATTTAAATTTTTTTAATAGAAAATTTCATAAAAAAAAATTGAACCCTTTTCTTTTTAATTTACGTCAGTTATTAGAAAATGGACGAATGATATATTTTTAAATAGTATTCTTAACTTTGTTTTGTGAGCGAGTCACGAGTTCCGCGTGACGTTTTCTTAAATTTCGGTGCAATTGAAAGGACTTTTTTAAATATGATTTTTAACTGCTGCATCTACATTCCATGTACTCTTCTACAGTAAAGTTCAATTTGATGCAACTCTATTAATTTGGTCGAAACAGGGGCTTCAAGGATTTTTTCTTAAATTTTGGCCGTTTTCGTAAATTACGGTACCACTGAAAGGTCCTTTATAGATTTGATTTTTGACTGCTTTGTCTACGTTTCGCGTACTCTTCTACAGTATAGTTTAATTTGATGCAACTCCATTAATTTAGTCGGAATAGGCTTCATCAATTAGGTTGAATTAAAGTAAAGAAATAAAAACTAAATTTAATGATTGATTACCCACTGACTTTTAATTTCAATAGGTACTAAAAATATTAGTTTTGTAATTTTTGCATACAAAAATAATGATTAACAATTTATAACACACTTTCAGTGTGAACTGAGGAGTATTTTTTTTTTTTTTTTTTTATGTAAGTATTTATTTGCAATCTATCTTATGATAATAAGCAAATTAATTAGAAACTTAATCTATTAGCAGCAATTGTCGCACTCCAGTAAATACGACTTTTAAAAAAATTATAAGAAATTATGATTACATATAAAATAAAGTACAATTTATAGCAAATTCAAAATCTAAATGGTAAATCCAAAATATGATATCGTTTAAGTCTTTTGATTTCAAATGTTTCATCCAATAAGCAAATAGCTAAGGGGTTAGTGTGGTGGTTAAGTCGTTCTAGATATCTGTCACTGAATTTTTTAATTTCTTCTTTGATGGTTGGGATACGGAGATCCTTGTGTATATCTTCGTTAGTTATAAACCATGGAGCTTGAGAAATCTGTCGTAGAGTTATTGATTGATAGCGCTGTAAAATTTCTATATTCGAATTGCATGCTGTACCCCAAAGTTGAATAGCGTAAGTCCAAACAGGTTTTAATATTGTTTTGTAAAGAAGAACTTTATTTTCTAAACTAAGTTCAGATTTCGGACCAATCAGCCAATAGATTTTCTTATTCTTTATCTTTAGATGCTCTCTTTTTGCTTTAATATGTTGTTTCCATGTAAGTCTTCTATCAATATGAACGCCGAGATACTTTACCACGTTACTTTGTGGTATTGTTGAGCCACCAATATGCACACTAGGGCAATCGCCTCTTTTCATAGTAAATGTGACATTTACTGATTTGGTTGCATTTACTTCAATATTCCATTTTTTAAGCCACTTCTCAGTCTTATCTAAATGCATTTGTACCAGACGTGATGCTTCAATGTTTGATTTGCTGGATGCAATAATTGCAGTATCGTCTGCATATGTTGCAATAGTAAGATTTTGAGAAATAGGCATATCGGAAGTATATATTGTGTAAAGGACAGGACCCAGTACACTGCCTTGTGGGATGCCAGCAGCAATTTTGAACATCTTAGATGATTCTTGTTGAGTTTGCACATAAAAAGAGCGATTGTGCAAATAAGATTTTATTAACAAAAAATAAGGAGCTGGCAATAGTTTTTTGATTTTATACAGCAGTCCGGGTTGCCAAACTTTATCGAATGCCTGTTTAATGTCTAAAAACACACCTGATGCATATTGCTTTTTTTCCAAAGCTTCTGAAATCACATTTATTACACGGTGACATTATTCCTAAAGGAAGAGAACTTTACAAATGTATTACACAGCATAAATATTCATGTTTATCTACGGGAAAATCAACATATTGGCCAACCGATCCAAATAAAATACCTGATCTTATGGATTTTGTTGTATATTCTGGCATTCCTAAACAACACCTTAACATTGTTGAAAGCTTTGACCTTAGCTCTGACCACTCTCCAATTATATTAACATATAGTACTCTAATGCAAAAAATTATTTATGGACGCAAAATTATAACATCAAAAACTGACATTCAATCATTCGGTTACTGGTTGGATAAGAATATTCAGCTAAATATACCCTTGAGTACTAAGGCAGATATTGATGATGCTGTTGCACAGTTCACAAGTTTAATTCATGAGGCTGCACTATTCTCGACACCTTCAGAGCAACGCAACAATGAACAAATAGTGTTATCACTAGAACTAAGAGAAATGATAAGAAGAAAAAGGAATCTAAGAAAACAATGGCATTTTTTCTGCGTTCTCTTTAGAATTTGATCTTTTTTCCAATCAAATTCGACCTCTGGCAAGATAACGGCCCTTTTGTCACGACTCATCCCATATATGCAATAATACTTGGTGCTTTCTGGTGTAACAATTCATTTTGCTGGAGCATTGTCAAATCCTGCTGACTAACTTTCTTAAGGGGACGTTCGCCTTTGTAATTAAAAAAAAAAAAAAAACACTTAAAAATTTTGTTATGAAAAAACTATTGTATTTATTGACAAAATTTCTTTTGGACATTGTTAAATATTGTCGAAAAAATATGAAATTTTTTTTTTTTTTTTATTTTTAGTTTCCCTTGGCTGCTGTAGAGGGCGTCATCCAAAAGTTACTTTTAAAAAGGTAGACAATATTTAACAATGTCCAAAAGAAATTTTGTCAATAGATACAATAGTTTTTTCATAACAAAATTTTTAAAAAGTGTTTTTTTGTTTTCAATTACAAAGGCGAATGTCCACTTAATATCAAATAGTTTTTTTTTTTTTTAAGTGTACCGCATAAGTGACAGCTTGAATAGCAAAACAATTACTTACTGTTTTTGTGCATTTGTACTCTCCGATATTTGGCCAAATATTGGTTTGCAACTTTTATCTGCATTTTATGTACTTTTTTACTAAAGGGTTTTTTCTCTGTGCATGATTTCTGTTCGATTTATAGAGTAAAGTAAATATGCTGCGAGTGCCTCAAGGCTCGTCTCTTAAAACTAAGTCCCTTAAATTTTATTCCCTATATCGAGCAATTCTGTCACTGTCCATTTATTAGAAACATCCGGTGAAAGAACACATGCAATGATCATTTTTGGATTTGTCACGAAGGATTAATGGGCTTAACATCTGCAAATTTAATGGAGTTAAATGCTTCACACAAATTACTTGCAGCTTCCATTCCACACAGAAATCAGACAGAAGCAATATAAATTAATAAAACCCAATGGAGCAATTTGATGGCATTGCATCAGCGGTGATGGGAAATGTCTTGAAAGAAATTGTCACTTCTCAATTCACTGTACTTACGCTGAAGTTAAAAATTAATTCCAAAAAGTATTAAGGTAGTGTTCATAACTGTTAAGTGAAACAAAAACACCTGTCAGTTGAGAGATACCAATCAGCGTTACCTTAATTCAGTTTGAGCAACTTCCGATGCGACGGCTGCTTCCGCAAGGTTTGTCAACCAAAAGTGCCTCTGTGTGATGCGGCATAATGATGATGCTTTTAGAAGGAAGACGTCTGTACTCAAAATCAATTTTAGTTAAAAGGTAGTAAGCTGAAGTGGTAAAACGGAAATAATTTTGATTTCACACCATCCACGAGAAAAAAATTTAAGAAGCTTCAGGCTAAAACGGAAGAGCATAAGGGGTAGAAAAATGTACAATTACTTATGTTTAAAAAAGAGAAAAAAAAAGGTTCTGAACCGTATTGCTTAATGTCTTGTTAACTGCGGACATACATAAGTGAATAAATAAACAATTTAAATAGCAACTTTTGAGATTGTTTTTTAATTTTATATCAATTGTAAATAGTTCAAATTGCAGCCATTACTGTCGTAGCGTTGTTAAACATGGCAACAGGAAAGTTTTCTTCAGCATTTTATCAATATTGGCAACACATAAAAAGGTTCATTCATTTTTTCACTTATTTTCACATTTAATGGGATACAGCTAAAAATGCTGGGACTTCCTTTCGATTTGGTTCATTTTCAAGTTTCCCAGTTATGCTAAGCACGTTTTCTAGTATGTATGTAGTGTTCTTTGTTTTTTTTGCAGTATTTGAGTCAGTTTTATTACTTTTCCACGTTCGCTACCGTAACTGGGTACAATAACAATGTAACTTCTTTATCCGCCCCCAAAGGTTTTGATAGGGTTTTCGCTATAAAAATTATTGCAGTCAAATCGTGAAGTTTCATTGATTTACGCAACATTTAGTGCTGTATTTAGCATAAATTATGGACTTTTCCCGTAAGCGGAAATCAACAAAATGCTAACTGTTAAAAATAAGTAAAGTAAGTAAATTGAGTGAAGTACGTTATAGATAGTTTTTTATGCTGGAATTAGCCAAGAAGTAGCGTTTCGTAACGTAACGTCACGGTTGCTTGTCAACGTAGCATCGATTAGTGAAAACGGTAGGCAACATTCGAAATGTCACCTTACAACTTAAAAATTACTTAAAAAATTCCAGTTTTTGTTAACAAGTATCCATTGCCAAACTTATTTTAATTAATTTGTTCAAAAAATTCCATTTCTAACATCCAAATTTAATTTATTTTGTCTAACAACGTAGCGCGACGTTTGAACATCTAATTTTAACAGGTCGCGATCTTAGAACAACAGGGTTCTAACTGACATTTTTTGTGAAATTGAGTTATATATTGCTTCGTACTAAATAGACCACGCTCTTTCGATTACCGCTACTCAAATATTTCTATCTCGTATCGTTTCTGAGATAATTAATGAAATTGAGATGCACAAGGTTCTATCTAACTTTGTGCTACTGTAAGAGAGCAGCCAAATTAGATAAAATCGTGTAATTTTGTTAAACAAGCCCCGATTTTGAACCGATATGGCTCATTTTGTTAGTATTGAACTTAGAAAAATTTAGCACTTAAGATTTATGCAGTTTTTGAAAAAAGGTCGAAAAATGGTTTTGGAAAATTGAAGAATTCGAATCAAAAATAGTAATTTTCGATTAACTTGCCAACGCTTAATCCGAATCTGGCATCAGAATTGCTATATCTTATAGTGTTTTCGAGATATCTTACCCCAAATGTTCAAAAATGATCAAAAACACGATTTTTGAGGTTGTTTCGAAGACGTCCAAAATTGTTTTACTCTTTTCTATTGAATGCAAGATTTTAGTACTGTTCTTTGTCTTCAAAATGAGCTATAAATTGGTCTTGTGTGATTTTTCTTTAAAAAGTTATACTAGCTTTAAATGGTACATAAAAGTATGTCAATTTTTCAAAAACCCTTTTTCGACCTTTTTTCAAAAACTACATAAATCTTAAGTGTTGGTTTGTTGTAAGTCCATTTGCTAACAAAATAAGCCATATCGGCTCAAAATCGGGGCTTGTTTAACAAAATTACACGATTTTAACTAATTTCCCTGCTCTCGTAGAGAAACACAAAGTTCTGGCAGCTAGAACCTTGTTTCTCAATTTCAAGTACCTTATCGTTTAGCAACAAAGTTCTATCGATTTTTTTAAACTTAAATTCCTTCTTAATTGGACAACGTAATTTAATTATTTTACATAGTATCAATGAAATCCTCGCTACAATCAAATGCTTGTAATATAAATAATATTGTGATTAAAATCAATTCCTAAAAGTTATACGACACGAAATATTCAAACATAGATTTCTCGAAAGTGATGTGAGTGTAGATAGAACCCTGTTGTTCTAAGGTCGCGAGGTCTCAACGTTGCGTACCGCTACGACACGATTTCACTAATCGCTTACACGCTTCTGCTATTTGATAGATTTTGACAGACGTCACGCTGCGAAACGCTGCTTCTTGGCTAATTCCACCATTATTGGAACGTTTATTTCGTTCTAGAATTTTGGTCCAATAAAATTTGTTGACGCATACTTTATAACACTAATAATTGCCCTTAGAACGCGTTTCCTATGTAGCATCAGCTGTTTTCTCTTTCTGTATCTAGTCAAGAGGCCAACTATTTACTTTGCTAGGAACTTTGTCTAATTTATTCGTGTTATTGTTTGGCAAAATAACGGCACTTTTATTGTGATCACAAAAAACAGAAAAAAAATATATGGAATTAAAATCTAAAATTTTTCATTTTGTTGTGCCATGTAATTAAAAATAAAGTAAAGAAATTGTAAGATTTACAAAAAACCCCAATTTGTTTTCGATGCTTAATCAATCGTTTACAAGCCTCTTTTTATCAGATAAAGATTTTGTTTTCCAGAGTTTAGTTATATCAAATGTTTGTACGTAGCCTTGAATCTATTCAAAAGCTTTTGAACAAGAGCTGAAGTTTTATGAGAAAAGAACTCAAGTTTTAAAAAATTTATAGCTATCTAACATTTTGGATGTTTTGCTAAAATTGTTTGCGCAGGGAGTCTGTTACAAAAACCAAGAATTTATAGTTTTTATTCAATACTCCCCTCTAGATGGAAATTATATAAAATCATTCCATTATATTTAGCAAGGTGTCGAAATTAAGTTGTTTTTTGAAAAATTTAAATTTTATTGTGGAAATTTTTCTTTTTTACTTTTTAGGGCCGGTTTCACAATGTCCAGTTAAGATATTTTTAAACTAAAGTTTACTAACGGAAGCTATGGGTATAAACTTTCCGTTAAATTATTTGGATTTCAATAAATTCCATTTTTTAACTAATGGTTAAATGTAGTATATTGTGACTAAATAACAAATTTCCCCTTAAAATGTTTTCAAAAAATGTAAACATTTCAAATTTTTTCATACGAATTTCAAAAAATATTTGAATTTATTTCAATCTGTCAGTAAAATTTTAACTGAAAAAATTGTGCCAGTTAAAGTTAACTGAACGTTAGAGGTTATTTTCCGTCAGTTAATAAATAACTTCACATTGAGAAAACAATTTTATTCAAATTTACAGTTAAAGTTTCAGTTCAACGTTAACTGGACATTGTGAAAACGGCCCTTAGAATTATTTTTTTGTAGATACTTTCTAAAAATAGAGCTTTTTGCATTTATTTATAATTTAAATGGCTAATCAGTGACTAATCTAGAAAACATTTGAAACATGTTAAAACCTCTAAGAATTTTGCGTTAGCACTTACCGTTTTGGAGTAATTACCGATTATCTGAAAGTGTCTTTAGCGTAAAAGAGTCACACAGTGTCGTTGATCCTTTTGAGAAATTTATGGGGACCAAGCGGTTTTATAAAGTTAATTCTTTCATGAACCTACAGTATACTGAGTTTTTAATGCTTATCATCATAAGCGTAAAGCAAAGTGCTCTAAAATGGCCCAAAAAACCTTTTTTGTTTGGACGATTTAGTTTTCGTTTTTTTCCGCAAGGCCAAGTGGCTCTAATAAAATGCTTTGAATTTATTTCAAAAAGGGTAATAACTCTTAAAGCCACTTGGTTAAAGAGGTTACCAAACAGTTTTGAAAATTGAGGTTTTTAAATATTTGCGGATTTCGAGCTACATATGTATTTATACCCGATTCTGAACGGTACCAAAAAGTTTTACGTATTTCTCATAAATACTCATCTTTACCTACGTCAAATACCATCGACAAAGTTTGTCTAAAGAAAAGTCTTTGCTAGAAAAAAAAGCTGAATGAGAATTAGTTCTTCCAAGATAGGTCTGTCCTTCTATCCCCTAAAAGAACTAAAAAGAAAAATTCAAAAATGCCCCATTATGACTGATATATAGTCTTTCAAATAAGCATAGCTTAAAAGCAATATGTCAATCTGGAAAAATAGTTATAGGGCCTTATCGTAAATCTGAAGGGAGTTCCATTCTCTCCCTCCCGGGGAAGGAGCACTGGAAGTAGTGAATATTCCATGAATGGAAACTCCCCTTCCTGCAGGGATACTTTTTTTATTTTAATATCGTTGACATTTTCAGAAATAACCAGTTTGCAACGCTGTGTTTTTCCAAGAGCGTTGACATTTTACACAAAAACAACATCTGGCAACGCTGAGTCTTTCCCATATCTTTGACATTTTGCGCAAACAACCTGTCAGAACGCTGATTTTTTCCAATTTCGTAGACATTTTGCACAAAAAAAAAACATGTGGTAACGCTTTTTTCCATAAATCGTTGACTTTTTTTCCATTTTCCACTGGATTTTGACAGCTGACTTAAAAAAAAAGATAAACAAGAAATAGCAATTGCAAAAGAAGAAAAAGAAGCAATTGCAGCAGTGAAATTGAAGTTAATGCTTTACTTTTTTAAGCAAAAAATGTCTTTAATCATTTTTCTGGATTTGGAAAACCAAAAGTTTGCATCAAAAAGGAGCCAAAAAAATTTGAGTGAAAAGTAGTTTGAGCAGAACCAGTATAAGTTGGAAACTCTTGGATGAATGTTTAAAACTTTAGTGTCATATGAAAGCTATTTCAATAAGCTTTAAAATTGTTGTACTAAAGTTTTTAATTTGTCAAGCGTTATTTATAATTATTCATTTATACATTAGTACTCCCTAGCAAAAAGTTGAGGAGCAAATTTAACAAATAAAAGTGAAAAAACTCGCTCCCAACTTATTGCCGATTACATAATTTTTCCAGTGAATTTTCCTTTTCCACGACATTTTTTTGCGATTGCAAACCAGAGAGTTAGCGAAAAAATTCTCGAGAATATTTGTTTACGATAAGGCCCATAGTCAACACTCCACAATTTGCTTCAATCTTAATGTTGATTGGGTCACAGTAGCATTGGCACATGTCATGCATTGTCTTACAGAATGCCATATTGCCACCTGAAATGCATAAAGCCATACCATCATTTTGAATTTTTCCAAAAGCTTTGTAAAAAACTTCTTAAAACTCCACATAATGGGCCTTATTGTAAACCTGAAGTGAGTTTCCATTCTCGAGAATATCCTCCCTCCCGGGGAGGGAGCACTGGAAGTAGTGAATATTTTATGGATGGAAACTCCCCTTCCTGCAGGGATACTTTTTTAATTTTAATATCGTTCACATTTTCAGAAATAACCAGTTTGCAACGCTGTGTTTTTCCAAGACTGTTGACATTTTGCACAAAACCAACATCTGACAACGCTGAGTCTTTCCCATACCTTCGACATTTTGCCCAAACAACCAGTCTGAACGCTGACTTTATCCAATTCCATAGACATTTTGCACAAGAAAAAAAAAAAAAAACTAAGTGGCAACGCTTTTTTCCATAAATCGTTGACATTTTTTTCCATTTTCTACAGGATTTTGGCAGCTAACTTAAAAAAAAAAGATAAACAAGGAACAGCAATTACAGAAGAAGAAAAAGAAGCAATTGCAGCAATATAAAATTTGTGCAATTTAAGTTAATGCTTAGCTTTTTAAAGTAAAAAATGTCTTTTTAATTATTTTAGTGGATTTTAAAAAACAAAAATTTTGCACCAAAAAGTTACATAAAAAAAAAAATTGAAGTGAAACGCTTGGATGGATAATAAAAACTTTAGTGTCATATGAAAGCTATTTCAATAAGCTTTAAAATTGTTGCACTAAAGTTTTTAATTTGTCAAACGTTATTTATAATTATTCATTTATAAATTAGTACTCCCTAGCATAAAGTTGAGGAGTAAATTTAACAAATAAAAGTGAAAAAACTCGCTCCCAACTTATTGCCGATTACATTATTTTCCAGTAAATTTTCCCTTTCCACGAATTTTTTTTTTTTGCGATTGCAAACCAGGGAGTTACATAGTGAATAAATTCTCAAGAATTTTTATTTGCGATAAGGCCCATTATAAGTCCAGTTTTGTCTAGTACCTATTGCTTAATACTGATTTTCGTTAAGGCAATTCTTGCCAAAACTGGCTTTAAAATCTAGTTTATTTGGAGTTTTAAGAAGTTTCTTGCAACGTCTCACACCAGTACAGAACATATTAACTTCCGAAAATCAATAAAGCGGAAATGAACAGACAGATTTTAATGAATTTTCACAGTATGCTAGTATCTAAAAATGACATATCATAATGTAAAAAAGTGGGCGGTGCCACGCTCTAAAAAAAATAGTTTCAATATTCAACACAGATGCATTAAATTTGGTGCATACATATGTAAAGGGTATAAAGCCAAATAATTTTCAACGAAATGGGCGGTACCACGCCCCTAGAAAAATTAATTCAACATATCTCTAAAACTACTTGATGTAAATAAATAACATTTAGTAGGTATATATAAAAGAAACAGCCGGAAAATAATTTTGATTGCAAAAATGGGCTGTGCCACGCCTTCCAAGAAAACTAATTCGTTATATTTCTGAAACCTTTTGATGCACATAGATGAGACTAGGTTATATGTAAAATGCATCAAAAGAAATAACATCTGTAGAAAAAATTTGCAATATCACGCCCTCCTTTTGAAGCAAAGCGCACTGGGATTTGCCGGAATGTTCATAAAAATGAACTTGAGTTCTTTAACTTAAACCAAAATTAAAAGACGTGTCGGACGGATTTGGTTATCATTTCGGCATTATTTAGTAGAATAAGCATGGCACTGTCAACTACTATTAATATTATCATGTTCTGATATGTTCCGCAAAACATATGACTAATTAAAAATTTTTACCTCAACTACAAGTTAAGCCCAAGATACAATTGTGCGAGAGCGAGATGCGAGTGCGAGTGCGAGTGCGATGCTGGTCTGCGATATCGCAGCGCAACCCAATATACAATAATGCGAGACACGTCTGCGTTGCGACTGTCAAAATACAAGGAAAACGTAAAAATGTGAGTCAAAATAAAAAAAAAAATTCAAAAAAAAATTGTTTCAATTCTTTTTTTTTATTTTTGTTTTATTTTCTTTATATTTTCACTTTTCAATGCACAATTAATTTTGTTTTTACAATCAATTTTCATTTTTTCGATAACTGTTGCGTGCGTGATATCTCTCGCATCTCGCAGACGCAGTATTGTAAATTGACCCATTTGTCTACGTGTATTGAATATTCTTTTGACAGCTAGAGCGTCGCGCACGCACGCTTCTCGCACAATTGTATCTTGGGCTTTAGCCCTTTCAGGACCATAGGGACATATGTGTCCCAAGACAAAAATAAATTATTTTTAAATAAGTAAGAAACCGATATATGTAATTTTGACATCCATCAGTTCCTAAACGCTTCCTTCATTCCTATTAAATCTGGCAACACCATCAGAAGCACCGTTATTTTTGTATGATCATTCTAATGTGACAGTTTGTGTGGTGAACTATTGCTATACTTTACAGCAGAATTTATAGGTGTTTAATTGTTTTTAATCAAATTATAGTATGAAATAATTGTTGACATTCCAATAAATTATTGTTTTATACATTAATTGAACCATTATTTAAGTTTAGTATATTGATAAATCATAAAATTCAAAATGGGACACTGTGTCCCTATGGTCGTAAAGGGTAACTTTTCAACTCACTTTTGTATTACAATTTTACCAATTTCACAGGCAATCAAAATAAAAAAATTTGATGAACCTGTTAGTAGACATATGTACTGTAACGTACTTTTTGACACTGAATTCGAATCCGAGGCCAGAATTGCTCATATACTTCAAGATTTCGAGATATCCGTGCTTGAAGCTGAGGAAGCGCTGTTTTCAATCTTGCGGTGTAGTTCCAGGAGATGGTTTATTTTAATTCTTTTAATGGCATCAAACAGCCCTAATCCTACCTATCAAGCCATACCTTTAAATTTTTTCAATTAAACCCTTACTTTCTGAGTTATCACCCTTTGAAATAAGGGCATAATTTCCCCATATAAAAATGTATGGGGAAAAAGTCTCCCTTAACGACCATAGGGCCCATATGTCCCAGAAAATTCCAGAAAAACCGTTAAAATGTTTTGAATTTTTATTTTAAAATATGTTTTCTGGACGCCCAATAGACCATTATAAATAGCTAACATGGTTGCATAAGCTCCAAATTCCTTACGGTCCTGAAAGGGTTAGACAAAGAAATTCCTCTAAACTTATTATTTTATGAATTGAATAAGCGTAAATACGTGGGCTGCTCGATATATTTCTGGCCTAATAATGAAAATGCTAATATTTATCATCAAAAATGGTTTTATTGATTTTCAAAGTATTCTCCAGCATGATTTATACACTTTTGCGTGCGCTCAAACCAATTGCCGAAGCACTTTTTCCACTCCGATTGAGACACCTCCAAAACATGGTTTTTGAACGCTTTAAAAGCATCTTCTGGCAACGAAAATCATTGACCACGCATTTTTTTCTTGATGTGCGGGAATACAAAGAAGTCATTGGGTGCCAAGTCAGGGCCGTACGGCAGATGACCCATCAATTCGACGTTTTGGCTGGTCAAAAAGGCGCTGGTTTGAGCCGATGTGTGAGAACTCGCATTGTCATGGTGAACAATGATTCGTCTTCTTTTGTTCGTTTTTCGAATTTCTCCGAAGACTTCAGGCAAAAAAATTGTGGCGTACCACTCAGAATTGACCGTCCTACGTTGCTCAAGAGGAGCAGTCGCCACATGACCAGTGTTGCCGAAGAAACAGGCGACCATTTGCTTCGAAGTGCTTCTTCCACGAACAACTTTCGTTGGATTTGGCTCGTCTTCGAAGACCCAGACGGTCGATTGCTGTTTTGTTTCGGGCTCATACGCATAGATCTATGATTTGTCACCTGTGACGATCTTATAAACGTCTTTTGTAGCACCGCGATCGTATTTTTTCAACATTTCTTTGCACCAATCGACACGAGTCTTTTTTTGAGCGATTGTCAAATTGTGCGGGATCCAACGAGAACAAACCTTTTTTACGGCCAGGTGTTCATGCAATATCGAATGTGTGCTAGTGGGAGAAATGCCCAAAAATGCCTCTATCTCACGGTATGTCACATGACGATCTTGCATTATCAGTTCACGCACGGCATCAATGTTCTCTGGCACAACGGCCGTTTTTGGACGAC
Source organism: Calliopum simillimum (assembly GCA_951812925.1). NCBI lineage: Eukaryota > Metazoa > Arthropoda > Insecta > Diptera > Lauxaniidae > Calliopum > Calliopum simillimum. The sequence continues at coordinate 119,124,480 of OX638371.1, read as the reverse complement.
CTTCACGGAATTTGTCATTGAGCGAGCGTCGGCCACGATTGAATTCATTAAACCAGTTTTTCACAGTGCCATAGGATGGTGCTTCATTGCCATACAAAGATTTAAGTTCATCGATGCACTCTTGTCGTGATAATCCACGTCGAAAGTTGTGAAAAATTATCGCACGAAAATGTTCACGAGTTAATTCCATTTTTTTGCCAAATTGATTTTTTCAAGTCACTATAAACAACACAAATGATGGTCGTACGTCAAAACGTTCTGAGTACGTTTATGCTAAAAAATATCAAACTTTCCAATAGAAATGTCAGATTGCACCTGGCAACACTTAGTGTTGCCTAGGCCAGAAATATATCGAGCAGCCTACGTATATTGCATTATGAGAGTGCTCGAATTTTGACTTATGGGAAGCTAAAATGTACTGATCGAACCAGTATGCGTCTTTGAAAAAATTCAAAATGATGTTACGGCAAAAGTGTTGCCTGTACGGCTGCAAGCAACACATTTTGAATTGTGAGATGCGCGTGCAAGGCGTGTGTGCTCACCATCAGCCAGATCTATGACGTGTACATTTCGGACTAAAGTCAGTGCCTGTTGGCTGGGCTGGCAACTGCTTAGCTTTTCGGATTAGTGTCAAAAATTTCTCATTACGCTATGATTTTGGCTTAGGACAACCCAACTCGTTCACTCGTTCGTTCGTTCGTTCGCTCGTTTTATTTGTTCATTTGTTTGTGTAACGACGTTGCATTCAGCCGGGCAACTTTCTGTTGCCTTTCGCTCTGTGGCTGTTGATGTTTAACGCGCAGTTAATGAGGCAACCGAAAAGACATTTGGTAACACCCAGTTGCATGAGTTTTGACATGTGGTCAACAGGTGTGTAAACACTACAAATTGAATTTATTTTTAACAAAAATTGGCTTAAAACTTCAGAAGTAGGAAAAAATTCCTTGCATAAGTATTTATCCAGTTTTATTTTTTATCTTGGGGATAGACATGCATGTGTGTAGATATATTTATATGGGAAGTGTGTATTGACAGGCCAGACGTTTGGGGTGCAGCTTGCGAAATTTTGATTAAATTTTCACCGCAAGATTCTGTAATATTGTTAAATTTTTGATTTCGATTGCTGCTAATTGATGCTTTTCGTGTCAAAAATGAAGTATATCATCTATAAATATCGATGGCATGGTCAACCTAATAACTTCAATTACTTAACTCATGTGCAGTTTCCTTGGAATTCAAATTAAAATCTTCAACAACATGATACTTATCTAATAATCTCCTATGGGACATTTCAAACTATTTTCAAACTTTTTGGCTTCAATAGCTTTGATTTGTTCCCAACTTTCTGTTCGTCCTGCGTCCATTATCCATCAAATGGGCTTCTGCTGTTTCTCTAATGTTTGCAGACGTTTTCCGATTTAAATTATTTACAGTTTTGCACGTGTCGATGTCTTTGTTGGACAAACAAAATAAAACTTTTTTCTTTGTTTTTGCTGCCCCTACCAAACAATCCTTTGCCTCCAATGCATTTGCTATCATACTGGCCTTTTGTTTCAACTTGACTTCCTGATTAATTGATGTTATCCAAACAGGCTGTGAATGCCAAACCCCATTTTTGGTATTCCTTTACTTGATATTTTAGCATTTCGAAATTTGAATTATCCTCGTAGTTTTACTGGCAGTTCTTATTGAAAACAAAAATATGAAAGGAAAATGGAAAGGAAAAAAACTTTATTTTCATAATTCGTTGCAAAGTTTCTTGCGTCTTTAGTTCAGTTTTGAAATCCTGCAACTTAAGATAAATTGAATTGAATTAAAGTGGGTGCCGTTTTTCTTTGTTTTGTGTTAAAAATTTTGTTGTGTTGACTCAACAACAGCAATAAGGAACAGCAGCAGAGGAATGGTGGCAAGCAGAAGAAGAACGTCAAAGGATGTGCCATTGTTGTGCGCATATCATCTAGTGGTTAAATACTTTCTTAACCCTTTTCGCATATAGACAGTGCGGATAAGTGTGAGGAAGACTGTTGTACGTTTAAGTTTAAAACTCTTTATTACGCAATAATTAAATTCACAACTCTGTATCCACATAGCTTATTTTAACAATCATTGTCAGGGCTACTGCAACAGATTTATTTTGTAGAAGCGAGTTTGAAATGAACGATGGAGAGTGTTTATATTTTAGTTTCCTTAGGCCTTGTCTTAAGTCTGTGTTTGTCTGCAATATTTTGTTTTTTGACTGCACTTTGATATATGATTACTTCGTTGCAGGCAATCTCACCACCACCTTAATTCTCAGCCATCCAGGATGAATTTCTTACTTCACCGACATTACTTTTCTTGTGGCATTGAATTTCATAAAACCAATAGATCCGAATCAGGCGATATAACCTTAAGATCTGTACTTGTCAAAAGCTGTGCAAGTTTTGTTATCTTTAAGGAGCGAAATAAAAATATACGTATTTTGTCTACAGAAAAGTCGGAGAGTATACAAACTTGGAGGAGGTAAAAGGAATCAGAACTATCAGTGCAGTGGGCCTTATCGTAAATCTGAAGGGAGTTTCCATTCTCGAGAATATACTCCCTCTCAGAGAGGGAACACTTGAAGTAGTGAATATTTAATAAATGGAAACTCCCCTTCCTGCAAGGATGTTTTTTATTTTAATATCGTTGTCATTTTCAGAAATAACCAGTTTGCACCGCTGTTTTTCCAAGACCGTTGTCATTTTTCACAAAAACAACATTTGGCAACCATCACGTGTTTTTTGATTTCTAACCTTATGAACGACTTCATTTTATATGTTTTAGTAAATGAACAGTTATATCGGTCGATTATATGTTACGCAAAATTTCAGTTAATTTTTTTTTGCCGTTCGTAGGTAACTTAAAAAAATAAAAAATAAACTTTTCCAATTAAAAATCACGCAAGAAAAAAGAAAAAACATCAGTCTTCCGTTCAGGATTTGGTATCGGCCTTCCGGATACGTACTGGTGGTGCACGCGAAGGACTATAAAAAGGACCTAGAGTCTGTGATAATCCTTTATTGATACTTATGCTGTTCGTAATGTTCAGCATATAATAATGAGAAGAAGAAGAACGTTTGGCAACGCTGAGTCTTTCAGAAGATAAACAAGCAATTGCATCTGAATATAATTTGTGAAAATTTAATGAATGCTTTGCTTTTTTAATTAAAAAATTACTTTCTAATCATTTTAGTGGATTTTAAAAATCAAAAGTTGATGTGAAATGATGTGAAAAGTTGTTTTGTAGAACCTGTATAAGTTGGAAACGCTTGGACGGATATTATAGATCTTAGTGTCAATAAGCAATAAAATTGTTGTACTCAAGTTTTTAATTTGTCAAACGTTATTTATAATTATTCATTTATACATTATTATTCCCTACCAAAAAGTTGGGGAGTATATTTTTGAAGTAAACATGAAAAAACTCGCTAGGAGAATAAATTCTCGAGAATATTTATTTACGATAAGGCCTTATACGATATAAAAAGAACATATGGCAATATAAGAATGAAGTGTTCGAAAAACACTTTGTTTGTAGAAAATTATAGAAATTTCCATCGGTTCGGACGACCAAGTGAAAAAGATGAACACGTAAAGCTCAAGTGGACCATGTAATGAGTGACAACAAACGAATGTTACACCATTTTGATTACATCATTGGTAACAAATCTTTGCTATTAGCCATGACACAGACTATCTTTGAAAGTATATACTGTTTAATCATGATGAAATTATATTCTTTACAAAGTACAAACTAGATAAATTAAATTTATAAAATGTAGAGGTGATCTACTAGTTAGTTACACCGATTGATTGAGAGAAGTAACGATTCTGATCTACTCAGCGAATAAAACTGTAACGATCCTTATCTTCGTTAGCAGGGGTGTAGCCGTCGGCATCCAGGGTTCACTACAAAATTTATCTCCAATGAAACACAACTTTTCCGAAATGTTATAATTCACTTGTATTCCTTAAACATGTGCGGCGACCACCAAGAGAAAGCACATTAAATTAAAATCTTGACCTAGTCATTAATATAATTTAATAAAATCCAAATTCATTGTATATCACATTTCTTAAATACTAATCTTCCTACCCGCGGGCAGGGTTTTAACGTGTCTCCGTCTGTCCGTCGTGGAGTGCATCACAGACCATGCCTCTCTGGTCCTGGGTCTCCGTCTGTCCGTAGTGGAGTGCATCGCAGACCTTCCCTTTCCGTCACTGGTCCTTGGTCTCCGTCTGTCCGTCGTGAAGTGCATCACAGACCATGCCTCTCCGTCAGCTGTCCAAAATTGTTAATTGTAAGTCCCAATCATGTCCCGAAGCGTCCTCGCTGTTAGAAAAGTCCTAACTTGGGATGTTTGAAATAAACGCGGATCACGTCTTACGTGTGCGGCGAGCACCAAGAGAAAGAACGTATCTCCGACAGAAAAAACCTTCATTGCTTTTGTTGAATTAGCTTAAACACAATTGGAACGTACGACGAATTTCGCCCGACGAATATTCGCTGTCAAAATTAAAACACACAAGAGTATATGAAGTTGAACACAACCGCACCGGACCAACGACGTATATGAATAAGATTTTATTCGTTTGACTTGCTCGCCTGTCTGTGCAATTTGGTTAGACACAAATAAAGTTGTTCAAAGAGGAATAAAATGTTGCTATACCAACGCTGCGTTTGATTTACTGAAAATTTTATATTAAACAGACGCAGAATTCGAAAAACAAACGTATTAAGACATTTTGTTTGTCCGTTTTCAGCAACATTTTATCAATTTTAACAAATTCCACAGACCACAGTAACGAACTGTGTATATTGATAAAAATATACGTCGTTGACCGGACGACCGGACGACGTTTCCATGCGTCGATGTGATACAGATGACCAAACGATTAAAATAACGAAGAATAAATATTTCATTCCAAATAATTTGCACTCAATTAGGGTTACTCATAAGCCGTTCATTGATTTCTAAACTTGAAAACATTCTATCGCCTTTCCATTTTAATTTACTTTCCTTAGCTTTTCTATATGATTTCAACGATTCAATGATTTCAACTTTTTCTGTCAAAATATGCACATATGCTTACAGCAGTTCGGCTTAACATAGCTTTCCTTGTTCATAATAATCTTTAATTTAACTTATCCCCTATGTACCACTCTTCTGTCTCACATAGGCTCTCCGTATGCACAACATAATTTCAACTTCAAAATCTAATCTACTATTCTCACCACCATGGGCCTCACATAGACTTTCTTTATGCGTTATATAATTTAAAATTTAAAAATCTTATCCGCTATGCTTACCACCATCGGCCTGACATAGACTTTCCAAGTGCATAATAAAATTTTAATTTCCATTGATTTGGTATTTTATCTTTACCACTCTTTGGCCTCACATATCATCCTGTATGCGTAACTTTAACTATTCCAGTATTTTATGATTACCACTCTTGAGCCTCACATAACCTTCCATGTGCGTAATACAATTTTGATTTATTTAGTATTTTATGCTTACCACTCTTGGGCCTCACATAATTTTCCATGAGCGTAACTTTCTCTAATCCAAAATTTTATGCTTACCACTCTTGGGCCTCACATAACTTTCCATGAGCGTAACTGTCTCTAATCCAAAATTTTATGCTTACCGCTCTTGGGCCTCACATAACTTTCCATGAGCGTAATACAATTTTGATTTATTTAGTATTTTATGCTTACCACTCTTGGGCCTCACATAATTTTCCATGAGCGTAACTTTCTCTAATCCAAAATTTTATGCTTACCACTCTTGGGCCTCACATAACTTTCCATGAGCGTAACTGTCTCTAATCCAAAATTTTATGCTTACCGCTCTTGGGCCTCACATAACTTTCCATATGCGTAACTTTCCCTAATCCATTTTTTTATGCTTACCACTCTTGGGCTTCACATAACTTTCCATATGCGTAACTTTCCCTAACCCAATTTTTTATGCTTACCACTCTTGGGCTTCACATAACTTTCCATATGCGTAACTTTCCCTAATCCAATTTTTTATGCTTACCTCTCTGGAGCCTCGCATATCTTTCCGTGTGCGTAACTTTCCTTAATCAAGTTTTTTATGCTTACCACTATTGGGCTTCGCATATCTTTCCGTGTGCGTAACTTTCCTTATTCAGGTTTTTTATGCTTACCACTCTTGGGCCTCGCATATCTTTCCATGTGCATAACTTTCCATATTTCCTCTATCCCTTATGCTTACCACCCTGGGCCTCACATAAGCTTTCCGCCGGCCTTTCCTTATATTTTGCATGCACCGCAAAATGTTATTTCGCACGCACTACGAAATCTAGAACTATCATTTCGTACGCATAACAAAATCTCAAGTTCTTTATTTTTGTTATTGTATTTTCTATTTAATAATTTTGTTTTTTTTATAAAATTTTGCACGCACCGCAAAATTTGAAACTGTCAATCCGTTCGCACTACGAAAATTGCCAGTTTCTCTTGTTTATTTTATCATGCCACTGTACATCACCATGCACCCGACCTCCCCCGATGCCACCAATATGCGAAGGCGTCCCTTCACCTTGACAACACCAAAGAGACGACAAGCACATGAGACGAACAGTAACTTATTTAATTCACTCGTTTTTATTATTAATTTGATTATGAATGCATGTAAGTTCCATCTTTCCTCTATCCTTTATGATAAGTACCACCTCACTTTGGTAAACAAAACAAAATCCTACGATTGAAAACGTCAGCAAAAAACTCCTTCCATAAAAAAAATTCCGTTTTGCTTTGTCAATTCATTTCCCTTTCCAATTTCACTTTGTGTGCTTGCTTTTTGTTGTTTGTTTTTGTTCTTTCCCTTTAAAACACTTTCTGTGTTTCTGTTTCTTTATTTTTTGTTCTTTCCTTTTCCACTACATACATGCATATTACTTTATACTTTATATTTCTGATTTTCCAATATTTTTTTTTCCTTTTATCTTTCCTCTTTCCACTAAATGAGCATAGTTTTCAGTGCACTTTATATTTCTAACTTTCAAATATTCTTTCCTTTTTTCTTTCCCCTATTACCAAAAAATGTTTAAATTTTTAAAACTTTCCCAATTCCTTAGAGCTATACATATAATGAACGCACACACAAAGACACTTCTCTTTTCTCGCATACCTATTTTTCTCTGCAGCCGGTGCTTGCTGTGAATTTTTTGCAGCAGTCGCTTGCTGCGCTGCACCTTCCTTATTCCGACATCTGTCCTTATTTCTATTTTTTCTTTCCATATTTTCAATACTTATTTCATTCTTTCCTTTTTCTTGCTTTCTTCAGCGTCCGTTGTTTGGTGTTTTTCCTTTCCTTTTTTATTTTGTTATATTATCCATCATTCTCTACATTTAAAGCTTCAATTTTTATTTATTTGCGTTTGCTTTCGTGTTGATTCTTTGACGAATAAACGTCACTCACTACGGTTTAAACACGATTGAACACACGATCGTTGTGCGTATGTAAGCATACCACATTTCCATTCTCTCCGTTCCAGCATTCGCAATAAGGGTTGAAAGCAAACATCGCTTTGTATGTTGAGCATGCGTAAGAGAGCCATTCCCGTATACTTTTCTCTTTCCGCCTTCTGCTGCCATAGCATTAAATTGAAAGCACACAATAAATTTGCTCATTGAATACGCGTGAGAGGCATTCGTTATATTTTTTTTTCTCTTTTGCTACCATAGCATTAAATGGAAATCTTGCGACGACTGATTTGTATATTGATCCTGTATACTGTACTCTTTCTGTCCTTCGCTACCATATCATTAAATTAAAAACTTGCAACGACTGGAACATACAAATATGAATCACACAATTTTGCGAAATGGACATCAGCCATTTCCATTTTCCAATTAACTATGTATCTGTTCTTCCAATCTCTAGAACGACTTCTTCCACTTTCCATAGAATTATGTATATGTTCTTCAAATTTCTAGAACAAATCTTTCCACTTTCCAAATCTTTTCAAAGAAAAATATGTTCCAAATTATAGAACAAATTTTCTCCTCTTTCCGTTTATTTAAAACATTTTATGTTGTTTTAAAAACAAAAATATACCTTTCCATGAAAACCAAAACAAATTCTTTCCGAACTGCTATCCATAGGCGCCATTTCATGTGGCTCGACGTGGACCATAATGTTTCGTATACTTTACCTCCTCAGTGCCTTTTAGAAATAATAATAAACACAGAAACCTTTTTTTGATGGGAAAAGCCTTTGGCATAAAAACCCATATTTATTGATTCACTATTTAAATGAGAATTTACACTATTTTACAATTAGCTTTCCTTTACTTTTTAAACAAACCAAAACTGCCATATTTCAGGCGTCTTCTCTTTCCAATAACTCAACAGTAACTGAACTTTTCTGTTCGTTTCTCAAAGCAATAGAGAAAAAAGCTAATTATGACCCCTCGTATCGATAACAAGTTTTATCGATACGATACACAGATCATTGAGGGCCTCGCGGACCGGCCCGGGATCCCAAGAGTCAGGCAGGAAGTCTGCTATTGCTTCCCTGTAGCACCTGAAATCCACCCTTATGCACCTTTGCGGTGACGGCATGCTGACCACCCTATTATTGGGGTGGTCAGGGTTAAAGCAGATTAGCAAGAACTGTTGTGTTAACAGGGTGTTGTGTGCTCTGACTCTCAGAAGCCCGATCTCATCATGCAGATGGTCCCGGTCGGACATGAGGTGACATCCGGTAGCTATACGCAAGGCACTGTTTTGTCGTGATTGGAGGTTGCTTCACTGCGTGTCGCTGAGTGCCGGAGACCAGATGGGGGCGGCATAATTTAAGATGGATCGCCCGATCGCCTTATCCTTGTCCTTACCCCATGAGGTTCCTGCAAAAGCACTCAGGACACGGTTTCTTTTGCTCAATTTGGAGCAAACCTCACTTGCGTGCCTTGAGAATTTGTATAGGCTGTCGAATGTCACCCCAAGGATTTTCGGATTCTTAACGGTCGGGATTTGGTCTCCGTTTATATGGATATTGAGGGATTTATTAACCTCGCTAGTCCATGAAGTGAAGAGCGTCGCAGAGGACTTCTGCGTAGCAAGTTGCAGCCTGCGGTCCTCAAAGAACTGCTTGAGTACAACAAGATACGCATTGATCCTCTGCTCAGCCTCCGAAACAGTTTTTGCTGATGCCACAATAGTGCAATCATCAGCGTATGAGACCAAAGTGACCTCGGAAGGAGGGGGTGGCATGGTGGAAAGATAGAAGTTGAAAAGTAGAGGCGAAAGCACGGCTCCTTGCGGCACGCTCATCTTCAGTTTTCGGAATTTAGAGCTAGCACTTCTAAATTCTACGAAGGCCCGTCTACCATGTAAATAGGCCGCTAGAAACCTCTTGGTGCTGACGGGGAGGGTTGTGTTTTGAAGATCCGCTAGGAGAATGTTAAGGTCGACAGTATCAAAAGCCTTTGAGAGATTTAGGGCCACTGCAACCGTACGCTGGTGCGGTCTTTTGCAGTTAAGCCCCTCTTTGATCACCGCCGTGATCTCGGCCAAGGCAGTGGTGGTGCTATGGTTCAGTCTAAAACAGTGTTGGTGGCTAGCAAGTTTAAGATGCTGTTGAAGTTGCGGCAGGAGAAGTGCTTCCAACACCTTCGCCGCAGGACATAAAAGTGAAATGGGCCGATACGAAGTGCCCAAGTCAGCAGGCTTGCCCGGTTTGATTATAGGGATTACACGGGCATCCTTCCACATTGTGGGTATGTTCCTGCGAGCGATGGTGTGGTTGAAAATCTCAGTTAGGCATTGCATTGCCGACGGAGGTAACTTCTTCAGCATCACCATGGCAATACCGTCAGGACGAAGGGCCCTGGACGGTTTTGCTTTGCGAACCGCAGCCATCACTGCATCCTGAGTGAAAGGCTCAGGATCTGTCGACTCACGGAGACTCTTGAAACTCCTGAGTATTCCTCTTCTTTCTTTGCTTCTATCTTTATGGGATGTTCTACAAACTGCCTACAAAAGTGGGAGGCGCACTTTTTACTGACGCTATACTGACAGCTGTCAAAACTTATAGCGGTGCACGGGGGGGTTTTCCTCTGCCCCGAGAGATCCTTTATTGTGGACCAGAGTTTTTTGGAGCCGATGGAGCACTCATCGAGGTGTCCCTGCCACAGCGTCCTTTTGTGCTCTTTGACCTAGTTACGAATGTCCCTGGTCAACTGCGGAATTCTGGTATCGCTCGGGTGGGCCGCCCGGAGTGTATCTCTTTCCTCCGACAGTTGGAGGGCAGCAGTAGGGTACCCCGGCTTAATCCGGGGGATTCTGCCTGCAGGGATAAATCTTTTGGTAGCCATGAGGAGGATATCACGCAGTTTTCGCTCGCCAGTTGCGGAACCAGGTGGTAGGAGAAGACGTGTAATTTTATCGCCAACATACTCTGCTAACTCGGTCCAATTGGCCTTGTTGAAGTTGAGAAATGTTCGTTCCTCAGCCTCAACAAAGGGATATGATCCGAACTGAGCGCTGTGGTCGCTTGCCAATCAGTGGAGTCGACCAGATCTGCACTAACTAGCGTGATATCAGGGGAGCTACTAACCGCCGCCGTCACCCTGGTTGGGGTATCGTCATTAAGCGTAATAAAGCCCGCGGACTCAATTTGGTCGACGATATTAGTACCGCGGGTGTCGTTGCCAAGAGACGAATACCAAAGCTCATGGTGTGCATTGAAATCACCAAGGACCAGATGATTATCAAATTTAAGCAAGTGTTCAATGCAGGGGTGGTAGCTGGCCCCAACACTATTCACGGGGGGAATATAGACATTAGTCAGATAGATCTCCTCATCCCCAACCTTAAGGGCAATTGCCATACACTCCAGATGGTCATCTGGGGTGGGGGGTTGTGGGATGGTGACTGGTCTATAGGAGACACAGTTCTTATGGACGAAGGCTAGACCGCCTCCGCCTCTGTTTGGTCTATCACGTCTAACTATGCTATATCCCCCGTGTGTTGTAAGGTCGCATGAGCTCGGGAGTTTCGTCTCCTGGATTGCCGCAACCAGGATACCGTTGCGTGTCATGTAGTCCGTAATTTCTATGATCTTATTCCTCAGGCCATTGCAATTCCACTGCAGGACCATGAATCCCTGGATAGGCGACGTCGGGAGGGGAACTCGCGTGGTAAACGGAGCTTGGACAGGGGAGGGGGGGGGGAGCGAACGGACTGCGGAACTTGGACAGGTGGACTGCTAGCTGTTGTGCAGCAACTACCCAGCCAGGTAGCTGTGTAACCTTGAAGACTAGCAAGCCCGGAACAAGGGGTAAGTGGCACAGTTAAGGCAACTATTGCAGCGGACAGAAGCGGACCCTTTGCGAACTTGCCTCCCGCATATAGGGCAGGTCCAAATTCTGGGTCCCGGATTCGGCTCGATTCCGGCTCTTACTAGTAGGATACGGAGCAAGTTGGCCGGGAGAACTTGCCCCATAAATAAAAAGGTTAAAATTGAATTTCAAAGTACAAACCTTTTGTTGTTGTTGTTGCGATTCCTGGTCTCCCAAAGGGAGGGTCTCTCCGGGACGTAGACCCGATCGCAGTAGGAGAGTAGTAAAGTTGTTGTTGTTATTGAATGTTCTGGCATTGTTGTTGTTTAAAGTTCCTAATTTCAAGAAAATTGATTTGGTCCATTTATGTTTTTTTCTATAAAAACTTATTAATTATGCAATTTCAGGTACATGTTGCATATCAAATGAAAGGAAATAAATTGGGCTTCCTTATTTAGTTATAAACATTATAGGTTAATAATAAATTTTTGGGAAAAAATAACGGTTTTTTGGGAAAAAAATAGGGTGAATTTTTGAAAAATTGTATCTTAAAAATCCATCCAGGGGTTCTCAACTTATACCGATTTTTATAAAAGATATATCCTGATCTTCCGATGAGCCCTATTTGGGCAAAAAAAAAAAAAAAAGCAACAACAGTCGGTAAAATTGTTCCATTGAAGAACTTAACTAAAACTATTGAGAGGGAGTACCGGAAACTGTATCTGTTGGTGAACATTTTTATATTTATACAGTAGGGTGGAGCGGAATTTATTTTTTAAGATTTTCGAAATGGCTCACATGCGAAAAGATGTTCCATAATATTCTTAATAAAAAATGTTATATGGTACTTTTTGATATTTTAATGTTTTGTACTGCCACAAAGACATTGAAGTTTGAAAAAAAAAATATTACGTTGTGTTTATTTGTATGGGATAAAGCCAATAAAAGAGCTTAAACGAGTCCAAATTGTGATTTTAATTATAATTTTAATATAAACAAATTTGAACTCCTTTTTAGTATTAAAAGCAGGCATTGTCCTTCGTGATTCCAGCCTTGTTTTGATGAGACCATCTCTTCTTTCTGAACCACATACAGCAGCAGCAGCTTCACTAACAATTTGATTTGAGTATGACCTTTTATTCCCTGGCCCATTTAGAATATGCAAAAATTAAAAATCTTCATAGACCCGCGCTCCTCCTCATTGTGTGCTGTATCAAGTATATTTATGAATTTCATGTGAAAAACATAAAAATTATTCTGACAGAAAATAATATTTGCGCTGATTTATCAATCAACAAAGCAATGGTTTTCTAAAATGTTTTGTCAAAATACATATATGTATGCTCCATGAACATTTCTCTATATACTTACCCGAAAATAAACAATTGTGAGCTTAGTTATTGCGAGTTGAAAGTTGTATATTTTATTCAAACTTTTAGAGGCAAAAAAGGGGCTTAAAACCAGTTTGTTCGAAAGAAGGAGTTGTTTTGATTCACTTCTTCACCTTATCACACTCACAAGAAGCTAACAAACAAAACCTCATCAAAAATTTTCAATGCCAACATTTGGAGGTCGATTTAGTATTAATAATTAAAAAATACCAAGAAAAAAGGCGCTTAAGCTCGTTTTATTCGCAAAAAGGAATTGTGCCGATTAAATTTTTTTGTTTTCCAACTTTGGACAGATTAACGAACAGGCCTGATCAAAACATTTTAATTTCCAAGACTTCGAGGTAACTATAATATAGGTAATTTAAACATGCCTCGAAAAGGGGGCTTAAGCCCAGTTTATTCGCAAGAAGGAAGAGTCTGGATTTTAATATTCATGTTTTCCAACTCAGGTGAAGGGGACGAACGAAACCTCATCAAAAAAACTTCAGTTTTTCAACTTGGAGTTTTTCCCTATATTCCCAGGATGTGTTTAAGGTTTGATTAACTTGTGGCAGTACTAAAGCTCAAAATTTTGAAAAAATATTTATACACCTCTTAAAGGTGACTGACGGAGCACCTTTTCCGCACTGAGCCGTTTAGAATATGTAAAAATAAAAAATCTCCATAGAGCAGCGCTCCACCCTATTATACAGTCAAGACGAACTGATTCAACAATAGGATAACGGGGTAAAAAACCAAACTTACTTAAACTAAATACGCTAAAATACCAATAAAAAAAAGAAATAACTATTGGGGGGGACTCGCGTACGCGAAAGCTCAATAAGCGTACGCGAAAGCTCAATTCGTACGCGAAAAAGGCTTTCGGGCAACTTACGTACGCGAAATCCAGAGAAGTTCTTTCCCTCGGGGAACTTGATTACGCATGATTAATTTAGTGTTGCAGCGTACGCTAAAAAATGTTGCAAACGCTGCGCGCAATTTGGCTAGCAACTATGTGTTGGATATATTATATACTGATCCGCGGCCGAAGGCCGCCGCGAAGCCGGTGTTGAATGTTTGACAGGTTTAAATCCTGAGCTGCGGCCGCAGGCCGCCCACTTACCCCTACTTTTATGTAAAATTACTGTTGTAGTAGTTGTACTGCACTTCCTAATATGCACTATAGCGTACGCAACATTTCGCGCAAGCTAAATTAATCATGCGTAACGAAGTTACGCCCCGGGAGAAAAACTTGACTCTATTTCGCGTACGCAAGTTTTCCGAAAGCTTTTTTGCGTACGCTTATTTGAACTTTCGCGTACGCGAGTCCCCCCGAATAGACAGACTTTTAAAAAAAGCAGTTTTGTGGTGCTCTTAATAAAAATGGCAAAAAAAAAAAGGTTTAACCAGATTTTAGTGAGATTTCGGAGCGACAATTTGCAAAAAAAAAACATCAAGAGACGAAAAAAGGACTCGCACTTCTTATGTATGCAATTTCCAATTGATTTGTTTTGTTTCTGTTTGCGCTGTGTTATTTATGCGAATCGTATCCTTCGTTGGATGGTAGAAGCGTTCAATGTTTCCACTCGGTTCCCCATTTCGTTTGCAATTGTTGAATGCGTTTGGTTCCTTCAATACCGCCTATTGAACCTGAACAGTGCGTTAATCCAGTGAGGAGGAAACAGCGGGTCACGGCACAATGTTATAAGGTAAAAATTTTGAATAAAAAAATGTAAATAACCTATGCTTCGAACTTTTTCTGTTCAAGAATTTAAATAACTTTTTTTTCAAAGGTTATGTTTTTACAATATTTTATTCTTGCGTTAAGCAACTTGGTGCTTTAATATCAACCTTAACAAAAATGAAAAAAAAAAAAAAAAAAATAAAAAAAAAATGGCAATGAAACCACAAATGTCCTGAGATTTAACTTGACAACTGTACAGTTTGTCATGTTGTTGCTTTTGATGGGACAAATTTGTGGAGACGTACATGCATACATAACTAATGACAAGGGGTGACAGAGTGTGACAGAGGAAGGACATTTAGATTCTTTACAATATTTATCTATTTTCACATAGTATGTGAATGCTTACAAGAAAGGATTATTGAAATAACGTTCTACTCCTTAGTGGCTGGTTATCTTGTGGCTTTGTATATTCGGACATTTCAGTACTAGTTGGAGTTAAACAGAGCAAAGTAAACAATTTCATCATGATATAATGCTAGCACATGGAAAAGAAATCAGAGATAAATAGGAAAATGATTTAAAGATTTGTCTGAAAATATGATATGAAATGAAATCATTTTTTATGACATTTATTCCTTGGACATACATATAACTACATATACAGATTTGTACGTACCCGGTGGCGAACGGAACGACGATTCATCGATTACAAATAGAGACAAAATTAGATCATGCATGAACTTTTAGAACAAATGTCCACAAAATCTCTTATGACTTATGCTGATAATTTCACTGAGTCGTCAGTGTGCTAGCGACACGTAGCAGACAATATCAGTACGATTCCGTCATGAATAAGTCACTAATGCGTATACTTCCGAGTGAGTTGTAGAGGAAAATGTCATCGAGTTTTCACCAATGATTTTTTTACAAACATGTCAGCATAAATCTAGGAAAAAAATTTTTTTTTTTTGTTTTGCATTTGTTTTTATTTATATTTGAATGGGTTTATTTGAAAGTGGAATAAGTCCAATTCCGGAAAAATTGAGTTTATGGTAGTTATAGCTAGCTGGATATGTCCTCTTTTTATATTGAAAATTACAGACACGTTAGACCACGATTTGATCAAAAATTACTCAAAAGTACTTTTCATGAAAAACATTTTCACAAAAATGATTTTTTTGAAAGTGGAATAAGTCTATAGTTTTATCTACTGCTATGCAGAAGATTTTGCTTTTAAATCAATTTAAAAATATTGGCAAGCGTTATTAAACCGGTGTTAAGAGTTTACCACTGTAAATTAATCAAATTTTGTTATGCTGTACAAATTTTTACAAGTGTAATAGAAAATAGTTGAGTTTTTTTGGTCTGAATGGACTTATTCCACTTTCATTTATAATAAATTTAAAAATTTGTTGTACTTTTGTATGACTTATTCCATTTTTACTCACAAAATATTTTTTAAGTTAAAGGAAAGGAAAATTAAAACTTAGAAAAATTTTACTTTAAAAACTGTTGTTGTTTCTTTTCTTTTTGCTCAAGTAGGGCTTTGAAAATTAGTTACAACAACAACAAAAACAAAAAGTTCTTGTCGGACCTACTTTCGGAGGTATAGCCATCGGAAGATTGAGATATATCTTTTATAAAAATTATTATAAGTTGGGAACCCCTGAAAAGATTTTAATAATATTTGTGTCTTACAAAAGATATGTTAATTTGCTACAAAATTGATTTATAAAAAAATTTTTGTCCGAGTCGTGGTTTTAGAGATATTGCAAATTTTCAGAAATTTTTACCATTTTTCTTTTTTCTAAAGCACTATTTTCCAAAAATTGCATCATGAATGCATAGTTTTAGTAACATATTATAAAAGCATAATTTATTAGCTTTCATTTGACATTTAATTTGTACTAGATTTCTTGCATTACGTATTTTCTTTTATAGGAAAACAAAAAGTAAGTTATTGGAACACATCGGAAGAGTCTACAGGAATCGGAATTAATCGAAAACTATATAAAAACATCGTTATTGTTGTTTTTATTGCTGTTATTGTTATTTTTGTAGTTGGTATTATTGTTCTTCTTGTAATGTTTTCCTAAATTTCTTGAAAATTTCTTTGGTTCACTTTTCTGTTTTCCTTTAAAAAAAATATGATAATGCAGGAAATCGGATACAAATTACATGTCAAATGAAAGCAAATAAATTGGGCTTTTATATTATGTTACTAAAACTATGCATTAATGATACAGTTTTTGGAAAAATAGTGGTTTAAAAAAAAAAAAAATGGTCAAAATTTCTGAAAATCTGCAATATCTCTAAAACCACGGCTCGGATTAAAATTTTTCGTGAATTGATTTTGTTGCAAGTTAACATATCTTTTGTATGACACTTATATTATTAAAATCCTTTCAGGGGTTCCCAACTTATAATAATTTTTATAAAAGATCTCAATCTTCCGATGGCTTTGTCTCCGAAAGTAGGTCCGACAAGAATTTTTTGTTTTTGTTGTTGTTGTAACTAATTTTCAAAGCAATTTTCAAAAACAGTTTTTAAAGTAAAATTTTTTCTAAGTTTTAATTTTCCTTTCCTTTAACTTAAAAAATATTTTGTGAGCAAAAATGGAATAAGTCATACAAAAGTATAACAAATTTTTAAATTTATTATAAATGAAAGTGGAATAAGTCCAACCAGACCAAAAAAACTCAACTATTTTCTATCATACTTGTAAAAATTTTTACAGCATAACAAAATTTGATTAATTTACAGTGGTAAACACTAAAACCCTTTAATATCTCAGTCTATGAAAAAGTGGACTTATTCCACTTTCAAAAAAAGCCATTCATTTATTAAGTTATCAAAATATTTTAATTTACATTTATTAAATATACAATTTTATAAAGATGACACTAACAACTCAGGCCTTGGACTCTAAATAAAAATACTTAGTACATATTAACAAATGAAAATAACTACTTACTATTAAATATGTCATAGTTATTGCAATAGTATTAAGAACTTGTATTCTATTCAAATATGAGAGGTGGTGCCTTGGTGAGATATTAGGTGATAAAAGTAGAGAAAATCTGTTTTATACAAATATCACGCTAAGGTTGGTCCACAATTTTATAGTTCAGAAAATTTTCAATAAAAAAGTTATGAAAGTTGTTTCGTTTGACTTTTAGTTTAGTAGATATCCTATTTTAAGGTATTTGCCGCATACAAGTGTTTGTTCATAGTAATACGAGTATGACTGTGGATTTTAAAAGTACTATAACTCATCAACTGTATGTCGTTAAAAAACTATTTTTGTAAGTTTTCTATATGAAATTATCTTAGCTACAAAATAGTGGAGAAATTTTTTTTTTTTAGAAATAACCCTTAGCAAGATATTTGCAAAAAGCCAAATTTCTCTACTTTTAGCACTCGATATCACCACGTCTCAAGATTCGACCATAACAAAAGTTTATATCTGCTATTGGAATAACACTCAAAAAAATTCAGATTGAATACTACGTATATGATGTAGGTCAGCCAGCAGCTGTCAGTTAGTCTATTAGATAATGCATTTTTTATGTTTTGATAGTGCTTTGCGGCAATTTTCAGTCCATCGAATCAAACTGCATCGAACTTGAAAATACATTTGTCTAACAGCAAAATTTTCGGCGATATTCTTCATGGGTAGGTCGACGACAGAAATCTATTGCAAAGGTAAAATTCAGACGTTATAATAACTCCATTATTAAAAGCCTTTTCTTAAGGACATATTAACTCACCTCAAAATGTTTAGTCTGTCTGAATTTAACAGTTATAAAATGCATCTTTTTAATTAAAATTAATCACATTTTGTAGCAGGACACAATATTTTGTTATTTATTTATTTGATTTCGCTTGACAAACTGACAACAAAAATAACAATCGGCTGTATCTATGACTTTTACTCGTTGATGGCGACATGTAACAGACAATGGCATGCAGCCGTAAACTTGGTATTGACTTTTAACAGACAATATCACCGATTCGAAACATTTCAGAAGTTCAGAGAAACTTGAGTGATATTGTCCAACAGAGAATACTAACTTCCTGACATCCCCATTGTGAGTCATCGATGAAAAACTCGTTTTGGAAAATTTCATGTAGAGCGCTCTATGTTCGTGTTATTTTCTTGATGATTCATCGATGACAATATCATTATGGATGATGTCGCTAAAAAACGCCACCGGGTAGTACATAAAAAAAAAAAAAAAAAAAAAAAATTCAGAAATTCCCAATTTGAGAGCTTATGTGAAATTAAATTTCAATCTTAGAGGTAACTTATATGAGATTTTTTTTTTTGACTAGTTGTACACATTATCTCAGTTTCCATCATCCTTAAGTACTGTCCTTGAATAGAATAAAAGCTCGTAAAACTTTTAAAATTCATCTCTACAAAGTTTCCTCAAATTGTTGAAACTGAACAAGCTACCATCTAAAACTAAAAATTGAGTTAAGTCAACATTACATACAAAAACAAAAATCAATAAAAATAAATTTTTAACGAACTTTTTGAAGACCATTCGATACTTTAACTTTTTCTATGTTTTCCGATACCTAAAGTATTTTTTCAATAGTCCCGATTCTGCTTATTAGTTTACTTAATACAAACTTCGAAATTTGCAATCCTTTTTTGTACTTTTTCGACTTTTCCAATATTTTTCTATAGCTTTGAACACTTTTGAAAACATATATCTAACTTTTCCCAATGTTTTTCAATACCTTGTTACGTTTTCTACACTATTTGAAACTTTTTACTATTTTTTCTTTATAATTTTTTTTCATATTTATTATATCTTGAGCTTGAAAATTATATGCAAAAAGATGTATTGTAGATTGCATCACATTAAATAGCTATGTATAAATACATCGATAGATCAAATGATCGGCCGAGCAGGGATCGGTTTGCAGGTAATAATTTTAAATCGCTAAACATGGAAGAATTCGATTAAACAAAAAACAAATATTGCGTATTTGAATAATTTGCACTGAAGCTTACATTCAATCAATTAGAACTTATTTCGTGGTCGAAAAATCGGAAAAAAATAATTTCTGATAAGATTTCCTGTAAAATTTTTACAATAATGCAAACCATTTTATGTACTTAAATGTATCGACTTGACAATGTTAGTTGGGTGCATACCATCTTCATTATTCAGGATTTTTAAGCAAAGTTCTAAATTATTTAATTTAATAGAGCTTATATGAATTTGACTTGTCGATTGCTGTTTATTAAACATTGACTGAAATGGTTTGCGTCTTTAATATGCACAGAATATACTGAAAAATTATTCAGTCTTAAAATTTTGTATGGTTTTGCATTTTCAAGAGTATTTTTTCTATTGTATTGTTTTTCACTTTTTATAGATCTTATTCTAAAATTTTTGAAGGACATTTTTGTATCTGTAGATTATTCCTGTATGTAAACTTTTGCAACTTTTTCTAAAGTCAGTTTTCATTCACGCAGTCATAAAAAGGTTGTAAGCTAACGACGATGACCGACCGACATATAAAAACATCACCATACAGACAAACAGGCTGTCCAATTGTTGTTGTTGTTATTGTTGATGATATTTTCTGTAGGCTGCGGGGCTGCCGCTATGGCTTCCTGCCGTGCATTCGGAAAAAAAATGTTCACCTTGTCTCGTCAACCTTTTTTTTGCCGCTGTGCTCTGTTGAAGAATGAAAAATAGTCTAACAAAAGAGTCAGAAATAGATACAGAGATAAAATCGTGCACATACATACAAACATACAATCACATATACATACATACAATATATGCGTGTAACATAAAAGTAGAAGTATTGGTGGCAGAAAGGAGCAGCAATGGTTTCAGCCGCAGCTGTGGAACGGCTTATGTTGATTGTGTAAGTTATGAAATTGATTGAATTGAAATCCTTTTCACGCTACAACTGCAGTATTGTATTTGTAGTGGAAGTAAGTAGAAATGCCCAACATCGAGTATGCGGTATTTACTAGACCTGCGTTTAATAAGACCGGCACATGACCACCTTAACTATTTCCAAGTAGAACCATAACTTGTCTGATTTTTCATTATGAACTGATGATTTTTCAATGTTTATGTCCTAAGAAAAAACATTTGTACTCTTGTGTATTACATTTTCATCAGTCTAGGAATAATTGCCCCGTGTGAACTAAAACTACTACGACTGCAACTATTTAACTATTTTAACTGCAGGGCAGTGCATCGACAAGTTAGCTTCTGTGCGGCTTCACCGATTCAGTCTGCGAGCTCGAAAAGCTCACACCATTTACCATTTACCATCGCAATCGCATTTGTATTAAAAGGATTTTTTACGAATTTGATAGAATTGCAATTGGAATCAGCAGAAAAAAGAGCAAAATCCAATATTTTACTCCTGCTTATTACGCTGATTGTGGTGTAGCTACATGGAACTCATACTCACGGAACACTTTTAAATTCGGGCACTCAAAAGGACCTGGTTGGAATTAGCGGATCTACTTGTGTGTCTTGCTCTCTCTGCTTAAACTTAAACGTTAAAGGAAGTGCAATAATACACGCAAACTTTATTTAAGATAATGCAACTAAATTTTGCAAGGACAATAGGAATGGCTAGTGCCAGCTCTTAACATTAACTGGGCAAAGTCGGTAAAGTTTGCGTTGCACTACCCATATGTATTATCAAAATCTTAAAAATGTTGCAGTGCAAGCGCGATTTAAGGTAATCCAACCAAATTTTGCAAGAACACTAGAAACAGAAATTGGAAACAAGGTGAATTCGGACAAGAGGGAGTGACACCTCTCATATGGGCAAATTTTCAAAATGATATTGGGTGTGTGCATTAATTTCCATCGTTTTTTTTTTATTTGAGACTTTATTTAAAGAAAATGGTACAATGTATTTTATTCAAAGTATTGCCCATCGCTAGTCACTACTTTTTCCCATTTTTCTGGCAATTTATGGATTCCATCCCAGAAAAACTGCGCCGGCTTGGCGGCCAAAAACGAATCGAGCCAATTTTCGATATATTGAACTGAAGTGAAGCGTATTCCTGATAGGGCATTCTGCGTCGATCGAAACAAATGGTAGTCTGATGGTGCAAGGTCTGGGCTATAAGGCGGGTGAGGCAAAATTTCCCATCCGTTGTTTTCCAGGTAATTTTCGACTGGGGCAGCAATATGTGGCCGAGCGTTATCGTGGTGGAAAATGATTGACTCGTGTCTGGTCGCATACGTTGGCCGCACTGCCTGGATTTTCTGCTTCAATCGGATCAATTGTTGACGATAGAGTTGAGCATTAATGGTTTGGCCACCTGGCAACAGCTCATAATGGATCACACCTAGCTGGTCCTGACCAGGACGTTCTTTGTCTTCGACATCAAAATCACCACTTTTAAACCGTCGAAACCACTCACGACAGCTTAATTCAGCTGGAGCATAGTCCCCATAAACTTCTACAAGAATGCGATGACTTTCGGCAGCTGTTTTCTTTGAAATATAGTAGTGAAGTAAAACTTCCCGCAAATGTTACTTTTTCGGCACCAACTCGGACATTTTGGAGCACAGTAAAATTTATGATGCGGATGAAAATGTTCAAATATAATGATGCAGAGTTGTTGACAGATGCCTAAGTTTCAGATATGATGTTTTGATGGCGACATCTTTTGAAAAACGATGAAAATTGATCCACACACCCAATATTTAATTTTTGGCCAGGCCAAAGATTGCACCCTTACTTAGTAGTTATATTTATATGTGTTATTTTACATCAGAGGGTTCTCTGGTTTACTAAACTTACGAGAGCAGTTAAGAATCTTATGCCTCCTACTTATTTAGATACTTTAGTTTCGAGATTTTATTTAAAGCTGTAACGCATGGTGCAGCAGTGCAGTGTTGGTTTGATTGCAGCGCTAAGACAATAGTTGTTATTGTGAAGATTCAAAGTAAAAACATTTCAAAGAGATTGGTATTATTTTGTGATTTTAATTGCATCACAGTCTAGAGGTCAAGTCCTTAAAAAATTACAACAATATCTAAAAGGCCTTATTTGGTATCTCACAGATATCACAGTTGAAAATTAATGCTCTTTCACTCTCTCTCTATCTTAATCAGATTTTCCAATAATGCAATATACCATTAATGTGAAAATATTCGATAAATACGATAGATTGATTTCCCAACGGGTAGCAGCTGAAATTCGTGTATCTACATGCATACCTACATATAGTATGTGCTTTCATATGTAGTTTATATAATACTAGATGGCGCAACTGCTATGGCTGTGCACGATCCTTTGTGCCGTATTACCCTTTCAGTCCATTAAGGTTCTTACAATAATTAGCTTAATTGATTATGCTGCTGCTGCTCTACTTCGCTCCGGATTTGATGGACTTGGGTTACGGTTATTAATAGACATTTTACCATTTTTCATTTCCATTCCAAATACACCAACACATACACACACACACATCAACCAATCGCATTGTGACGTCATAGCGCTATGACATCAGACAGCAGCAGCAACAGTAGCATTTTGCTTTGGAGCAATAACGATGATGATGAGGGTGGTGCCGGTTTGATGTGTTACCATTAATAATATTGTTATTTCATATAAAAAAAATATTTTCATTTGCATGTCAAAATTGTTATGTGTCCCTAGCCAACTCTCAGATCTTTTGCACTTAATCCATGCGAAAAGACAACGAATGGCAACTCTTAATAGGTACCATAGATTTGTTAAACTGATTGTAGTTGTTTTTTCCTTTGTCGCTATTAAAATGCACATAAATATTATTGCCCTTAAGTGGCAAGTGCTTGTTGAGTAAGGGTGTTTGAAAAAATGGCACAGAACGAAATTATGAAATTCAATAATACTTTTTTAATTTTCTGTACTATAGTCATTATAGTCAACTTTGAAAATTATGACAATTAGGATAGGAGAAAAAACTAATTAACATGGCTATGCTGATATAACGGTTATCGCCACATAACCATCTTATCTTTAATTTATTTTAAATTAAATGAAATAACAATTGGACAATGGATTTTTTTTTCTTTGTCTGAGGTCGGGATTGAACTAAGAACATTTGAAGTCAAACTCTCTCTCTCATTTATCAACGGACTGCGCTATGAGCCTCAATTGGTAGCTTAAGTACCTATATGCATGTAGTGAGGTTTTATTCTCTATTTTCCTTTGTTATAACTCCTATTGTTCTTATTGCTTGGTAAAACCCAGCCATTGGCTGTGGAATCATTACCGGTTTGTCTTGTGACTGACTAGTGTTCACCATAATTAATTAAAATGGTTTATGTTGACTATATGAAAATTATACCAATTTTATGAACTTTAGTCATTATTTCAAGAATCGAAAATTCCATGAATTTTTCAACATAGAAAATAAATGCGCTATGAAGAGAGTTTGAATTCAAATGTTATTAGTTCGATCCTGACTTCAGATTTGACTTCAAATGTTATTAGTTCAATCCTGACTTCAAATTTTCCAATTGTTATTTCATTTAATTTAAAATAAATTAAATTAAACATAAGGTGGTTACGTGGCGGTAACCGAAACATATGTCACCATAGCTATGTTTAAGTTGAAAAATACATGGAATTTTCTATTCTTGCAAATAATGACTAAAGTTCATAAAATTAGTATTATTTTCATACAGTCAATATAAACCGTTCTAATAAAATATAATAATATTTTGAGCTTAGGTCCTTGAATTATGATATGCCTTCAGTGGTGGCTACTTAGTTTTATATTTGCCGAGGTAATTAATACTTCAACGTTCTTGTGCCTTAAAGTAAAAAGTATGATTTGTCTTCCCTTGAAGCATATGGCTTTCCGTATATTTCATCCGTCGTGCTTGGTGACCAGATAGTCTTCCTTCCTCGGAAATATTTTCACAGTTCAAGTATATATTGGTTCAAAGATCATTTCCAGGATGTCTAGATACGCTCTACTTTCAGGATAGACACCCTGTGATGCTCTATTGGTTAGCAATTCGACATTGGAGATGTTCCTGAGCAACAAAGGTTTTCGAAATATATTGCTGGTGAACACTTGCAAATTGTGTAGGAAGGTGCTGTTGATTAACCATGTGTCACCTCGTTTTACATTCTGTCAGTTTCTAGTAAACTTGTGCTCGAAGCATTACGCAGATGCTTCAGTACTTTCTTGACAACTTCTAAGATTTCGATTTTTTTTTCTCGGTTTGTAGTGCTATTCTGTGCTCTACAATTCACGACTCTGAAAATGATACACACTGAGGGATTTGTTTTTTGTATTTTTGCCTGGTGTTAATTCTTTTTCCCAGCATCTTAAACCACTTGCTGCGACTTTTCAATCCACAGTTACGCTACTCGTAATTGACACGCCGCAATCTCTCTCTGATTTATTGAGTTACATATTAAGTGGTGCTGCTTAGGGACAGACTCACCGTCGCGGCCACTATGACTCCTCGCTCTACCATGATCCCTTGTGACCAAAACATACAACTGCGTAGATTAGCGCACTTTGCGTGTTTGTATGTCGTCGTTGTCCTTGCTGTTGGCGCTTGCTTTCTCGCTGGTTTCTGCCTGGCTCCAATCGTTGGTTTTTATTTATGTGACCAGGCTTCCATTAACAAATCCATTGTTTTTATTATTTATAATTTTTTATTACTCTCACACTACGATAAATGAGACGCGCCACGATGCGTTTTGTGAGTTGGATACGATGACCGACGACAAAATGAGCATTGCAACGCATATCCTTGTGCCAGACAGCTGAATCGCATGCAACTGGTTGCCTATTTTGTTGTCATAGCGCGGCGCGTGCTTATTTTACTGAAATTTTATTGTGGATTAGATTTATGATGTGTTTTGTCGCGAAAAGTATGTGGAAGTGGTAGTAGTAGTTGAAAATAAACCATAATGGTGCTGTCCTTGGGCCTGGCCAAAAATTACATACCCTACACCGCAGCATTTTAAAAATGTTGCTTGTATGAGAGGTGCCACACCCTCTTGGTTTTTTATAAAAGTTTTTAATTTCTGAAAAATCTCAATAAAAATTTTTTGTTTAGAGCTTGGCTTATAGCATTTGTATGCATTTTGGTTGCATTTTAGTAACTAATGCTCTTAATACAGCATTTCAGATGAGTTTTTGTATGGGCGGTGTGTGTGTTCGTTGACCGATCTGCTAATTTGCTATTCCTCGAAGTAACGGAGGAAGTGTATAAAAACTATAAAAAACGGAATCGGGAAAATACTTCATAGGCCGTATCTATACTACTTATATAAAATTGCTTATATGAAAACCCTATGTAACGATTTGGTGCAAAATATAATAAACCGATTTTAATAATTTTTTTTTTAAAACCTTCTACGTGTAATAACAAACGGGATTGTATACTTATTTTTTTGGTTTTTATAAGATAAACCTTTTTTTTTTAGTATGAAGTTGTTGGAAAAAAAAAAATTCAATGCTTGCATAAAAATGATCGTTTGCATTTCAGTCGCTATAGCTTGCTGCGCCATGAGTTTTGTGTTGTTGTTGTTGTCTTTTCCGTCTCTTTCATTTATTGTTTTTTTTATTCTTGATGTTGTGTTGTTGATGAGAGCAAAAATGAGAGTGATTTCGTCAGTGATGCCAACTCAATATTTTCAATATTTTTGGACTTTTAACGATGTTTTACATGTTTGTCAATATTTTTCAATTCTTTTTGACTTGGATGTTTTCCGAAACACTTGGACTTTGACCGATTTCTTCGATGCACATATTTCACTATTTTTCGAAGCTTTTGATTTTGTTTCGATGTATTGAATGTTTTGTTTTTAGACTTTTACCGATTTCTTCAATGTGTTTCAATATTTTTCAAAACTTTTGGGCTTATACCGATATATGGAATGTTTTTAAATTTTTTTTTTTTTGTAATTTTACCGATTTTTTGGATGTTTTTCGGTAAACTTAGACTTTTGCCGATTTCTTCGATGTGTTTCAATATTTTTCAAAACTTTCGGACCTTTAGCGATATATAGGATGTTTTTCGACGTTTTTGGACTTTAACCGATATTTTGGATGCTTTTCCATAAATTTGGACTTTACCGGTTTCTTCGTTGTGTTTCAATATTTTCCGAAACTTTTGGACCCTTTTTCGATATATTGAATATTTTTCGATATATGTATTTGGACTTTCACCGATTTCTACAATGTTTTCCAATAATTTTTGACTTTTACCGATATGTAGGATGTTTTTCGATACATTTGAGCTTTTACCGATATTTTAGATGTTTTTCAATATGCCAGAAGGTTCATATCTTCGCTTTTTTACCCGTTACGGATACGTTACTGATCCGTTTGCGGGAGAAATTCCAAAAACAAAAAACGATTCGCTTTTTTTGGGAAACTCTCCCGCCAACGGATCAGTAACGGATCCGTAACGGATAAAAAAGCGTCTGGCACACTGGGATTGTTTTAAAAAATAAAAAAAAGTTTTCGTTATTAGCTTTTTTGTGCAATCTGGCTTTTTATTAAAACCCGTGCAACGCCGGGTAAAACGGCTAGTAGTCATATACGATATTAAAAAATTTGGCGAGTAGTACGGAAACGATTTAATTTTTTAAGACCACCTTGTCACACGACTAAAAGTCAGAGAAGTAGGCTATGGCTGGTAAGGTACCATAACTTTGTCGCATGTGACTCAACAGCAATACTAACGTTATTTGCCTTCCTAAATGGCTTTTCCTCTAAGCAACGTTATTTTTCAAAAGGTAGACTAAGGCTTTAAGTTAACACTTTTGAGAAGTCGGTTCAGATACAACCAAAATCATAAATTAATTCCAATCTCTTCGAAAAGTCTCTACCTTTAATCACTTTATTTATTTTTTCGTTAAAAAAAATCTTTACAATTATAATTTGCACAACTTTTTCCAGCATATGAACGTTGTTCCAATATATGTCAGTCTTCAACAACTGATTTGATAGCTATCTCTCTAGGAAAATCTATACCTCTAAAAAACACCTTTTACATAAGTTCCAAACAGCACAACGGAGGGAATTAAAATTATTATTTTTAATTGTTGTTAATTACTGCATATTTTTGCATTTACGTCACAAAATGTTTCTAATTTATCGCCAAAAGTATTCCTTTGGAAGTTTTATTTTATACTGAACTCGTTTCCACACCACATATTAGAACATAATACAAAATTTTTTGAACAATAAAACTTACAGATGTCCATAATGTACGACTACAAGAATCATAAAACTTTAACAGTTTTATTATTGGAATACATATAAACATTTAAAATGATTTTAGCTTAGTGCGCTTTGGTAAACTACGCTTACGTTGTCTACGTCCTCTTTTCTGTTTATAGTTTTTTTCATGTTTCTTGTGTATGTAGACTCTCCAGTAGTTTGTTTCTTTGCCGATGATCCTTACATTTAAAAAAGTACAAAAATTTTGTTGAATAAAGGATAAGGAGTGTTGAAAGTAGTTTCAACATTAAAATTAAAACATATTCGATTTACATTTTTGATTAGAAGAAAATTTTAAATTCATATTAAAAGCAAACACTTATTTGAATATTAAGATTTGCACTGATGCAAAAGCCTGCCTGTGATAAAATCCGAGTTCTCTTTTATGTTTGCTGCATGAGCTTTTGTCGTCACGGCTATATTTAATTATAAATAACAACATTTAAAATCAGCATTGCCATTGAAAGATACAGCTCCATGCCTTTTATATGGTTTAACATAGTATGCATTCATACATACTTATATTTCAATCCATCGTCGGCCTCGGATTCTATAGCGAGTAGGCTTTTGTATCAGTGCATTTCGAGTTTCTATCAATATGGGCTAGTATAAATTTTGTTATTTTATTCGACCTTTATTGATATATGAATTGTTGATTTAAATAATCGAGCTTAAGATCTTTATTTTGAATAATTTTTGTTGTTGAATATGGGCTAACTATAAAAATCTATCTGGCAATTAGATGATATAATAACAATAGCAAGCATATTTAAGAATTTAAAAAACATAAAAATTATTCTGATAAAACATTGTATTTCTGCTGGCTTATCAATTAATAAAACTTTAGTTTTCTAAAATATTTTAAGAATTTTTTAAGTGTGTTACTTAATGACATTTTATATTGAAAATTGATTTTATTTAATTGAACTTTTAGTCATATATTTGCAAAGATCGATTTACATATAAATCTATCAATGCATTTTTCTAACACATAATTATGACAAATCAAGGAACGGATTAAAAACACGGCTATAGTGACATATGTTTCGTCTTTCGCCACAAAGACTCATCAGACTATTTTTGTTGTAATTATAATTATATTTATTTTACTAAATTATTTAATAAAAATGTTTATAACATGAACATTTCTCTATATACTTAACCGAAAACAAATGGCTCTGAAACCAATTTAAGCGAAGCAATATTTCGAGGTTGCTATAATATTAATACTTTAAACATATAAAAAAGGCGCTGTTGCGATTTATCAATGTCATTGCTTCTTTAAATTTCCATATCAACCAAAAAAAAAATTTTATGTTTTTTGCTGTTTTTATTTGGATTAAGGTTTTCTAAACAAAGTGCTTCATTCAGTTTTCTCCATGAGTCTGTCATCTGATCCAAATATATTAATCTTACTTTCATCTTCGAATAAAGCATTTCTTCAAAAATGGTTCGGGGTTCTTTTTCAGCAGCTGGACCTAGAGTCCAAATATAAAAGCTATTGAAATCTTGTGAAGCTATCAAAAGTTCCACAGCACAATATTTCTATGAAAACGGAACTGAGAATGATACTCATGGAAGAATGGGAAAAATTGTATCCAAGTTATTTCGAAAAACTTGTGCAAAGCATGCTTAAAAGACTTAATTCTCTTATTTTTAGCTGTACTGCTAATTTTTGTGAGTGAAGATAAAGTACCTTTTCCATTGGACGGTCACAAATTTTGAAGTCATGTAAAAATAATCCATTTGTTAAGATGCACGACTTTGAGAATGCTTCTTTTATAACATAAATAAAAAATTTTGCGTTTGATTCTCTCTTACAATTGAAGGATGAACATTTTATATCTTCTTGAAAATGTAATTAAAGTTTCTTAAATTCTTGTTACGTACTTACTTAAGGAAATTGAAAAATAATTTCTTTAATTCAATTAACAATTTAATTCTTATAATAATTTGATGTTTGCTTAAGGTTTTTCTGCAATTTAAGGTTTACTGAAAAATTTTCATTCCGGCTTATTTTTCTATTTCTTACATTTTAGAGAGTTTACGAGACTACTTCAGCAGATTTGGTGATATTTCAGAGGCTATGGTTATGAAAGACCCTACAACACGGAGATCGAGGCAAGTGAAATTGTTATAAAATCTTTTTTTACGTGAATATCTGCCAATATAAGTAAACCATTGATAAATTTTAAATATAAGATTATCCATTTACAGACGCTTTAATATCAGATTTGAGCATATATTTAGTCACCTCAATACTACAACTAAGTAACTCCTAAATAAATAAGTGGCCTATGCTATTTTTTTTTATTGCGAGCAAAATCCGCTCCAATCACAGTACTCAAATGTGGCACCATTGCGTAGTTATAAGGAAAAACCAAAACTGAAAAAGTTTAACTTCAGCTTAAATTCAAATTTTCAAACATGTTAAAATTGAATTATCTCAAAACTAGAAAATTGGAGCTACCTAGTTGTAGTTTTGAGGTGACGTTATGATTCACAGTGCTGTCATGATAATTAACGTGTCTATTATTTTATATCTAAATGTCATTTATGACACAATGCTCTAACCGCAAAAATCGATTTATTGAGGTTAACATTTTAAATTAGAATAAATATATTTGAATCAAATGGTGAAGTAAGGAAAGGACTTGTAGGGTAGAATAGACCGATTGAATAATCTCACGCCATAAGCGATAATATCGCGAACAATAAATCATGTGTATGCATACAAAAGAACGTTTGTATGTATTTGCTACATGCGTTTGTGTTTCATCTACAAAATACATATATGATGCAAAATAGATTTGTAATCCTTTTTCGTTTTAATGCTGCATATAAAATATGATAAAAATTGAATCACTTATTAATAAATAATAAAAGAGTGTACATTTTGTTTTGTCCCTTCCTCCCCCTCCTCCATCTATTTCTCTAGAACATTTTTCAAATAAAAAAAAAGGCATAATCCAACAATAAATATGAAAATGAGTTTTATGCGCCGCTTTTACCTTTGCATCCTTAGCAACTGATAGCGCCCGAGGGATGTTTGGGGTGACTTGCACAAGAATTCAAATACTTATTCCGTGTATCCAATCATGGTTTTTTTTGCTTTCTTACTTTCATCATTTTTCTTCAGTGCTTTTGCTGATCGAATGTCGAATAACGAAAATTGATTTTGAATATTATATGTTAATATCCTAATAGTCAGTTATATTGTTTGTTGCGAACACGTATACATGAACACATACGATGTATATACACACATACTATTGTACTTTATTCATTTGTTTCCGTTTTACTTTGTCCGTATATATGTATACATGTAGTATATATGAATCTGTCGTTCGTTTATTTTTTTAGCTTCATTTCCATGCATACAAACATATTTGCGTTTTCTTTTTGAGTTACCAGATGTTTAAAATTATGTAGGCCAAAAAAAAAAAAAAATTTTTGCGAGCCACTATCAATGCAGAAAGCTCAAGAAAATGTAGATTTAAATTTTAAATATAAAGGAACCTTTAAATTTAAGCGACTATGTGCTGCTCTTTTGGCGATAATCCATTGAATGATTTTGAATACGCTCAGAAAGTCATAACCAATAAAAAGTACTCTGTTTGAATTATTTTCTATGAAATAGATGTTGTTTTTGTTGATAATACACGGCTTTACTTAATTCGAAAACCACCCCACGTTTTCTTCTAAATCGGTATCTGACATACCACAATTTATTTTCTATAAAATCGTGTGTGTTGCCGTTTTTGAGAAATCCCAATTTTAATGATATTTTCCATATTAAAAAAAAAATCCTAAAAAAACTAACACCAACAAACAAAAACATGAATAGTAATTATAGTTGAATTTTCTTTTATTCTGAATGCGAATCCTGCAACAGAATTGCGCTAGCTTATCTGGGTAGGTACCCAGGTAAAAGTGCCCAAAATACAGTATTTTTTCCATTTTGAGGTAAGGATTTACGATTTTATTTTATGGAACATATTTATGCTCTAAAATGCAGAAAATGCGTTTTTTTCTGTAAGACAGTAGTGGTTTAATGAGGGAAATTATAGACATCTGATCCCGCTCGTAAAATTAAAATATAATACTTCCTGCATACCCACCATAAGTCTGAAAAAGTGTGTTCTGTCCAAGGCTAACTCAGATCACAAAACTGGTGGAGAAAAATGGTTGTATAGCTAGATTAGGAATCAGCAATAGCAAATTAATTGAAAAAAATTTGTTTCTCTCAATTTCGCATCATTTTTATTTTGATATTTTACTTTTGTTTTGGATTTGACGTGGATTGTGCGTTGAGTTTTATTTTTGAGATTTTACATTTTTGTTGGGTTCCAGTTTTTGGAGCGAAAATCGGGGGATTTGGTAAAACATTGAAAAAATCGCCTTAGGTAACTTTAAATCCCGACCTTGTTGGAAATTCGCTTTTCTAAGAGTTAATAATTTTGAGTACCTTCTGGGTTTCCTAATTGATAACTTTTCTACCGAAAAACCTGGTTACCCTCCATCTAGTGCTGGTTGCCTTAAAAATAGCTTAGTTGCGGCAAGGTCGGCTGCGGGGAACCTTTAAGTGACGCAGTAAGGAAGCAAGAAAAAAGAAAACAACGTCGACGACAACGGCGTGCACCTTGCAATAGCCCAGGGCTATCGGGTAAATATTTTTTCACATTACTTTGCTGCTTATCCGCCATAATCGACTTTGAATTGAATCATTTGAGCTTGATTATTTCAAGGGGATCAAATCAGTTGAATTTTGGTGCTAGACATTTTTTTGGGGAAATTTACTTTTTCCCTCATTTTTTCATCTTTTATTTTGTTATTGATTTGCAGCATTAGTTTGGGAGCACAAAATTAAACGTAATCAAAAAAAAAAAAGTTCGAATTCTTACACAAGACAGAGAGCTTAAATTTTTAAAGTAGAGCAAAATCATTTGCGTTTTCACAATTCATTATGCACAGTGTAATTGCATTGACAGCTTGTAGTGGTACATTCGACCTGAACTATTAAAATGAGCACAAGTATCTACTACAAGCGTAAAGTTTTTTAATTTGTTACTTCAACTTCAATCTAAATTTCCATTATTTTGCTTTTTGTACACTTTTGCCCACCTCTTTTACAGTCTATTTGACTCGATAACTTTTTTTTGCTGTTGTTGTTGTGTTTTTCTTAGTATTACTGTTGTTGTGTTGGTTGGATTTGTCCCACCTTTACAAGCTGTAAACAAATTTATTACTTTGACGCAACTTAAAGTGAAAAATTTCCATAAACATTCTTTTAAGCGACATAAAGTTTTTATTAAATTTCCCTGATATCCCGGACGTGAAAGTTCGCTAAAACGAGTCGTCGTCATCTTCATCGCTGTAGTCCTGCGGGGTGCGATTCTTCT
Organism: Calliopum simillimum; assembly: GCA_951812925.1. NCBI lineage: Eukaryota > Metazoa > Arthropoda > Insecta > Diptera > Lauxaniidae > Calliopum > Calliopum simillimum. The sequence continues at coordinate 119,091,429 of OX638371.1, read as the reverse complement.
GCAGGAATCTGCAGCGATTCTAAGCATAACAGTTGTAAATCGCTGTATGACTTCATAAAATTTCACTTTAAAACAACAACTACATGCAATAACAATACAAAAAAGCAACGGTAACGGAAAATGTGACTGGTAGGGCGTTTAAATTTCTCGATATATATTTTACTCGAAATTGGTGACAATATGACAGTATCAAAAAATTGATGAACCAAAAAAAAAATAATAAAGGCCAGCTCTAAATAAAACTTTGGCGAACTCAGAAAAAATGGCGTGGGACCTTCCATACAAGAAAATTTTTCAAATTCTGTAGTTCAAACGATATTTGTGATAATGCAACCAAATTTCGTACAAACACTAGAAATAGTCGATTCAAGCTCAGGACAAGAATTAAGTGAATTCGAAAATGAAGGCGTGGAGCATTCGCTGTAAGCAAAGTTTTTAAACTGCAATGGTGTAAGGTATTTTAGCCTTTGCATGCCAAATATGGCACCCTGACGATATTTTGTTGGAAATATTTAAAATTTGGTTCCATTTTCACGAAAAGTTTACTTGATGGTGTGGAACTAGTATGGTGGTAGTGAAATTGCTTTTGCACATAATGTGTATTAAGTATAAAACATACAAAGTCAATTTTTCAAGATTCGACACATTTGACGCTAAAAAAATTATATTTTGTTTTTTGTATGGAAAAGGCGCGTTTGCTCAACTGAACAAAATATGGTCTACATCCGTTATATCCACCAAAACGAGAGTACGCATTTTTGATTCGAATGTGAAATCGGTTTTGTTATATGGGTACGAAACATGGCTTGTTACTGAACAACTAACGAACAAGCTGCAAGTATTCGTCAACAAATGCTTAAGGCGTATACTAAAGGTTTGGTGGCCTCGCACTATATCAAATGCCAGCTACATCAAAAATGCAAACAGAAGGCTATAGCAAACGAGATCAAGCTGCGCAAATGGGGATGGATTAGTCACACAGCGAGGTTTGTCGCCAGGCCCTTGAGTGGAATCCACAAGGCAGCAGATGACGTGGTAGGCCCAAAACCAACTGGAAAAGGTCGTTGGAAAAGGAAATCCAAGAATCGGGAAAATCGTGGCAAGAGATCAAAGTCATCGCAAGGGATCGTGACAAATGGAGAGATTTCATATTGGCCCTATGCTCCTCCTAGGAGTTAAAGGAGAATACATACATACATACATGGAAATGGAATGATGAAAATAACCACTTTTGAATAGGGATATGGCTTACTGAGTCCTGCCAATAATATTTTAGACCAGAAATACCATATAATTCAAGCTAGAAGAAACTGACATTTGTAGACTGCATTACGTAATAATAATAACGCGTTCTACAAGTGAATTGCTGAAATTTGCTTCTACATAATTAACCTATAAATTCAAATATCTTGAACACTAGCACAGTGCATTTATTTAATTTTTTTTATTTTATATTCCTCTTTTCATCGAAAAATAAATAACTTACTGATTAACTGATAGAAGTAGGACGAAATATTCCTCCGAATATATCGATACTTTTCGCAAATTCCTAAGGCTTGCACGTATAAAAAGAAAAATAACAACAACAGCATCTATGGGTACTTGAGCTTACGAGCCGGAATAAATACAATAGGACAAGATGCGCCAAGTGAAAGGAAAAAGGTGGAGTTGTCGTTTGCCTGTTCATGACAGTGTTTTGCTTAATGTTCCGACCAATGTGCTCACACCAACGAAAAAAAAAGATGAAAACCACAACAAAAACAACAAAACCAGCTACAACGAAAGTAGCTACAACAATAAGCAAAAACTGCAAACAAGAACAATTTTGCTACATTCCACATTAGAAAAATTCAATTAAAAAGATATATGGCCCAAAAAATAAAAAAACATTTCCCGCTTGAAAGGACCTGCTGTCTCTGTGCGACGGCAATACTCATAAAAGGGGTAATGAGCGCATTAAAAGCGCGTTTGTCCTTAAAGGAAGAAGGAATTTTTAGCAATGGAACGAGAAGAAACTGCGTGTTTATGCGTTGATCGTTCAGAATATACGAATTATTTATGTCTCAAAGACATGGCAGCTTCATCCGTGTTTAAAGGCAGCAATAAAATTTACAAATAATTTCCAACAAAGTCTTAAGGAGAACATATTTCTATTTTGAAGTTTAAACATTTTAAAAAGTAAGGATACAAAAAAAAAAAAAAAAAAATTTTATATATCTAGATACTCATAGTTATTTATTTGAGCGGAACTTAGATATTGGATTGGACTTATGTCGTTTTCCATTGGGCAAAAAAATCTTTTTTTGATCTAGATCAAAATCTATTACAATTTGCGTTCCATTGGGAAATCTAGAGCAAAATTTATTGATCTCAGATCAATTTTTTCAAATCTAGATTTTTTCTCAGATTTCATTTGCTCGCACTTGCCTTACATCTTGTAATGGTGTAAGTGTCATGATTTGGCAATTTGAAAATATTTATTAGATCCTCAAAAGTCAACCTACAATTCAAACATTATTTAAATTCAAAATTAATGCTTTTATTTTCAAATTGGTGTTGTCAATTGATGTATTCGACTGTCCAAATATTTCTTTAAGGCCTAGCTTTTCCAAAAGTGACAAAGCAACGTTAAAGAACAAATAATACTAGTTTACAAATGATTAAACATTTTTTCCCATTGAATGCCATTATTCATTTTATATGTAAAATAGGCTGCTGATTCCGAAAATTGCATTAATTTTTTCTTTTCTTTCGTGTCGTTTCGAGATATCGGTCATTATCGGTTTTTGGACCAAAAAAAAAAGATAGTTTCAATTAAATACAAATATCTCAAGAACCAATGTTTGGGTTTAAACGTATTATATGTCATATTAAAGATAATTAAATTACCTATAAATTATATTCACATCACTTTTTAGCTGGTTTGTTAGTTTCGGAGGAACAAATTGATTTCTGAAAAAAAAAAAAATTATTTTTTCCGAAAAAATTAAAAAAAAAAGTCAAAATCAACTGCAGATTTATACAAGAAAAAACAATTTTAAAATTCCTTTTGTTTTTTTATATCATAGTCTATATATTTGTTAAGCAAATAAGATACTTGTTAAGAAAATCGATGGAAAAATGTGAAAGTTATATACAATTCATTGATAAATTACTTAAATGCGTTTTTGTCTATTTTTTTCGTTTTTTTGTAATAAACTGTTCAATAATTTGACACTTTTTGTAAAACACATAAGAAAATCCAAAAAATTCTTAAAGTAGCCGTTTAAAGAAATTACCCGTGACTAGTCGTTTTTCTCCAGCACGTCAGATTTTTTTTTTAATCGATTTTTGAAGTTTGTTAATCCACTGTACATGAAAAAAAACCAAAATAACGCATTCTTGTGTTAAATCGATGAATTTAACTATATGATCCTTACATTTGAGGTGTATCAAGTGTTCAGTAAACTGATGCAGGATATTACGAGGTATATTTTTGTAGACAATTTTAACCCTCTAAAACCCCCAGATGAAAGTCAAAGTGACCTACATGTGGGGGTCAAAATGACCCACATGTGAGGGTTTTTGAGGGTTAAAATTTTCTACAAAAATGTTCCTCGCAATATTCTCGATAAGTTTACTGAACACATGATACACCTCAGATTTCAGGATCATATAGTTAAATTCATCGATTTAACACAAGAATGCGCTATTTTTGTTTTTTCATGTACAGTGGATTAAAAAACTTCAAAAATCGATTAAAAAAAAATCTGACGTGCTGGAGAAAAACGACGAGGCACGGGTATTTTTTTTAATGCCTACTTTAAGAATTTTTTGGATTTTCTCATGTGTTTTATGAAAAGTTTCAAATTATTGAACAGTTTGTTACAAAAAAAAAAAAAAAAACGAAAAAAATAGACAAAAACGCATTTTAGTAATTTATCAATGAATTCTATATAACTTTTGCATTTTTCCATCGATTTTCTTAAATGGTATCTTTTTTTCTTCATAAATACAGTGCAGTGTTGGAAAAAATAATAGGAACACACATCTCACTATAACGTATGCAGAAATAATATTTTTCTCTGCAGACAGTTTTTGGTAGAATCCACAGTGAAGTTACGTTATGTAACGGGGCTTCAAAATGACAATCCCGTTTTATTAGCACATATTGCCATTTCAAAAAAAAACTATAAAAACTGTGCACACTTCGTTTAGGGGCTGGAAAAAATAATAGGGACAAAACATGATTTTAAGTGCTTGGTACCTGTTATAGAGCTAATTGTTGATTTGAAAGTGGTAAATAGTGTATTATTAATTGAAGTGAAAAAATGTTAAGTACATATTTGCCTGGGCAATTTGAAAGATTAAAGCGAAATTTACGCAAAATGGGTCGAGGAGTCTACTGTTCTAAGAAACAGAGGAAAATAATAAAAAATCTAAGGGTAAAAACATAAAGTAAATTGTGGCTATAATGAATTGCTCTAAGGCAATAAAAAAGCGCCAAATTTCCAGACAGTTTGATAAAATTCCTGTGAGGCATTCGAAAAAAAATGCATTTCTTTTGTACATTGACCTCAATCTAGCTCGAAGAACTCCAGTAACTATCTGCATTGTAAGAAACAAGCTTCGAGAAGCAGGATTGTGTGGCAGAAGTGCAAGAAAAGAAAAATTTCTAAGCCAAAAGAACATATCCCACATAATTAATTTTGCCACCAGGCTCAAGTTTCATCAAAACTGTTAAAATCTGCCGTGGTTGGACGAAACTCAAATTTATTTGTTTGTTTCTGGTTGTAGATTGTTTGTTAGATAACCTTAGAATGCAGCATTCGAAACCAGATACACTGGGAAGCAAGTTCAACATGGTGATATTATATCATGATATAGGGTTAATTTTTGGCGGCTGAAGTTGCGTCAGTATTATAGAATAAAGACCGAATGTATGCAATAGACTATGTTAATATCCTCTATACAGTTACGCGGCCTTATGTGGGAGAGAAAATTCCTTTGATCTGAGATGTCATGCATGGTAATGACCCCAAGCATTCATCAAAGCCAGTGAAGTCATGAATGAATCAAAAAAATATCACGGTTATGGATTGGCCGTCACCGTCACCGGATCTCAACCCCGTTAAGCACGTCTGAGGAGTGCTTAAGAAGTTCATTGGTTTTGATACATCAGAATATAAAAACGATTTATTGCAAGAAATGCAAGAAGAATGGTACTCGACACTGTTTGAAATTTGTGACATATAAAATGTTGAAACACAAACATTGGTTCTTGAGATATTTGTATTTAAATGGAACTATCTTTTTTTTTTTGGTCCAAAAACCGAAAATGACCGATATCTCGAAAACGACACGAAAAAAAAAATAATACAATTTTCGGAATCAGCAGCCCATTTTACATATAAAATGAATACTGGCATTCACTGGGAATTTTGGCTGTAAACTAGTGTAATCAATCATGGGAAAATGCGGATAACCAACGTCGTATACATATAAATATATACCGTTGGGATAGCTAGCTTTGACTCAAGCTGTGCAGACGACAGGTTGCGAATGGCCGAAAATACAGCTCCTACTCGAATTGAGTGACACACCGTCCAATTTTGCACAAAGGCTTTTAGGTATCCGGCCCGAATGGCGCATTTTAAATCAGAGTCAAACTGGGAGATAGAAATGTAAAATCAAATTGAAAAGACATATCAACAACGTATTGATATACATCGTTAGACAAACTATTGAGTAGGTTTCGATTATGATTTAAATAAAAAACATATGAATATCATTAATGAACATTTCATTTATATTTTCTTCCTTATAAATAAAATAAAAGTTAATAGAGTTATTCACGATCTGGAGTAATGACCTGAGTAACAGGGTAAAAGTGCACTCGGTTACTTTGAATTGTGAGCATACTCAATACTTTTGCACGTAAAGGGTGTTTTTTTTAGAGGTTTGTTTTTCGAATAGAGATAAAACTGGCATTTTGTGGTCAAATTTGGCAACTCTAATGTCATTTATGTTCAGTTTGGTTTGCCATTTCATCATGAACAGGTTGACAAAAGAACAACGCTTGCAAATCGTGCAAATTTATTTCGAAAATAATGGTTCAGTTCGCGAAGTTTACCGCAAGCTCCGTCCATTTTATAGTCGACATAATCGTCCATCAGAGCAATTAATTCGGTTAACCATGGATCGTTTTCGCACTACGTTTACTCTATGTGATAATACGCATCCGCAGAGACGTCGAACAGTGCGCACCGAAGAAGCAATTGCCGCTGTAGAGCAAAATGTTGAAGAGGACCCGAATGAATCGATTCGCCACCGTGCACAGCAATTGGAGCTTTGTCCATCAACTTTATGGAAGATTTTGCGCAAAGATCTTGGCTTGCGACCTTACAAGATCCAGCTTGTGCAAGAATTAAAGTCGCGAGACCATGCAATGCGTCGTGATTTTGGTGTATGGGCCGAAAATGAGATTGATCTCGATGCTGATTTTCATCGCAAAATTTTGTTCAGTGACGAGGAAAATTGCCGCATTTGGAGTGAAGAGAATCCACATGGCGTCTCAACCATTACATCCACAAAAACTGACTGTTTGGTGTGCTCTATGGGCTGGTGGAGTCATTGGGCCATACTTCTTCCGAAATAATGCTGGAGAGTCAGTTACCGTTAATGGAGACTGGTATAGAGCCATGATAACCGACTATTTTGTTCCCGAATCGGATGGCATGAATGTGGATGAGTTGTGGTTCCAACAAGACGGCGCTACATGCCACACAGCGCACGTCACAATCGATTTATTGAAGGAAACATTCGATGAGCGCATAATTTCGCGGAATGGACCTGGCAATTGGCCACCAAGATCGTGTGATTTGACACCATTGGATTATTTTCTTTGGGGATATGTGAAGTCGCTCGTCTACGCCAACAAACCAGAAACGTTAGGGGACTTGGAAGCCAACATTCGTGGCGTTATTGCCGTCATACGGCCCCATATGCTCGAAAAAGTGGTTGAAAATTGGACCTGTGGAATTGGCTTTATTCGAGCCAGCCGCTGCGGCCACATGCCCGAAATCATATTTAAACATTAATGGTATAAAATTATCCTTCCAATAAAGCCAAATTGATGGACATTAAAACTATTTTCTTGTGTTTTATTTCAATTCGAAGTTCTATACCTCTAAAAAAAACACCCTCTATAATTCCTTTTTGTTTATCAAAATAATTTTAACTAACAACAAGAAAAAAAAAAAAATTTTAAATGAATATTTTGCTCTCATTCTAATTTTTATTTCTGATGAACGAAAATTGTCTCTCAATAGTAAACAAGCCCTGCAGTAAAAATATGAGACAGTCTACAAAAATTACTAGTTCACGGTTAGTACTACCCCGAAACTAGTGAAAAAGAGATGCAGTGGGGGCCAGTTTGATATCAGTTTTGAGTTTAAAAGCGTAAATAAATTTGAATCAAGACGTAAACAAAATACAACTTTCGTATTTTGCTTTTGAAATAATTTGTGTTTTGTGTCAAAATAAATTGTGTCAAAATAAATTGTGTTTCAATTTTAACCAAAACTAAATAAAAGTAAAATAGAATACAACAAGAAAGTAAGTATATAACATATATATAAAAATATGTGGGCGATACTATTCTCGCCCATGTTTATTGTATTAGAGAGGTTTAAAAATTTGAAGTTTTTAGGAACACTAAAATTTTGGTAATTTATAAGATGAAAGTTTCAAATTTTTAAACTGTTTGCTATTTCTTGTGTCCAATCCTTTTCTTATTTATTGTTTACGAGTTGAAAATGGATGGAATGTGCAGCAAACGTCATCTGAGAAGACTTGCAAGGAAGCAAAAAGAAATTTATTTTAACACACCTCAAGAAAAAAATTCAGTGGAAACAGAACCTGAAGAGCAAGCTGTAAATGAAACACAAATTCATGAATGCTATAATTTTATCCCTTCAAACTGTAATAAGGCCGAACATTCTATTAAAGAAAAATTAAAATTTTGGTATATTCGTAATAGACCTTCTCGTAAAAGTGTTGAGGAACTATTGTGCATATTACGCGAGTCGAATTTGGATGTTCCCAAAAGACTTGAGTCTTTATTGCAAAATAATGTTCGAACCATTGCTGAAATAGTGTCACCCGGTCTGTATTGCCATATAGGAATACGAAACCAGCTTGAAAAAATATTGCCTTCTATAGAATTTATTGATGATACAGTTGTTGTGGATATGAATATTGATGGGCTTCCGTTGTATCGTAGTTCAAGAACTCAACTGTGGCCAATTTTGTTAAAAGTAGTCAATATTCCAAATATTTCCGTCTTTCCTGTTGGAATTTATGTTGGATCAAAGAAACCGGACTCGATTGAGGATTATTTAAGTGCATTCGTTCGCGAAGTCAAGGACATTAACGAAAGTGGTATAGAAATAAATGGGAAAATTCTAAAACTTGATATACGCTTAATAATTTGCGATGCTCCAGCAAAATCATTTGTGTGTGGAGTTCCGGGCCATACTTCCTTGCATGGCTGCACAAAATGTACGCAAGTGGGCAAAAAAATTAACAATGTTTTAACCTACAGTAAAGTGTCTGCCGAAATTATTTCCGATTATGATTTCCAACAAAGGAAGTATTTGAACCACCATGCAAAAAGATTTGCTTTTAAACAAACACCTCTAGAAAATATAAATGTGAAAATGATTACTCAAATATCTCTCGATAGTATGCATCTCCTAGATTTAGGGGTAATGCGAAAATTTCTTCTACGTATTTTACATGACAAAGTAATTATTGAGAGGGTTAAGAATGTAAATAAAATATGTATAACAGCAAAATTGAAATCACTCAAGCGGCACATTCCTCAGGAATTTGTAAGAAAGCCTCGAGGCTTAGATGAAATTGCAAACTGGAAAGCAACAGAATTTCGGCAATTCCTTTTATATACTGGAATTTATGTATTAAAAAATAAGATTCTAGATGATTTATATTACGAATTTTTGTTACTGCATTGCTCATGCCGAATAATGTTCTCTTCCAAGGAATGCACACAAAATTTAGAGGTTGCTACAAGTATGCTGCAACTATTCGTTGAAAATTTTCCAGTCCTTTTTGGTGAAAATAGTGTCTCACACAACGTTCATAGCATTCTCCATTTAGCAGAAACTGTAAAATATACCGGCGTCTTATCATCTTCCTTCGCATACCCTTTCGAAAACTACTTACAAATATTAAAAAAACATGTTAAAAAGCCTACAAAAATATTGCAACAGCTTCAAAAAATAATTAAACATGAAAATTATATAGTAGAGCCGATGAAAGAAGGATTCAAATATGTTAAATCCGAAATTAAAAGCTTGTACAGTAATGAATGCACTTTTAGTAGAATAAGCCCCGATAACTTTTGCTGTATTCAACCTGGTATTCCAATAGAAATTCAAGGGTTCGTTAAAGAAGAACAAAACTACATAATTGGCAGAAGATTGATTAATGCAAAGGATTTTTATAAAGAGCCCGTGATATCGATGTCATTAGGAATATATTTAGTGGACAAAATTCCTTTGCCTAAAGAGGAAAAGTTTTCTGTAGATGATATTAAATGCAAATTTATGTGCATTCCACATGAGGAAGAATTGCTGTTAATACCTCTTTTACATGGTTCTTTTTAATATTTATGTACAAATATAATTTATAAGTTTAAGGAAAGGAATCACAAGAAATATTAATATAAAATATTTATAACACATAACTGTAATAAATCTTATAAAATCCAAAGATGAACCACGATAATTCACCACTTTCAAAAATCAGAAAATTATCAGATTTCAATAGTGAAAACGCTGTACCGAACAATCAACAATTATTGATTGAAACAATGAAAAAAAATGGAAGGTAAGTTTTCCATGAAAGAGTATAAATCTTTATTAATTCATTTTTATTTCAGAAAATATACGCTGCGAAATTACCAGCTTTAAGAGTTATTTTGAACACAGGTTAAAGGAAGTTGAAGGCTAGTATATATGTTTGTATTTGAAAATTTTTTAATTTCTTATTTTATTTTAAGTCTACAATCACTTTTGTATATTACAGACAAGTTGGACACTCAGAATGCTCAGAATACACAAATTATAAAATTACTAACGGATCAAAAAGCCATAACATGTAGGTTGGTTAGGCAGGAATCTGCATCCGTGTCACTTGGTGAAGTTTTTCCTATAAAGTCAACCGAAAATCTGCAAGAAGTTGAGTCCAAAATTTGTCCGGAAAACCAGGATTTATATGTAAGCACTTTTAATATACGGAAATTTATAAATAAAAATGTATTGTTCCCTTCAATAGTTGTCTTATCTAAGGAGACTATTAAAAACTGGTTTACATAAAAATTTGGAATCGATTTTTGAAATAAAGGTAATTTTAGCGTACAATGTTGACGGGACGCATGGTAAATTACGCTTAAAGGACTGCAAAAACTTCTTCAAATTAATTTTAGGTATAGTTGAAATCAACAATATTCAAAAATTGTATGTTATTCATTGTTACATGAATTTCTATCTCTACTTCCAGATGCAATTCATTCGACAACTTCCTCAGATGATCCAGAGAATCAACTACGCAAAGCTTTTCAGGTAGCAAAAAAAAGGTATTTTAGAAAAGTTTCTAAAGACCATGCCAGCGATGCCAAAACAGGCCCAGAATAAATAACTAAGTTCACTACTATACTGTATACTTAATATAAGAATTACATATGTACTTATAGATATAATTATTACGCTTTGTGTATAATATGAGTAAATATGTGAATACGAAATCAATGAATTTAGTTTTGTTAATTTTACTAAAAAATTAATGTAACTTTATATAATTTATGTTTTGAAAATGAAAATTCTAATAAAGAAAAAAAAAAATATTTCAAATATCCATTGTTTTTCACTATATACGCGTGTTACTATAGGAAGACTACACACGAAACAACTGGTTAGTGACTAGTTGTTAAGCAACTACTTCCATACCACAACTAGCCCCGGACTAGTGTAAAAGTAATGCATAAGGGGCCAATTGAAATTTCGTAGGACATCAACACACAAAAAAGAACAGTTGCTTATATGTAAAAGGGATTGAAGTCGGACTAGTACTGGTTGGTAGAGGACTAGTTAATGGACTACTCTTAAACTAGTCCGTTTGCCTGCAGGGAGTTTAAACGTTTTTATAGAAATAGAAATAGTAAAAAAAAAGGCAAAAGTGTAAGATTATTTTACACTAGGAAATAGCTTGACTAAAAGGGTAAAAGAGTAACAGAGTAACTTACATATATTTTATTGTTGGGGTTGTGCACTGTTACCCTGTTACTCTGTTACTCAGGACGTTACTCCAGATCTTGAATAACCCTAATGTAAACAAAGCTTTTTATTTATTTTTGTTTATTTATTTTTAATTTTCGAATTGCAAACGTCAAATAAATTGACATGCACTACTACTACCTTGTTTGTTACTACAAATGTCAAAACATTTTTACCCGTCATCCGCCCCAGCAAAAACAAAGTGCTTGCTCTGTTTTCGTGTTCCATTCGACCAGAAAATTTTTTCATCTGAGAGCAAAATCTAGATTTCCCAATGGAAAACGACATTAGTCACTTGGATTCAAAACCAACTCAGATCTTGGTTCCATTTGCTGGATCCAAAACATGTTCGGAAAATTTTTTTGGATCAATGGAAGTGTTCAGAAAATTACGGGTTTTACTTGGTAGCACTGGCTTATTTCGTGACGGTTTGGCATTTACTATCAAAAACATTTCACAATATTTCAAAAGTTTTGAAAAATTATTAAAATTTTATTTCTGAAAACGGGATTTGGTTATTCCTTTAAGGATTGATTAACAACTGAGGAAGAAGATCATTGAAAATTAGCCCAATTTATTGGACATGCATGCAGTCCCTGATCTTATTGAAAAGCGAAAATGGAAAAAACCGAAACACATCGACAGTTTTAATCATTTTCAAGAGCTCTTGTGGCAGAATTATGTTTGAGAAAAAACCTGAATATACTAAAGAAACTCTTAAATTCTGTTTTACTGAAAAAATAAACAATTTTCCAATTAATTAACAAAAAATATATACAGTCTAAATGTTTGTCGTGTCTCAATAAAATTCTGTTTTTTTTTCAATAACTTAATAATTGACATTTATGTTTATTCTTGCCAATGCTACCAAAATCTATGCTTTGATTTGGTATACAAACCGTTTATGCTTGCTTTTTAAAAAATTTGTACATGCAAAGAAGTTTTACAATGTAAACTATTTGGTTTTAAATTTTATAGTATCACTATATAAGAAACTTTTTTTGTATAAAATTCATATTATGCTCATATAAACAAATTTTATATAATTTGGGAATAAATATTTGTTAATTGGAATAGCTGATTTTAATACTAAAGCTGAAAAAGATCCATAATATTAAAATACTATTTAAACATCTAGTGTATTTAATTTATATACATACATATGGGTATTTCCACAGAAAAGTAAACCATGTGCAGTACTCTCTGTGCTTTGGCTTGAGTCGGACGTGTTTTCTCTCAGACGAACTTAAATAAACCAAATTGTGAACATTTATTCTTTAAATATTGCGAAACGGGTCGCTCTTTCTTATGATGAAGACGAAATGTCGTCATCTAAATTACCTAAAGTTATTAATAAGAACAAATCAAATTTAAATTATAAAAAAGGCAATGTGCGAAAAAATTATTGGACACCTTTACAAGCATTATCTGGATATGATGATGCTGATGTTGAGTGCGACGAAAGTGCCCAAACTGAAAAACCTACTAAAGTAGCAATTCCACCAATTAAAGTTTTGGTCCAAAGTAGTGAATTTATCCAAGAAATCTTGGCAACTAGATGTATTAAAGATTTTCTAATTAAAAAAATATCAATTGGCATTAAAATTCTTAGTGAATCAGAAGAGACATTTAATAAAATAAAATAAATTTTGCGCGAGTCTTCGTGTCAATTTTTCACCCATGATGTCAAAAGTGATCGTTCTTTTAAAGTCGTTCTTCACGGACTCGATAATAAAACATCGGACGAAGTAAAAAATGAACTAATTTCTCTTGGTTTGAAGTGCAAAGAGGTAAAAACAATTAAAAAAACGTATGAAAACTATAACGATACTCTTTATATTGTGTATTTTGAGAATGGGTCGGTAAAGTTGCATGATCTTCGACGTGACGTAAAATCTCTTTTTCGTGTTATTGTTCGTTGGGACTTTCAACGTAAATTAAAAAATAAACTCGTACAATGTCGAAACTGTCAAATATTCGGTCATGGCGAGCGTGGTTGTTTTGTTAAATCGATGTGTGCAAATTGCGCCGGCAAGCACAAAACTTCTGATTGCAATATAGACTGAGTGCGATGTGCATACTGCAATAATTCTCACAAATCAAATGATCTGTCATGTCCAAATCGTGCTGTTTATTTACAAATCAAAGAGAAATACAACCGTCAAAGCACTCGCTCCCCTCAATTCGAGCGATCGTCCAAATCTCTTCATCATGCAAATTTCAATTTTGTTGAAACCAATTTTCCTTCTCTTAACAGAGAACACATAATGAGTGCTGCTAATGCAGCAACACTACCTGCACAATCAAAGCAAATTCGGAACTCTTCTTATGCACATGCAGCGGAGTCAGCAGCCAATAACAACCTTTTCACAGAAGAGGAGATCACAAAAATTACATTTGATCTTGTATGGAAACTAAAAGAATGTACAAATAAACAAGAACAATTTAGCGTTATCGCACAATTAGCTGTTAAGTATTTGTACTCTAGCAATCAGTAATGTTTGTCTCTCAACTTAAACGAATTTTTTGGAACTGTCGCAGTGTCCGCAATAAGTATGTTGAACTTTTCGACTACATTCAAAACAACAATATTGATATATGCATGCTCTCTGAGACTTGGCTTAAGCATTCGGATAAACTTGATCATCCCAGTTACTATTGTTTGCGGAATGACAGAGAAAGTGAAGGTGGCGGCGTTGCCATTTTGGTTAAAAAATCAATAAAGTTCACGGAAATCCCTAAAATTAACACAGATGTTATAGAAAATGTTGGCATTCAAGTTATGTCTACAGACAACAAAATAATAAAACTCTTTAGCGTTTATTTTCCAGGTGGCTCTAGTTCTACTGAAATTCGAAGCAAGTATAAAAAAGATCTAAGAAAACTTTGTAATACCAATGGATTTTTCATTTTTAGTGGAGATTTTAATAGTAAGCATCGGGAATGGGGTTGTTCTAGGGCAAATGCTTGGGGAAATATACTTCATGAATTTACAACATTTTTTCCCATAACAATTTTGCATTCTAGCGATCCAACGTATATACCGGCGTCGAACAGATCGCTGCCTTCAAATATTGACCTTATTCTTACGAATATTCCAACATTCATCACTCACCCAATAGCTCTTAATGAATTTAGTTCAGATCATTTACCGGTAAAATTTTTCATCAGTTTAGATTTTGCGTTCCATAAAAACTTAATAATGGACTATTCAAAAGCAAACTGGAATAAATATCGCTCTATACTAAAAAACTATTTTAATGGTTTGCCAGTAAATATTGTTGATGTGGTTTCCACAGACATAATCGATAGAAATTTGGAAATTTTTAATGAAAAAATATCTGTTGCTGTCCAGAACTCTATTCCACTCAAAGCTCCTAAGACGAACTTTATTAAACTTCCTTCTTATATCCTGAATTTGATTAAAAAGAGAAATTACCTTCGTGGGCAATGGAGCCGTTTTAGGCAGACGTCTGATTATAAATTGATGTCTTGGTACTCTGCCGAAATCAAAAGGGAGATATTTAAACATAGAAATATGTCTTGGAATAAAAAAATTAGCTTGCTGGAAAAGAGAAGTGAGCCTTTTTGGAATATTTGTAAACTTTTACAAAGAAAACTTACTCCTATCCATCCCTTATGTGAGCAAAACCAAACATTCATCCTAAGTCAGGACAAAGCAAATATTTTTGCAAATAAATTTTTAGAAAACCACAAGTTGTCTGAGGATTTAAGTTCACCTTTTCAAGAGAATTTAGTAAATTCAACTGTTCAACGTTTTGACTCGCTTTGTGTAGATACGCAATTAGCAGATTATATAAAAATTGACTTTATTCATGATTTAATTCGCGAGGCACCCTTGAAGAAATCAACAGGGCACGATGATATTAAAAACATAATGCTGAGACATTTGCCTAGAGCAGCGCTTGTGTTTTTAACATTTATAATAAATTCTTGTTTAAAACTGCAATATTTTCCTAACTCGTGGAAAGTAGCTAAAATAGTACCTATTCGAAAATTAGAAAACCCTGCAAACACAGCCGACAGCTATAGGCCGATCAGCCTTTTAAGTTGTGTCAGCAAAATTTTTGAAAAAGTTATTAAACATAAGATGACCTTGTTTATCGAACCAAATAATATTATTCCAGATGAACAGTATGGATTTAGACGATTCCATAGTACAACTCACCAAATCAAGCGCATCTGTAATCATGTAAAAGCAAATTTATTGGCTAAAAAATCCACTGGGCTAACACTATTAGATGTTGAAAAAGCATTTGACTCGGTTTGGCACAAAGGCATTATTTACAAGTTGATATATTTTCAATTTCCTCCACTACTCATTAAAATTATACGAAGTTTCTTGAGTAGCCGTTATTATTGTGTATCGATCAATGATGAGTATTCTGATCTAAATGAATTACCCGCAGGAGTTCCCCAGGGTTCTGTCCTGGGCCCCCTTTTATTTATCATATATTGTTCTGATTTTCCTAGGTATAATGACTGTCACTATGCAATGTATGCCGACGATATTGGTATATTTTATTCGCACGAGTTTGGTCATGATATTGTGACTAAATTGCAGGGTGCGTTGTACGATATTGCAGAGTATTTGGAAAAATGGAAAATTAAATTAAATGCTAGCAAAACGCAAGCCATCTTTTTTACTAGAAAAAGAAGTTTTTGCTATATGCCTAGCACTAGTTTGAAATTGTTTACCTACAGTATACCTTGGACTGAGAACGTCAAATATTTAGGTGTTGTTTTTGATAAAAAATTGCTTTTCCGCGATCATGTTTGCCATATAAAAAGTAAATTTAACACCGCAATTAAGATGTTATATCCACTTATAAACCGAAAGTCAAGTTTAAGCAGCGCAAATAAGATCATTATCTGCAAAACTATTTTCCAAGCAATTATTTTGTATGCTTGTCCAGTCTGGAGTGATTGTGCTCAATCGCATATTAAAACTCTGCAAATTTGCCAAAATAAATTGCTTAAAATGATGCTTCGACTCCCGTGGCATTTTTCCACAAAAAAACTCCACATTGATTCCGATGTCAAACTAATATCAGTACGTACAAAAGAAATTACTGAAAAATTTAAAATCCACTGTGCTATATCCGCGAATAGTCTTATCTCAGAGTTATATCAGTAACCACATATATGTATTTATAGCGATCTCTTCACGTTAATTGTGATTTTCCCGTTAAGATTAATTTGTTTTTGTTAGTCTAGCTTATTTTCATTTTCAATAAAATAAATAACTTTCATATCGAAGGTTTTTTTATAGTAGTATTTTCCTTCAAAAATAATGTTTCTTTTGCCCCAAAAATAATATCTGTGATAATTAAAGTAAGATAATGATTTAGAATTAAGGTAAATGAACCATATGTCTGTAAATTGTGCGATAACAAAATCTTTTGTAACGTTTTATTTTCTACTTAATAAATATTCAATTATTATTATATAAACAATGAGCCAAAAAATTAAATCATCATATCTCTGAAACTATTAATCGTACATGAGATATGGTACCTATGTAAAAAGCACCAAGACAAATAAAGTGTACTGGAAAAAATGGGGGTATCACGCCTCCATAAAAATCAATTCATCATATCTCTGAAAATATTTAACGCACACGAATGAGATTGAGTACACATGTAAAATGGATCAGGAGAAATAACATCCTTTTAAAAATGTATGATGCCACATCAACTTAACAAGATAAGGCTGAAAAAAACCATTCACCGGGAAATTCTGGTATTTTTAATTTTCAATTTAAAACTTTTATGGTGGAAATAAATGTTCTGTGCGTTCCTGATAAAATTAAATTTAAAAAAAGTATAAATCATTTTTGGGTAAAATCAAAATAGCCCAAGAAAATGAGACGAAAAAAAAAAATTCTGTGCGAAAAAATTCCCAGTGGAAATTTTTCACCGGAATTGTCTTTATTTATGCATGATACACAAACTGTGAAAAGTCCATTGCAAAGTCGTGTGCGCATAAAAAGTTATTCGGGCTCAAAGGTCGCTAAAATCAGTTTTTTGCAAATATCTCGCTAATGCTAACTTTTACCGAAAAATGTTGGTCCTTAATTTTGTAGCACAGCAAATTTCCTACACTTTTACTTTTTATCGTAGTACTTACCAATTCGCAGATATCCTTAAAAAACCAGTAATTTCGAAGCCTTAACGGTTATTCAAGAATATTTTTAAGGTCATGAGCCGTTCGAAAAAAAAAATTTGTACGGTTTATAGAAAATTAAATTATCTTTCAAACGGCATTTTAATTTTGTTTGTACAACTTCTCATTGAAGAGTTATTGCAATTTAAAAAGTAAGATATTTTAATATGAACCCATGGGTAGTATTTTATATCATAACTGTTAACAACTTTTTAAATTGGGTGATCTCCTAAACTAGAAGTCGTACGCAAATACTTTTAACGTACTTTTGTAGGAAATTTGCTGTGCTACAAAATTAAGGACCAACATTTTTCTGTAAAAGTTAGCATTAGCGAGATATTTGCAAAAAACTGATTTTAGCGACCTTTGAGCCCGAATAACTTTTTATGCGCACACGACTTTGCAATGGACTTTTCACAGTTTGTGTATCATGCATAAATAAAGACAATTCCGGTGAAAAATTTCCACTGGGAATTTTTTCGCAGAAAATGTCTTATTTTCCTGGGCTAAAACAATTTTTAAGAAAAATTCTTTAACTAGCCACATTGAAGTATTGCCTCAGGTTTTCGTAGTTGCTTAAATTGTACGCCGCGAAACCACTTCTGTTTTTGTCTCGTGCGACCGACTTATGTTTTTTGCAATTATCTTGAAAGTAAGGGTGTAACCTTTGGCCTGGCCAAACATTGAATACCCTACATTGCCGCATTTTGAAAATTTTGTTTATATGAAAGGTGCAAAACCCTCTTGTTCGAATTTTCCCAGTGTGTGCGTGTGTGAAATTTGGTTGGATTATCTCAAAAAACGTTTTCAGCATAGCGTTTTGAAGATTTTGCTTGTATTGGAGGTGCCACGCACTCTTGGCCGAGTTCACCTAGTTTTTGCTCAGAGCTTGCGCTTACAATTCGTAGTATTTATGTGTCTTTTGGTTGTATTGTCGTGAAAAATACTCCTTAACTTTTTAATATATTTTTTGTATGGGCGGTAGGCGTGTCCGTTGACCGATTTCACTAACTTTTAATCCTAAGAGCTAACTTCGACAATGAAGGCAGTTTATCATATTTCATTGAATTCTCTTCCTCAGTTTTCTCAAAAAATATATTTCCACGCACAGCCAGCCAGCAAGACAGACGTACATGGCTAAATCGACTCAGGAGGTGACAATGATCAAGAATACACAGTGGCGGACAAAACTCTAATTATGACCCTTTTTTCTGAAATTTACCATGTCCTAATGCATTTGAAAAAAAGTAATGATGCAGGTTTGTTTTAAATCTTATAATTGTATAAAAAATAACAAAATAATACAATGGGTCATATTAATAAAAACTTGCTTTGCTAAAACTCGAAGCAATTGCTTCAATTGATAGCATTTACTTCAATTCGTATGTGAAAAAATAAATTTTAGCATTTGCTATGTTCGAAATTCTCTTTTGCTTAAATTGGTATGAATAAAAACATAAAAATCGTAGCAGTTGCTTTGATATTCCAAGTTTGCTTTTAGCTGACTACGAGAGTTTGCTACGTACTTTTTTTTACATAAATCATGTAAAAATCTTGTTCTCTTTTGGTTTCCGTAAATTTTCTAAAGAATAACTGCCAAGTTACGACTCGAAGATTTAACAGCAAAACAACTGACGTCAAAAATATGAAAATTTGTCCAAAAGAAGGAGAAGGAGTAGGAACACTTTAGGAATATTTTTTGTTTTTTTACTTCACGCTACCGTCACATACAGCCGAGGTGGTGGGTTTTTGGCTAATTTAATATCTCAAAAAATTTTCCTTAGATCAAAAATCTTCTGATAACCAATTTTGAAGTTTAAGTTTAAAATGTTTTCTTCATTAATTTTAAGTAACTTTTTATAAGCTCCGGGAGCAAGAGCTTAATTTTAATTCTTAATTCCTGCAATCAATTTGCATTTTGCTAATATATTTAATTTTTGCATCGTAGCATGTTTCATATAATTTTACCGAGGGCCATACCTATTACAGCCCTGAATATATCATTTATTGTTATTGTTCCATATTTGTATATATGAGTTAAATGTTTAAGTACCTTTTGTCTCAATAAATCATTTGAACTTGAACTTTGAACCAATTTTGAAGTTTGTTAAAATTTCTTTCAACTTCCTTCAAATAAATAATAGTAAAACCATTGTTGAAATAATTAAAAAACAAACATGTGAAGAAATAAACAAATTTTTGTATACTATTTATTTATGAAACATTGATCCGCTTCTTTTATGTAACCCTGATTCTAAAAAATTTCACGTGTCATATGTTCCAATTTGGCAATGCGAGCCAAACTCTGATCCCGAAATGCAACCACCGCAGTGTACATACATATATAAAGTTCATCTTGGCAGCCATTGCAGAAGACATTCATATGTTAAGACCAAAGTAGTTCAGGTCCTTCGGCGAAAGCAATGCAAATTTTACACCACAAGGCAGTTGGGAATTTCTCTAACTCCAAGCGATAAGCATCATGAGCGATGGCAACTGAATGAATGTCCAAAGAATTAAGTCAAGTTGGTTATTTCAAGAGTTACATAACTTTACCGTAAGCCTTGGCTGCAGTGTAATTTTCTCAGGCAATTTGAACATTGCGACACTTTAACCGCTTCTTGAGAGCGTGTTTTTGCATTGTGCGCAAATGGTAATTTACATTTTGCCTGCACATTTTGACCAATTTCAAAAAAATATTTTTTATTTTAATTTATTTCAAACTATTTATATTTTTAATAAATAATGTCAAATATGACAAAGCAAAGCTAGTTTCGAATTTTCAAACTTGCTATAGCAAACATAAATTTTATTCATACCAATTTTAAGCAAATGCTATTTGCATTTACTTTACTACGAAACTTATCTTGAAGCAATTGCTATATTTTATTAATGCTACCCAATATGTATCTCCAATATTAACTTTTAAAGTTATTCACAAAAAACTTAAAAAAGGCACTGACAAAAGTGTACGTGCGAATTTAAAAAATGAGAAATAATATCAAAAAAGTATAATAAATAGCAAAATATAATATTTTGTTGGGCCACCATCAGCATCGATGTCCGATTGCAACCGTCTGGGCATTGAAGCTACTAAATTTTCAAGCTCTTCCGGCGTTATTTTCTACCACTCCTCTTGCAGCTTCTCTTTTAAAGTTGGAGCACCACTAATAGCGTGCTTTCCGATTTTTCGCTCCAAAATTTCCCAAACGTGTTCGATTATGTTCAAGTCCGGGCTATGTTTAGGTGAATAAGTTAACAAGATCTAAATTGATCTACTTGTTAAAATCCAAACTTTTCCTTTTTTTATTTTTTTTGTTTAAATTAAAATCCTGTGAATTCTTGTTAAATTTTTTGATAACGATCAATCAGAAAAAAAATAGAAACTGAAAAATAAAGAGCATAGCTCTAATAAAAAATTAATAAAAAATTTTAATTTTAATTGGCATAGCCAATAGAAAATATTTTCCTATTTAAAACCTTAAAATTGGAATAGCCAATACACGAACCCACAAATTTTATTGGCATAGCCGATGCACAAACCCAAACAGTTAATTGGCGCCCAACAAGGATTTTAAAACTGCACGCATTAAAAATTTTTTAGGAAAATACCAGCTATAATCAATTTTCCAATTGCTGGAAATAAGGACAATTACCAATTTCAAAAATCTACCAACTACTAAAAATAAGAAAAAATAACAACAATTCATATAAAGGAACAAAAAGGATCAGCATTCAAACCAACGAAAATTTAGATATTCAAAAGGATCTACAATCAAGATGAAGTAAATTTATATATACTAAGAAAATTTATAACACTTCATGTAAGCACGCTCTCAGTGTAGTGTCATATTAAGTGTTCCTAAAAAAAAAATTTCAAAAATATAGTGAAAAACACTTTATTTAGAACGAAATTGACCAAAAATTTTTCAATATAAAAAATGAATCGTGACCAAGTTTATTCTTTAGTTGACGCTGCAATAGGTGTAGGCATTCAACCGTTGAGTCAGCAAATACAGCAATTGGCTGAACGTTTGCAACAGTTGGAACCCCCCTCGGTAGAAACTTACGAACCTGTAACAATCAAGTCTGGTGTTTCTAACAATAACACTACGCTTGATTTAATTAAATCAGTGCCAGAGGTTAAAGGTCAAGCAAATGAGTATCCATCTTGGCGGTCAGCCGCTAAATTTGCTTTATCTTATTATCCAGAAGGTTCCGTGGAGCATAATACAGCAGCCAGTCCTTCACTACATGCGAAGTATGCTTAGGATCATTATCCTGTTGGAAGATCTAGATCGTTCCTAGGCATAACTTTCACACGGATGGCTTCAAATTGTGTTCCAATATGGACTTGTATTTGAAGCGATCCATAATGCCTTCAGCAAATACCAGATTTCCAACGCCTGAGGCTGCAACTGCTCCCCAGACCATAACACTGCCACCAACATGCTTCACAGTCGGCATTAGGTGCTTGGGATCCATAACAGTACGGTTTTCTCCAAACGTTGGCATTCCCGTCGTATTCGAATATGTTGTATTTGGACTCATTCGTAAATGGAACATGTTTCCAGAAGTCAATTCCCTTATTTATATGCTTTTTTGCAAACTCTAAGCGAAGTTTCCGGCTTTTGTCGCTTATAAGGGGCTTCTTGCTAGAAGTTCTGCAGTGAAATCCTTCATTATTGAGGGTTACCTTATTACTGTGCGTGGGTGAACAACAATTTTGGATATCTCAGCTATATCCTGGGCCAACTTAGTGGCATGAACTTTGGGATTTCGGTCCACTTCTTTGCGAATGAATGAAACGTCTCTACGGTCAAGTATTTTCGAACGACCAGTGCGCGGTTTACTCTCGACGGATCTTGATTTTTTAAAGTTATTAAATATGGTCTGCACCGTCAATTTGCTTAAACATAATAATTTTGTTATTTCGCTATGTTTAATAACTAATCCGCATCCGCAAAAATTTCTTTGCGTGGAGCCATTTTTCCGATCGTACACTTTTTAAAATGCCGAAATGCAATAAATTCCAAGAATAATACAAAGTATACACATAAAATGAAACAAACGGTAATTTACCTTAATGTTTCAGCAGAGAAAAATAGCAAAAAGAGCGAAACCAATAAAACGTGTGTAGACTTTTGTCAGTGCATTTTTTCAGTTTTAAGTGAATAACTTTAAAAGTTAATATTGGAGTATTATACTTTTTTGTTATTTGCTGTACAATAATAAGATTTAGAACAAACCTGCATCATTACTTTTCTTTCTTATCCTACACAACATGTTTAATTTAAGAAAAGGGGGTCGTACGTAGAGTTTTGTCCGCCATTGTACCTACTTGGGGGTAATGCACTAAATTTTTAGTTCATTGAACTTTTCACTAATATTTAATGAATACTTTGATAGTGAAACTTTTTCCACTACCACTAAATGTAATAGTGAAAATTTTCTCCATTAAATTTAGTGATAGTGGAATTTTTTTCACTATCAAAAAATTCATTTGATGGTAATAAAAAATTTTTCACTATCAAACAATTCATTAAATGATAGTGGAAAATTTTTCACTATCATTAAAATTTAATGAAAATATCCAATAACAATTGCACTAAATTTAGTGATAGTGAAAATTTGTTTCATTAAATTAAATGAAACATTAGTGAAAATTTTCATTAAAGTTTCATTAAATTCAATGAAACAAATTTTCACTATCAATAAATTTAATGAAGCTTTTAATGAAACTTGTAATAGAGTTTTGCATTAAAATTGTCATTAAATTTATTGAAAGAAAATATTAGAGTCTGAGAGAATTGTATCAGTTTGAAGGAAGATTCGTTAAAGTCAAATACAAACACGACTTTCCGTTTTATACTTATTACGATCCTAAAGCTTTATTTGTTTGAGCACTCCTAGGGATTATTCTTTCGAAATGATTTTATTTTTTTTTTTTGCAACAAAACTTCTCCTTTCGTAGAGCATAAAAATCTTACATTCCGATTTTACAAAGTTTAAAAATGAGTCGTTAGACGCAATTTCTATCTCTTTACGAAAGGTATTCGGACAAAAAGGAGATACATGGCGAATAAACATTTGCTTGAGTTTTTCTACACGCATTTTTGGAGCGGTTCTTGTAGCTGAGCAACAAATTTCATTTTATATTTGGACAGGATATAGCCGCAACAATTGCATCTTCTGCATTTTTATCGTGCAAAATTACCAAGACCAAAAACTTTTAGTGAACAGTTATTTCATTGAATTTATCGAAACATTAGTGAAAATGTTCATTAAAGTTCCATTAAATTTAGTGATAGTGAAAATTTATTTCATTGGATTTAATGAAACTTCAATTGAAAGTTTCATTAAATTCAATGAAATAAATTTTCACTTTCAATAGATTTAGTGATAATGGAAATTTTCCATTACCACTAAATCAGTTATTTGATAGTGAATGAAATTTCACTATCACTAAATTTAGTGGAGTATTTATTGAAAATTGTTAACTAAATTTAGTGATAATGAAAATTTGTTTCATTACCACTTAATGAATCTTTTGATAGTGAAAGATTTTTCACTAACACTAAATAAATTTCTTGATAGTGAATATTTTTTCACTAGCACTAAGTTTAGTGAAAAATAAAATTTAATGCAAAACCCCCAAGTCTGCTGAATATACCCCGGGTGTAGGGTATAAAAATATAACAAAATTAATCCCATGGTACAATTAAAGAGGTAGCGCCAAATTGTCAACACGAACAAAGCGGAGACAAAATTGGTAGCAAGTTCTGTCAATAAGAGCAAAGCGGAGAACGAAATCAACCAATCAAATCGCCTAGAGACAAATGTCAAAATCAGAAAACTGTAAAATTGTTGTTTTTATGCCAGTTAATTTTGACAGTACTTGCTACCAAAAAGAAGAACAAGAAACGTGTCAGTTACTGACGTTACCTTGTTAATTGCTAATTAAAAGCTATAAGATAAGCCTATTGTCAAAATAAAAATCCGTTTTATTTTGACTTTTTTCACTTCAAATGTGTACGACGGTCACGTACGGCACAATGGAAATGGCCATGTGTTTAGTTAGAAACAAATTAAAATATCTAATCACATAAAAGTTTTTCTAATACATACAGTTGCTCACAAAAGTATTCGGAATTAGAAATTTTTTTTAATTAATCATAAAATTTTTTAATTACGAATTCATTTTTTTTTTAATCACTCTTAGCAATTATAATTCGGTAAGTATCTAGTTTTATTTACTGAAATAAACTCTTCTAAAATGTAACTTCCAAATCTGAAAAAGGGCTTATAAGCAAAATTCTACTTAAATTCAATACACAAAAGTATTCGGAATTCCAAAAAATATGACAATATCTTAAACACGAAATCAAAGAATAATCCAAAAGTATTGGCGACACTCTTAAAATTCAACTTACAATTATTTTGGGGTAGCTCAGTTTTGTTTTGTCAGTTTTTTAAGCAAAAGACTTTGTTTTTTAGAAAAGTAAGATGGGAAGAATATCAGAAGAAACCACTCTTGAATAAAAAAAATTATAACGCGTGAGGACGGAAAAACCCTGCAGAAGGTTGCAAGATGCGTTGAAAGAAGTATTTAGGCCATCCACAGCATTATAGAAAGAAAAAAGTTCCATAATTCACAACGCTTTGGTATATTGTCGAAACTAGGCATTCGAGATAGGTAGGATATCATACGAAAAACTAAATATCAGCCACGTACTTCAGCAGTGCACATTAATAGAAACCTCACTTAATATAATGGAGTAAACATAAGTGATGAAACTGATAGCTGGACACTCAGAAATGCTAGTTATAATGGACCAATTCAACGTCTCAAATCATTTATAAGTAAGGCCAACCGCAAGAAGTGCTTACATATATAAGAAAGAAACAATTGAGGCGTTGCGTGCATTGACGCCCCAAGTCGAAAATGGCATTTCGAAATAATTCAATTTAAAGTTTCTAAATGCTGAAAAAAAGAACAAACCATCGTTTAAGCCTTGAAAAACAAATGTATTCAATTAAAACTAATAAAATGATTAAATAATTACTGCTAACACATAATACTAACGCATTTTGACAGAATTATCGAAGAAGGAAAAATTTGAATTATAGGGCGTTTTTGCATAAATCCATTTGACTATCACTGGAGTAACGTTAGCATTTTGCTAAGGAAACCGGCAAAACTGTTCCGATTTTAATGATTTTTTTTTTTAAATGAGGGGAATGAAATATACTTTCACCTCAACTATTTATACATATGCGTTTTTGTTTATTTCTTTAAAATTTTCATTTTATAAAATGCAAGCATATATTTGCATCTAAGTTTTGCACCTGGTAAATATTTTTTTTTTTTTTTTGCAAACGGCTATAGAGATTTTAACGAAATTTGGTACAATGTTCTATATTAGTATAACATTGTGACTGGGATCAATTCCAGCCTTGTAAATACTCTTAGAAAGGCGTAGCAAATCCTTTAAAATTAGAATTTATTGGGCAATATTTCGCAAACGGTGGCTAAGTTTGGTAGACAAATGCTGATTATAAATAGCAAAATGTGGATGGGATGGCAAGAGTGCCACACCCACTTTTAAAGATTTGAATATTTTGATTCAATATTACACTAAAGCGGCGCAATAGGTTTTAATTAATTTATAGAATATTGAAATCAAAAAAAAGTTTTCGAATTCTTATGTTTTTTTTACTCTTTTGACGATAACTTTTTTTAGATCAAAGTTAGGAAAAGACAAAATTTGACAAAAAATAAGGAGATAAAGTTTCCTTTAAAATGCCTTATTGAAAAATTTCTTATGCCAAAAATTTATCAAAACATAGCAATTTTTTTACCCAGCCGAAAAAATGATTTTAATTCAAAAGCAAGGTGCCTTACGAAAAAAATGTATTAGGCAGAAAATGCTTAGAATCGTCCAAAAAATATGTGTGAATTTTTTCGAACATTTTATAATTTTTCAAAATTTGGCAAAACAAAAAAAAAAAAAAAAATCGAAAAGAAATCACACGTACTCTTTGGACAATTCTAAGCATTTTTTGCCACATAAAATTTTTTCGTTAGGCACCTTCACGGAAAAAACGAAACAGTAAAAATTCATTGAAAATCACAGTATTTTTTACTGATTTTTTCAGTAACTGTGCGCCCGTAAAGAATAACCGTATTTTTTACTGATTACATACAGTAAAAAAAAAAAAATAAAAATATAAAAAAAAATGTATGTTGATGGTGTCGAACTTAAGACCTTTGTGTTTCTAGGCGATGCTCTATCTACTGAGCTACTGTAGCACTTTCATTTCTATAGCTTATTGCTTAATTTAAATTATATTTAAAAAAAAATTTTTACAATCTCAACCAGTAATAATTGAAATGTATTCTAAGCAAATATTGCAGAGCTCGCTTTTATTTTTTCATGCGACAAGTTTTTACTTCTCTATTCAATAGTTTTCACTGTTTATCTCTGTACTTTTTGAAGATTAAACCGTATATTTTACTTTCTTGCCATTACTTTTTCATGAGAATTCAGGAAAGTAATTGAATTACTGAAACAGACCGTAATTTTTCGTGAGATTATTATCAATTTGTGCTATTTAAATATCAATTTTTCCAGATCATTTTTTTGAGTGTTGGTTTTGAGTAAAAACTGTTTTTTCTACCGCGAACTGATTTACGCAAAAACGCCCCAAGTCGCACTACGCCCTTCTTGCACGCAACTCTTTAAACAGTATTTATATATTGCTCTACCATATTCTGTGATCGTAATTGGAAGTTGGAATTAAGTACACATATATTTCAGGACCCAAGCTTTTCAAAAAAGCGATGGGCGCAAAAACGCCCTAAGTCGACTAAGGGCGTTAATGCACGCAACGCCTCAATTTATATAATATTTTGTCTTGTCTCTAAATATAACTCTTGACCTAAACCATTCGTTGTAATGTGAGTGCTTTTTGCAAACTGTGAGCGCTTTTTGCGGTTGGCCTTACTTATAAATGATTTAAGACGTTGAGTTCTTCCATTATATCTAGCGTTTTTGAGTGTCCTGCGATCAGTTTCATCACTTATGTTTACTCCATTATACTAAGTGATGTTTCTAGTAATGTGCCCTGCTGAAGTACGTGGTTGATATTTAGTTTTTCGTATGATATCCGACCTATCTCGAATGCCTAGTTTCGACAATCTACCAAAGCGTTGTGAATTATGGAACTTTTTTCTTTCTATAATGCTGTGGATGGCCTAAATACTTCTTCCAACGCATCTTGCAACCTCCTACAGGGTTTTTCCGTCCTCACGCGTTATAATTTCTTTATTCAAGAGTGGTTTCTTCTGATATTCTTCCCATCTTACTTTTCTAAAAAACAAAGTCTTTTGCTTAAAAAAAAAACTGAAAAAACAGAACTGAGCTACCCTAAAATAACTGTAAGTTGAATTTTAAGTGTCGCCAATACTTTTGGATTATTCTTTGTTTTCGTGTTTAAGATACTTTTGTGTATTGAATTTAAGTAGGATTTTGCTTATAACTCTTTTTTACATTTTAAAGTTACATTTTAGGAAAGTTTATTTTAACAAATAAAACTAGATACTTACCGAATTATAATTGTTAAGAGTAATTCAAAAAAAATTAATTCGTAATTAAAAAATTTTATGGTTATATTTAAAAATTTCAAATTCCGAATACTTTTGTGAGCCTCTGTATGTCTTTTAAGAACATACATTTTGTTGTTTCTTACGACATTAAAATCTCGTAAGGCTTAAAGTGTGAAAATTGCAAAAGTTCATAAAATGTGAGTTTTTTAAAAGGAACTATTTCCTGTGAATTAACGAAGTAGCAAAAACAAATAACTTTAAAAATTTGGCATAAAAAACCAGATTCCTTATCACAAATTATTTTTTTTTTTTTTATGTAAGTATTTGTTTGCAATCTATCTTACGATAATAAGCAAATTAATTAGGAGGTAGATCTATTAACAGCAATTGTCGCACTCCAGTAAATACGACTTTAAAAAAATTATAAGAAATTTTGATTACATACATAATGAAGTACAATTTATAGCAAATTCAAAATCTAAATAGTAAATCAAAAATATGATATCGATTTAGGGCCTTATCGCAAATAAATGTTCTCGAGAATTTATTCGCTAACTCCCTGGTTTGCAATCGCAAAAAAAATTTCGTGGAAAGGGAAAATTCACTGGAAAAATTATGTAATCGGCAATAAGTTGGGAGCGAGTTTTTTCACTTTTATTTGTTAAATTTGCTCCTCAACTTTTTGCTAGGGAGTACTAATGTATAAATGAATAATTATAAATAACGTTTGACAAATTAAAAACTTTAGTACAACAATTTTAAAGCTTATTGAAATAGCTTTCATATGGCACAAAAGTTTTTAATATTCATCCAAGCGTTTCCAACTTATACTGGATCTGCTAAAACTACTTTTCACTCAAATTTTTTTGGAAACTTTTTGGTGCAAACTTTTGATTTTCCAAATCCACTAAAATGATTAAAGACATTTTTTACTTTAAAAAGTAAAGCATTAACTTCAATTTCACTGCTGAAATTGCTTCTTTTTCTTCTTTTGCAATTGTTGTTTCTTGTTTATCTTTTTTCAAGTCAGCTGTCAAAATCCAGTGGAAAATGGAAAAAATGTCAACGATTTATGGAAAAAAGCGTTGCCACATGTTTTTTTTTGTGCAAAATGTCTTCGAAATTGGAAAAAATCAGCGTTCAGACAGGTTGTTTGTGCAAAATATCAAAGATATGGGAAAGACTCAGCGTTGCCAGATGTTGTTTTTGTGTAAAATGTCAACGCTCTTGTAAAAACGCAGCGTTGCAAACTGGTTATTTCTGAAAATGTCAACGATATTAAAATAAAAAAAGTATCCCTGCAGGAAGGGGAGTTTCCATTAATGAAATATTCACTACTTCCACTGCTCCTTCCCCGGGAGGGAGAGAATGGAACTCCCTTCAGATTTACGATAAGGCCCTTAGTCTTTTGATTTCAAATGTTTCATC
Source organism: Calliopum simillimum (assembly GCA_951812925.1). Classification (NCBI taxonomy): domain Eukaryota; kingdom Metazoa; phylum Arthropoda; class Insecta; order Diptera; family Lauxaniidae; genus Calliopum; species Calliopum simillimum. The sequence continues at coordinate 119,061,870 of OX638371.1, read as the reverse complement.
CAATAAGCAAATAGCTAAGGGTTAGTGTGGTGGTTAAGTCGTTCTAGATATCAAGCTGAATTTTTTAATTTCTTCGTTGATGGTTGGGATACGGAGATCCTTTTGTATATCTTTGTTAGTTATAAACCATGGAGCTTGAGAAATCAGTCGCAGAGTTATTGATTGATAGCGCTGTAAAATTTCTATATTCGAATTGCATGCTGTACCCCAAAGTTGAATAGCGTAAGTCCAAACAGGTTTTAATATTGTTTTGTAAAGAAGAGCTTTATTTTCTAAACTAAGTTCAGATTTCGAACCAATCAGCCAATACATTTTCTTATTCTTTATCTTTAGATGCTCTCTTTTTGCTTTAATATGTTGTTTTCATGTAAGTCTTCTATCAATATGAACGCCGAGATACTTTACCACGTTACTTTGTGGTATTGTTGAGCCACCAATATGCACACTAGGGCAATCGCCTCTTTTCATAGTAAATGTGACATGTACTGATTTGGTTGCATTTACTTTAATATTCCACTTTTTAAGCCACTTTTCTTTGTATTCTATTTTATAAATTTCATAATTTTCACTTACGTCTTCCTTAACAGGAGTCGAATTTAACAAGTCAAAACGAAAGTGAGCAAAATATTCAACCCAACGCAAGATTTTCGAGGTTACTTCACATTCCAGTACTTATGCCAGTTTTCATAAAAACTACATCCGGATCTTTTGATGGCTACACATCCGAAACTGGATCCGATTGATCCTTTTTGTTTACTTATTTCTTTTCAAGACTGAAAAACTTTGTTGTTGGTGTTTGCACCACCACCAGTTTATACATAATTTACGTTAGTTTAGCTTTTTTTTTTGGTTTTATTGATTTTGATCATACTTTTACAAGATAAGTACTTATATATTTTGAAAATTATATACATACTATAAAAAATAAAGTCAAATAAAGATAAAAATGCATTAAATTTCGTTAAATTTGACCAAATATTCGAAATCGTCATCGAAATCATCTCAAAATATAGCTCTGTTACTGAACATTCTTTCTTCAGTGCAATAGAAGTCATGAAGCACTACAAGCCCCGGGGAGAAGGGGCCTTGTTCAGCAGCCTGTTGACGGATATCACTATCGCGAGTATCACCGGAATGTAAATTTATTACTCTAATATTCTATTGCTCGCAGTCATTTCAACCTTAAAACGCTGAGTAGTCCACAATAAAATAAAAGATGACAATGTCAGAAAATTGGACAATAAAATCCTGCACACCAACATGTATACGCACATGAGCCTTCGTACTTATACAACAAAAAAACTCTAGACCAACATTAGTAAGACAACATTGTCAAATTGTGCGCTCATGCACACCGCAAAACTGCTGTTCTAAAGCGCAAAACTCAAAAATAATGTGACTGCTGGGAACGATTTTTCTCACATACAGATTCAATTTTTATGCAAGTGAAAGCAGGATAATTTTACAACAATGAAAAATGCAAAAAAGAAAATAAAAACACTCTGTTCTTTTGGATAATGTTAAACAAGAAAGGAGAAAAAAGTGCTATGAAAGCGATACAATTTGCAACCGCTACTTGGAATTGTAATGAGCAACAAAGACACACTTGGTCGGCGACATCTCGTGGTTGTTGCTGTTGTTGTTTTCTGCTGCTTCAGTTTATCCTGCCACAGTCACCGCATTCACGTCCTCATATTGACATCTCATGCCAGCGGCGTAGTTCGGGGAATTTGCACAGTAAGACGGCTCTATATGTTTGTTAGCGAAAGACATTGAAGGAATGTTCCAAAACTAGTGACAATGGAACTTTGCAAGCTAAGTTAAGGAAATTTCCAAAAATCTGCGTGTTGCAGTGAATTTAATCTCCACACTTATTTATTTGTAGTACCTGAAAGTAGAAAAGCATTTTTAATGTGTTGTGTCGGTAAAAGGACATTCACTTCAATTTATTGTATGTAAGGGAACATATTCCAGTATTTCATTGACAAAAAATTCATAACTTTGTTCAACAGTCGCATTAAAAATTAAATGAAAATCTTAATCAGTTTTCAAGACAAAATATTACCATTTGGGAAAAGCTTTAATGACTTCTACTTATAAAAACAAACCTCTAGAAAATTGCATCAAAAGATTTTTGAAATTGTGTGGTCGAAAAATTGTACATCTTTTCGCCAAAATCTCACTGTGCATCGTTGGGTATTGTGAGTACTCATACAAATCAGACACCGCACACACTCATGCCAACAGGATGAATGAACAAAACAAAGAAAAAAGCGGAGAGCAAATCTAGATAACCAAAAGTTTAGTGTCAGCGGCAGTGGGTTGATTTTTGTGCTGATTCTGTTGAATATGAGCATTTTATTAGCACGTAGGAATTTTCACCTCAATACTAACAGTTCTGTTTCGATGCAAAGAAAAGTTGACATGGAGACATAATTTTATAAATTTAATGAAAGCAAATGCAATCGAAAGAATGCGTTTTAGTTTAATTGAAAAATAACGCTATTAGTGTCAAAGTACAACACTGTAGCTCGGTGATTCTTCAATAAGATAAATATCGTCATTGACTTCTCAGTCTTATTTTTCAACTTTTATAAACCAACTAAGCTGAGAAGTCAATGACGATATTTATCTTCTTGAAGAATCACCGAGCTACAGTCTTGTACTTTGACACTAATAGCGTTTTCGTTTCTCGACTAAAAATTCTGCCCTCTAAGGATGCAGAATTTTTGAAATTTTGACCTGAACTTAAAAAGAATACAATAGAACAGAAATAGTGCAGAATTTTTTCAATGATGAGATGTTGGCTGCACTGTTGTTTTCTTTCGAGAGATTTTCATTCTAAAATTCACAAGAAATTCCATATCTTTAAGAACAGATATTGAAACGTAATGTTTCTTTTTAGAATTTTTTAGTTAATTTACATATATTGCGTTTTAAAGGCAATTAAAATATTTTTTTTCCTACACTTGGCAGCAGTTGAATCAGACTTCTTTGCACCTTCGAATTTGACGGGTCAAAAAATTCTACATTTCTTGCTTATTGAATGCAGCATTTTTTAGAAACGAACACAATTTCTTTTACTGGTCAGAATTTTTTTCTTTAGAAACGAACGGAAAGAATGCGGCATTGAAAAAGAGGGCAGAAAAACTTAAGAATTTTCTTGAGAAAAGAAAACGCTGGGATGTTGCTAGATTTTTAAGTATTTTACATATAAGTGTGGTGGTATACATGGACGCCAAAGCAAAATTAAAGATTATCCAAATTAAAAGCACCAAATCTATCAAAATTGAATACGTTCATATAAAGGTCTTCCAATGAAATCTTCAGAAAAACTGTGACTCGTCAATGCTAAAATTTTGAATCTTATCAGTGATCATACTGATGCTGATCATAATTGCTCTATTATAAACTGACTTTAATATACGCCAGAATATCTTATGAACACAATCAATTCCCATGTTGTTTGAATGTTACCACTGGAACTTGGGACAGTGGAAAAATAATTTACAATGGACCTCATTCCCTTAGTAGTGTCTTCCTTACCATACCAAAAGTCCACTTCGGAACCTTTTTTTTAATAATAAGCTTTCAGAAAAGCATTATCATACAATAGCTTAGTGCTTTAATGACCAACAAAAGGTTACTATATGTGAGTCATTGAATGCCGTTAACCCTGCGCTCAAAATGATTGGCAGCTACAAAATAACAACAGCCGTTATGCGTAATTATAATAAAATTACTTTACATGACCGAAAAAATAAAATTAGGATTATAAACGTTTTGTACGTGCTTACTAAACCCGAAAAAAAGAAGCATAAATGATAAATATCCCCCTATCCCTTGAAAAGACAAAAACATAAATTAAATTTAAGTCGTAATAAAAATATAAAATAACGAGAAAAGGCTCCTTGTTACGAAAAGCAAGGCTTAAAGGACACACAGCCAACGCCAACGACAGCAATGACGATGACAAAATAAATAACCAACATAAATGTTATGCAATAAATTGGCGCCATAAATTATTTTAAACTGTCGCTAAATCGATTAATTTCAATATAAAACTCATTTGAAACCACAAGTGGCCCGATATAATGCAAACATTTTTAAATTGCATAAAAAGTTACTGTGATATTGAAAAAAAATTGTGCATCTCTCAGTTTGCCCGCATCATAGCCGTGAAGAAGTTTCACATTAGCCAGCAGCAAACCTAATTAATATTTTGAAGCCTCACATGGGAATCATATCCCTGCCATGCATATCATTTGCTAAATCTCGCTCACAACAATGAATGGAACACGCGCGTCCTTTTGTCCTTGCTGCTTGCTTGTATTTTTTCATTAGTGATGAGCAAACCAAGACCAAGACCATAGCAGTCTTGGTCTTGATCTTGCACAGTGAGTCTTGGTCTTGGTTGAGTTTTAAAGATGTCAAATTTCGAATTGAGATATGATTTTATGCTTGAAAGAGGCGTGGCAAACCTATTAACTTTAAATTTGCAAGACTAAAAAGCAATGATATCAGCGTTTTGGTCTTGCTCTTGGTCTCGCAAAATTACCAAG
>OX638371.1:119012754-119057108 GCA_951812925.1 Calliopum simillimum | reverse complement strand
TTAGCACATCAAATTTTTTCCAGATTCTGTTTATTTATCGTTCAATGATGTATAAAAAAATTTTCACTCGTGACTTTTCGACTAAATTTTGAGATAATCGCTTTTCCAATTGGGGCATTTTCCCATACAAAAAGAAAAAAAAAATTTTTTTAACTACGTTAAACAAAAATTAAAATAATCACAATCGATGTGTTTTGCAATGCTTAACGCGAATCCAACCTTAAAATTGCTCTATCGTGTATAGTTTATGAGATATTGTAATCTTTATTCCAAAAAAGAAGTTTTTTGCCATTTTTGAAGCTATATAACTATGTAATATATCATTTATTCGTCAAATGTGGCTTAAACACTTGAAAGCCCCAATCTTTTGCTTTAAAACCTAATTTAAATTATATTTATGTCTTCATGCCTCTAAGAGATATCGTAGACCGAAATATAGTCAAGACGGGTTTTTTGCACTTTTGTGTCTTTTTAGGTTAGGATATCTTTGAGGAAAAAAAAGACATCAACATAATTTAAATTATGTTTTAAAGGCAAAGATTAGGAATTTAAAGTTGCTTACCAGATTTAACGAAATTAAAATTTCTTGCACATTTTAAACATGTTCAACGAACCGACCATTTCAAAATTCAGCCGTATGCCATACACGTTACAACAACACTCGGGTGTCAAACGGCTGAATTTAGAAGTAGTCGGTTCGTTGAACATGTTTAAAATGTGAAAGAAATTTTAATTTTGTAAAATCTGGTAAGCAACTTTAAAGTCCTAATCTTTGCCTTTAAAACCTAATTTAAATTATGTTGATGTCTTTTTTTTCCTCAAAGATATCTTAACCTAAAAAGACACAAAAGTGCAAAAAACCCGTCTTGACTATATTTCGGTCTACGATATCTCTTAGAAGCATGAAGATATAAATATAATTTAAATTAGGTTTTAAAGCAAAAGATTGAGGCTTTCAAGTGTTTAAGCCACATTCGACGATTAAATGATATGTTACATAGTTATATAGCTGCAAAAAATGGCAAAAAACGACTTTTTTTGGTCTTTAGATTACAATATCTTATAAACTATACACGATAGAGCAATTCTGAGGTTAGATTCGCGTTAAGCATCGCAAAACACATCGATTGTGATTATTTTAATTTTTGTTTAACGTAGTTAAAAAAATTTTTTTTTTCTTTTTGTATGGGAAAATGCCCCAATTGGAAAAGCGATTATCTTAAAATTTAGTCGAAAAGTCACGAGTGAAAATTTTTTAATACATCACTTGAACGATAAGTAAACAGAATCTGGAAAAAAATTTGATTTGCTACGACGTCCGATTTAGAACGGGTTAAGGCACACCGTGAGCAACTAATAGTTTTAAGACCGCTCTAAGACCTCCTACGTAGCAGGTATTAAAAGTCGTATTCATAAAGACGGAAAAGAGCTTTCTAAATGCTACTAGAATACCAAATCATCTTCGTTACTACTTTCGTAGCAGTGAAGACTGTGGTGAGCTGTTTGACAGCTCTAATACTGTCGCCAGAATAGCCCTATAAGAATCAAGACCAAGACTAATTTTGCTCATCACTATTTCGCATCAATCATAATTCCACTTTTGCGTGCGCCAAACGTCCGGATTATGCACTAACAAAAACCTCTTTGGTAGCGGCGTACTTCACTTCTCAGTCAGCAGTTCGTGCTCAAGGAGTTTTTTTTCAAGCTCTTCTAAGAACAAAGAAGAATAAGAGCAAAAAAATTGCACTTCAGCGAAATGCGACTCAAAAATGATCGTAAACAAAACGGATGCATACTCGAAGTACCCAACGAAGCAATAAACGTAGCAGCAACATCCTCTCTCATCTCAACGTTTGGCCTTTGAGCGTTCCATGGTGGTTCATTTGGTCTTTGGTTACCTACCACACACACAATGCGATTCATGTAAATTTGTGCAGCGGAAATAGCAACTTGGAATTTGTTATTGTTGTTGTTTTGATTTTGTTCCTTTTGTCACGCATAAGTATCGTCTTCGCTCGCTATGTTATAAGTACATTAAATTGTGCGTTATAACAAATCTTGGACGTACCAATTGTCATGGCTTGGCCTGTTGAAATCTTTTTAACGTTCAAGTATCAGAAAAGTGAGGATGAAGAAAGAAGCTGCGTAGCATAGCATGTGGAGAGGGACACAAGGTCGATGTTTAGCACTCGAATTTTTGTGTTATCTTTACACGGATTTCTCATTTTTAACTTTCAAGCACTTACTAATATCTGACCGCAAACCCGAGAATGGGCAGAAAAAAATAAACCAAATTTCAAAACATTAAAATAACTAGCTGGCCCGGTAGCGACCTTGTTCGCCCGTTCCCGATGACCTTTACATATTGTGACGAAAAATAACAACACATGAAAAGAAACTTCGCGACATTTCAAGAATAGAACCAATGACGTCACAAGAGTACTTGACAGTGATGCCAAGTTTTGTCAGGAAACTATTAGCCGAAAGAATCAACGAGATGTTGCCAGATGTTTCGCTAATGCAATTCTAGAACGTTCATCCGGGTATAAAAGGAGCTGTTCATGAGAGTTGCAACACAGTTGATTTTAAGTAATAAAGTGAAAGAGTTGTACACACAGTGCCAGTGAAAGTAAATAAAGTGCTAATTGTAATATTAGATTTTGAATGTAATAAATAGTGAAATAAACAATTGTACCGTGTGAAAATAAACATTTGTGATTTAAATAAACCATTTTATAACTAAATAAAGTGTGTGTTTTTGATTGCTACACAATCCAGTGATCGAACTCAGAAAACTGTAAGAGACTGAAATTATCGTCATAGAGACAGGAAATGTCGTAACAATATGTTCCAAGTCCCATCCATCTCTGTCGTCCTCCTCTTTCAACCCCTCAGGTTTTTCAAGGTGAATAGAATATATATTTATGTACCAACTTTTATAATGATAGCTACTATAGGCGTAGAAATATAGCATTTTGAGTATTTTTACTGTACGGGGGGTGCAAATCCCTTTCGTTCAATCCCTCTTAAGCTTTTCATGCTGAATAGTAGACGCAATAAACATCCATGTACCAAGTTCCATAATGATAACTGATACAGAAACACTGATATAGCATTTTGTGTATTTTTTTCAAATGGGGGGCTCAACGTCCCCTGGTTCAATCCCCCTCAAATTTTGCATGGTTGATGGCAAATGAATTATGCGTAAGTTCACTAACTTTCATAATCATAGCTTGTATTTACAACTGCAGAGATATAGCAATTTTTGTAGTTTTTTTTCGTATGGGGAGTGCAACCCCCGTCCCCCGCAGCGGCATCTCAACCCCTTATGAACCTTCTACAGACCATAACAAACAATTTAAAAAAAAAAATTATTTAAATCGGCCGTGTAGTTTCCGCGTCCATAAGCTACATACGGACACCATTTCATTTTGATGAAGCAAAACACCAAGTGTACCAGGTTTAAATTTTTTTGTCTCCGATTTCGCTCAAATTTGGCAATACGCTAGATCCAATGTGCAAGAACAACATTCCAGGAGGATTTGGTCCTAGTACCATTTGTTGTTGAAATACAGGGTGTTGAAGTTGGCGTTTTTAGTCATTTTCATGAAAAGGGTGTTTTTTCAAAAACTTTTAGCTTACACTAAAGTTTGTAAATTTATATATTTAAGTTACTGGCCCCATTCATTTTAAAGTGTTCTTTTTATAAAAAAATATTTCTTGGTGAAAAAATTTTTTTTTCACCAAAATTTTTTACACTTAAAAATACTTTTGAATTTTTTTTAAAAAAACCCCCTTCGATTTTTTTTAAAAGTTAAAGCATGATTTATAAGCTTTAAAATGATGTATGACTCAAGATGGGATTCGGATGCTACATGGGTGTTTTTGGCTTTTGAACGCCCGCTGAAGGCAATAATCATTTTTTACTCGGGAGGAAAGCATCTTACGTAAAAAGTGTACTAGGCAAAAAATGCTTAGAATCGTCTAAGAAATACGTGTGCATTTTTTAAAACTTTTTTGTTTGAATAATTTTTGAAAAATTTTTTTTATGAAAAATTTTTTTTTAAAAAAATTTTTTCACCAAGAAATATTTTTTTATAAAAAAAACACTTCAAAATGAATGGGACCAGTAACTTAGATTTATAAATTTACAAACTTTAGTGTAAGCTAAAAATTTTTGAAAAAACACCCTTTTCATGAAAATGACTAAAAACGCCAACTTCAACACCCTGTATTTTAGCAACAAATGGTACTAGGACCAAATCCTTCCGGATTGTTGTTCTTGCACACCGGATCTGCCATATTGCCAAATTTGAACGAAATCAGATACAAAAAAATTTAAACCTAGTACACTTGGCGTGTTTTGCTTCATATATAGATTTTTAATTGGACTTGGAACAACAGTCATTTATTTGGATATATCGATAGCCGTGGAAATTATTAATGTAACTGATGACAAATTGAAAATCGAGTAAGCCACGGCTATGGTGACACACATTCGTTCATGGCACATTTCGATTAACTCCACTTTTCCAAAACTTTTAAGTTTTATTTAATCCGTACTAAAATTCATTCCTTATACGAGTATTAACCATGGCTACTATAAATACATCACTATGGAACCTTGTAGTCTATGTGTGGAATTATTGCCTCCACCCTCACGTACTATAAATACTTGAGAACAAGTCGAAATGACGAGACCTCAGACAATACTGAATAACAAGATTTTATTTAAAAACTATGAATATAATTAAATTTCATTCGGTTTTTCTCCTAATTTTGTTTTATGGAGTCAATCGAATTGTGCAGTGAGCGGCTCCTATGTTCCGCCTCCTTCAGAGATGAAGTATTGGCTCGAATTTTTACTGAGGATGAAACTTGGGTTTATAATTATTCCAAACAGGAGTCTATACAGTGGCACGAGAAAGACACATCAGATTATATTGCAAGGAAATATAAATTCAAATTTTTATTTCCACTCCTTATTCGTATGCTAAAAAAAAAAATTATAAAATTTTAATTTTTTGGTCCGGAATGAGCCTTTGTATGTTACTGGAAAATATTAGTTTTTAAAGGCGTTTTACTCGGAAAGTACGATTCCAATTGAAAAATATTTGAAGCACTGCCTGTTGAGCTCAATTTTGGCTACATGAATCCGGATCCGTATCCGTTAACAAAAATTTAATTTGATATTTTTTTTTTGTTATTTAGATTCCAAGATAGTTATTTTTGCACATTTAAGGAAGGCAAATTCAGTATCCTGACGTTATATCAGAAAACTAATTTTAGATAAATATATAGATATATATATATAATGACCGAGGACGGAAGACCATGGTTGAATTGGGCGGGTCCTACCTATATGCATCTGAGCTCAGTTTTCGGTACTCATATTTCGCATGCTTAAGTCCGTCTGGCGATCACTCTATAACTGGTTTTTCATAGTTCTGACAAAATTTAATTTTTCTTATAAAATCTCTATACCGAGCGGAAGCTTAAAACAGGTCTCGTGACGCATATAAGCAACGCAAGTCATAATAAAATAATGAACATCTTGTGGCCACACATCAACACAAGCGGCCGACTTATAAATAAAATGCTAGCGATGCCAATCCCGGTATCCCGGCCTTTTTCAAGTCCCGAAAATCCCGGGATTAGTTCATGCAAATCCCGGGATTAATTAGAAGCAACTGTTTATCAAAAATATTAAATTAATATAAAATATTTTGCTATTTTCTATTGAACCGTTCATATGGTTCTATTTTGTGTCTTCAAAATTAGGTATAAATTCATGATGCCAATTTATAAGAAAATCGTTTAAGACCATGTTATAGCTCAGTTTGAAGACAACGAAATGATGTAGGTGCTACATTAAATAGAAAATAGTAAAATAATTTCATGCATCCTCCATATAACCTCAAAAATCGTGATTTTTGAACTTTTATTTAAGGATATCTTAAAAACCGTACTTGATAAACTGATTAGGATTCAGAATCAACAAATACATTGGAAATAACTATTTTTGTTTAGAATTGTTTCAACTATTTTCTTTAAAAAAGTGTTGGTTTTACCTTAAATTCTATAACCAACAAAAATAAGCCAGTTGGATCAAAATCGCTGCTTGTTCAACCAAATAAGATATTATAGCCTTTTTTTACATAATTTTCCTGCACTATATAAGGAATTAAGATATCGTATAAAAAAAGTTACAATGCTAAGACTATCTAACGCTTTAGGTAGGTTTTACACAAATCGGGTGGTGCTTTCATTTTGAAATTTAAAAAATTGTTTGTACACTAAAATTTTTTGATCTCAGTAAGTGATATACTCCTTGATCAAAAAGTTACCGGAATTTCATTTCAAAGTAATTCCTATCGACTGCCACACACTGATGCCAGCGCTTGATCCAGCTCTCAAAACATTTTTGATACTCAATTTTCGGTATGCGCATCAGTGCCGTTTCGATTTTTGTATTATCTCCGATCCGCTGCTAAAACGCGTTCCGCGTAGTGGTTTTTTCAGTCTATCGAACAAAAAAAAGTCACAGGGAGCTAAATCTGGCAAATTTGATGGCTGCGGAATTGTATTAGTTGAGTTTTTGGTGAGAAACTCACGGATAATGATGGCATTATGCGACGGTGCATTGTCATGGTGTAAAATCCAAGAGTTATTGCAAAAATCGAAATTCGCAAAAAAACAGACGCACTCAAAATTGCGTTACATTTACAAATGTCAAGCTAGGAAGCTGAAATTTGCAAGGAATATTGATAAAAGGTATGACAACCTACAGAAAATTTGAATCGGACAGCAGGGGGCGCCACACGGTGATGATTCCGGGAACTTTTTGATCAAGGTGGTATATATGGGTTATTCCATATCAAAATATAAAAAGAAAATTAAATTTAATCCATTTTAACAATATCATAATGTAAAATGTTGTCTCAATTTGGCTCAGTTTATATTTTTATTTCTTATGAGACATGATTTTTTTACTTCAAAACTTTTCATAACGATATCCTCTCTTATTGCCTCTGATAATAAGTACCAGCTTGGCCGATTTTTGATCAAAAAGCAACTCGGTTCAAATTTGATTTAGGACCACATGGCTTATGAGGCTTTGATTTGTGACCCAAGATTGTCATAAGCAGTTATTGCTCATTAGGGGCTGTCCATAAACTCCGTGACGCTTCTAGGGGTGGGAGGGGGTTCGAGCTAGCGTCACTTTTTGTCACAGGGGGGAGGGGGGGTTTCAGCAAGCGTCACGGGACGGCGTTTAAAATAACCTATTTTCCAAAAGAAAAAAATTAAAAATCAAACATAAGTTATTCAAAGGTATAAGAACATCTAATTTTCTTAATTTTTTACGATTTTCTTGTCAGAGAAGTGTCGTTATTTGATTTAAAAGGCCGTTTTGACTCTACAAACTTCGAATTAACAATCGCAATCTTTTTAATTCAATAATAGTACTTCCGTAGTTCTTACGATTATCGAATCTACAGTGTATTCAGTGTTAGGCCTGATTATAGAAATAAAAGTACAAAATGCACAAATAAGAATGTTAGTGTATATAAAGAGAAATTTGACAAAAATTTAGCTTCATTCGATCAGGTTTTACCTTAATCCTTTGCCCGAACATTTAAATTTTTTTATTGAAAATTTAATAAAAAACTTTAATGCTTTTCTTTTTAATTTTCGGCAGTTATTAGAAAGTGAACGAATGATATATTTTTAAACAGTGTTCTTAACTTCATTTTGAGACCTTTTCCATAGTTAAGTTTAAATTCATGGAACTCCATTTAATATAATTGAGAACGAGGCCTAAAAATAGGAACGCTACACGAGTTCCGCGTGACGTTTTCTTAAATTTCGGTGCAACTGAAAGGACTTTTTTAAATATGATTTTTAACTGCTATATCTACATTCCGAGCACTCTTCTACAGTAAAGTTCAATTTAATGCATTTCTATTAATTTGGTCGAAATAGGGGCTTCAAGGATTTTTCCTTAAATTTCGGCCGTTTTCTTAAATTACGGTACCAGTGAAAGGTCTTTTCTAGATTTGATTTTTAACTGCTTCGTCTAAATTCCGCATATTCTTCCACAGTATAGATCAATTTGATGCAACCCCATCAATTTAGTCGGAATAAAGGCTTCATCAATTAGGTTGAATTGAAGTGCGGATATAAAAACTAACTTTAATGATTTATTACCCACTGACTTTAAATTACAATTTTAAAAATATCAGTTTTGTAATTTTTGCATACAATAATAATGATTAACATTAGAATCATTAAACGTTAGCGATATACTGAAAAACCGTCAGTTTAATGATTGTAGTTTATGAAGGAAATTTTATCAGAAAAGCGGTCATTATCATAACAACTCAAAGTTCAAAATTCAAAACCCATCTACAAAAAATGACAAATCTAGTGCAACTATATCGAGCCTTAACCGCCAAAAAGACTTAACTGACAAGAATCAAATTTTACAGTAGAACTTTTTTTAGAATTTTGCATACATTGTAGTGCAGAAGTCAAAATTGCTTTCGCTATAACTTCGTAATGGTACTATTACAGTCATAAAATTTAAAGGAAAGATGCTATGCACGCGAGTTATCGATTTCTTTCAAAAAACAGAAATCTGAAATCGTTTCGGTTAAGCCTTTTTGGCGGTTAGGGATCGACACATTAATTTGAATAAGTAAAATAAAAACTTACACTCAAAAAAATGATCTGGAATAATTGATTTTCAAATAGCACAAAGTGATAATAATCTCATGAAAAATTACGATTTGTTTCAGTAATTCAATTACTTTACTGAATTCCCATTAAAAGTAACGGTAAGAAAGTAAAATATACGGTTTAATCTTCAAAAAGTACAGAGATAAACAGTGAAAACTATTGAATAGAGAAGTAAAAACTTGTCGCATGAAAAAATACCAGCGTGCTCTGCAATATTTGCTTAGAATACATTTCAATTTTTACTGGTTGAGATTGTAAAAAATTTTTTTTAAAAATAATTTAAATTAAGCAATAAGCTATTGAAATGAAAGTGATACAGTAGCTCAGTAGATAGAGCGTCGCCTAGAAACACAAAGGTCTTAAGGTCGACACCATCACCATACATTTTTTTTTATATTTTTATTTTTTTTTTTTTATTTACTGTATGTAATCAGTAAAAAATACGGTTTTTCTTTACGGGCGCACAGTTACTGAAAAAATCAGTAAAAAATACTAGGATTTTCAATGAATTTTTGCTGTTTAGTTTTTTCCGTGTATAATGAGAATTAATTTTTTTATGCTACTAAGCACTGTACGTGAAAAAACGTGCATATCAGTGTGCTCAAAAGGCAACTTAAACAACTTATGCACTGGTATAAACATAAAAAAAAAATATGGATAGGGGGGGTTTCGGTTACCGTCACATGAAGCTAGGGGGGGTCTGGTCCAGCGTCACTTTTTGTCACATAGGGGGGGAGGGGGTTCATTTTAGCGTCACGGAGTTTATGGACAGCCCCTTACAATAGACATCATCAAAACATGAAAAATTCTATTATACACTACAAAAATTTCACTGATTTCATTTTTGTGCCGCAAGTCAAAACAGAATGACCCGTCGAGTCACAAACTCAAAATGTTATATTTTCTTCATCAAATTAGCTTGCTTTTAATTAAAAGCCTTCAATTATATTCACATATTTCTTCAATTCCAACATAAAAAAAAAATCGTAAAACAGCAGTAGTTTGGCTAAAATTCTTCCTTAACTGCCATACCTAAATTGGAGCGTCAGCGTTATTTTACTGTCAAAAATTTCTCATGTACATACAATTTGTATGGCGCATACCGAAATTGCCAACGCTCAACGCTGGGCTATTCGAATTTCCAATTTTGACAAAGCGTTATGGAGTGAAGTTAGCTGCAGAAAAGTAAAAAAAGAAACAACAATATAATTTTGACAAACGAATGACTTCAACGCAACGCTCTTTATTTCGGTATGGCGCTTGACGCTTTTGTGTAACGTTAAATACCGCAACGCCTGACGCTCCAATTTAGGTATGGCAGTAAGCTTGTAAATGAAAAAGAGCGTTCCGTATCACGTCCAATGAGTCACTGTAGGGTTATTTATTTATTTTTCGAGACTGTTTTCACCAGGCCCGTGCGCACGGGGGGTTTTGGGGGTTCAAACCCCCTCCCAGGAAGATCTTTTACCCAAAAATATTAAATAAATATTTATGAATTAAAAATATGTATTGAAATAAAATAGAATTAATCTAATTAGTTCACGTGCCTATAATTTTATTTATAATATCATAGTCATTTTGACTATTCCTGCGGGTTAGCCATTAGCAGTTATGAAAGTTTTTAGAAAGAAAGTAACAAAAAATATAAATTAAGATTAGTTTTCTGATCAAAAAAATTAGAACCAGCAATTTTTCAATTGGAATCGTTTTATTTTGGTATTAAAAAAAAAAAATCAAAAATCGATATCGAGATCATTCCTGCATTAAAAGTAATTCAGGCTCAAAGGTCGTAAAAATTAGGTGCTTTTTAATCGAATTTCAAAATAGCAAAAAAAAAAAAAAGAAATGGTTAGTTAAAACTATTTTTTTTTTTGTTCACATATCAAAATAGCTCTGTTTAGTTTAAGTACCTGGAGACCGATCCCTGCTCGGTCAACAATCTGATTTAATTATTTTAGTCGATGTTTTTATTCATAGCTATTTCAAAATTCTGCAGGTGTAATGAAAGTTCTGCAATGGAGACGGATTCAGCGTCAAAAAGTACATAAGGCTGCATATAAGAATTAAAAAGTTCATTCTAATGTTTTTTTGTACCAGAGTTATTAACCAAAATTTTTATTTTGGTTTGTTTGTAGTGGTAGCATCCCCTAAATTATCATTAAACTTGTTGGAGTCGTTTTCGAGTAATATTGAATTAAAATTTTCAATGGTCAAAAAGAGAGCGTGGCACTTCTTCGATATCTCCCACTTTTCGGTTATTAAAAGGAATTGATAAGCAGTACCTACATACCAAATTTCATTAAAATATCTAGTAACATTTGCGAGATATAGCATTTTACGTATTTTGCTTGTATGGGAGGTTCCACGCGCAACTGCGATATTTTGCCCACTTTCAGATCAGAGATGCCCTATAGGCGTTAGGAAATAACGCCCAAGGAAATAACGCCCAAAAAAAAAACGAAATAACGCCCAAATTATTTTCATATAAATTTGGGCGATAATCATTTTGGAAATAACGCCCAAAAATTTGGGCTTTATTTCGTTTTTTTTGGGCGTTATTTCGTTTTTGTTTTTGGGCGTTATTTTATATTTTTTGGGCGTTATTTCGTTTTTTATTTTGGGCGTTATTACGTCATTTTATTTTTGGGCGTTATTTCGTTTTTTTTTTGGGCGTTATTTCCTTGGGCGTTATTTCCTAACGCCATGCCCTATAGCAATTAGGCTCCTCACAGTTAATTTCAGAATGTTTGCTTTATTAGTTTTCTTTTTATACCGTTTTATATTTTTGTGGGCGGTGCCACACCCTTCAACGAGTTTTCCCAATATAACGGTGTATTACATAATAATCCACGTTTGTAAAGGTAACACCTCCTAAATTTTCATTAAAATTGTTGGAGTCGTTTTCTAGTAATATTGAATTAAAATTTTCAAGGGCCAAAAAGTGGGCGTGGCGCTTCTTCGATCCCACCCACTTTTTGTCTTTTGCAAAGTATTATTAAGTAGTACCCGTTCACCAAATTTTATCCAAATAACTTGAATGGTTTGCGAGTTATGACTTAATCAATTTTAAAATTTAGGGCAGGGCCACGCCCCCTGGTGAGCATTTACGAAGTTCAAACCTAGCTCATTCTTCATTGTATGCTAATATTTGACACTGTTCTAAGTTTCATTAAAATCGATGCATCCGTTCTCGAGAAAAATTTGGGAACATACTTATATATTTATAAATATATAAATTTATAAATTTATAAACATACAATTTTATCTCGTATAAGAAGAGAAGATATTTTCCATTGTTATTGACCACATCTCGCCATCTTTCGGGCAAAACCATAATACGGTTCTTAAAGGGTTTCTGGGCGGAAAACTCGGTCAAGACCATTTGGGAATTCGATTTTACGCTATCAAGATAATTCTGCAACGAGTGAAACAAATGGTAGTCCGAGATTCATATACTGAAAGAGGTCAATGGGATTTTTTTCACTCAGATTATATAGCGATGTTTTCACTGCTATTGTGTCGGTCATCCTCCACCTTTTCAAGAAATTCGTTCACTTTTTTGGTGCATAGTCGACAAGATTTACAACAAAATTTCCAGAGCGGAATCGATCATACCTGGATGCACACCGTATATCTGAAAATAGCGTTTTCTGCACTTTAAATCAAGGATAACTCGGATCTCAGACGTGATAAAAAAAAACGGTTAACAGATTCGGATTTTTGAAGTAAAAGACTTTGGCTTTAAACTTCGTTATCAGGTTTTGTGGCTAAAGTTTTCCTTGTTTTGTTATATAACCTCAAAAATCTCAAAAAACAAAACTTTTAGGTTTAGATTTCTCAAAAACCATACGAGATATAGCAATTCTAAGGCTAGATTCGAGTTCAACATCAAAATATGCATTTTTGTTTTAATTTCTTGTTAATTTTCTTAAAAAACCCAAAAATTAATTTTTCAACAAAAAAATTTCAAAAAAAGTTCTTAAAAATACAATGTTTCTTTAACGCGATCAGATAGAATTTTCAAAAATACGATTTTTGAATTTAAAACTAAACGGAAAACTAACTGCGTACTCAGTTTTTAGATGGTTTTTGTCAAACCTTGTTTTTTAATACAGAAACAATGTAGAGGCTATTTAGTTACCGAAATTCGACCCTGAAAAACGATTTAAAAATAAACTTTTTTTGTATACTTGGACCCCAGTGAACAACTTTGCAAAAAAAAAAATCTGACCAACAAAGCCTTAAAGCAATTAAACTTTAAAAATGATTTAAATCAATACACATTTCATTGAATTAATCTATTTATTAGGGAACAAATTACTAAGGGCCAGGTTTTTCAGTGCAAGTTTAAACTTCGTTTAAACTAAATTTTATTAAACTCGTTTAAATTGTTAAACTCGTTTAACTATGAAATGACTTTTTCAGTGCGAGTTTAATTTTAACTCGTTACTTTGATTTTTAGTAGGCATTACTGAAAAATGACAAGCTGTTGACGTATAAATATTAAATTTTTTTGACAACTCGCAGAGAAAAATTTAATTTTTAGAAAAGTTTCCCTAAAATCCTGCTGATTCTTCTTGAAAGCCGAGAAAATATCAGGAGCAGCCTCAGCAACAATAAGGCAGTGGGAAGCTTCAAGTCAATTTCATTTGGATGTATTCCTGCGAAAAATTATTTTTCAGCCTTTTATATTATTGGCGTTTGGCCACAACAACGATTGGCCTACAAACATTTACATGAATGCTTTGTTAATCGCGGAACGTTGTAATCTCGATGCTGATTTATTAAAATATGTGCCCTAGATTGTTTTTATGTAGTTGATGTGCAATTTGCTAAAAAATTAAAGTGAAGTTTGTGAATTTCTTATTTTAAAAATAATAAAAGAAAAAGAAGAAAAATAAACTTCAGACCAACTAAAATAATTTTTTCTCTTCCAAATTATAGACTTTTTTCATTCATTTATTTATTTGTTTCTTTTTTCGTTTTATTTTTTTTTTTAATTATTTCAATTTTGATTTATTTATCAATAGTTGTCAAAATAAAATTGTAGGTTAAACGGAATTTAAACGGCCAATATCGCTCAGTTAAACTAGTTTAAACTACGTTTAATATACACTGAAAAACTCATTCTTGAGTTTAAACTTAATTTAAACCAGATAATGAGTTAAACTTGCACTGAAAAACTGGCCCTAATTTCGTTTTCTAAAACTAAAGTTTGCTTGCAAAACTACTTTCCAAATTTAAAATTTATTCTGATTTTCTAAAATCAATGCTCTTTTGTGACCAGAATTAGTGCTATCGACTTAATTTCATAAACAAAGTAAAAAAAAATGGTACATATTATTAAAAATGGACTTTTTTGATGGCATTTTTTCTTCAAAAATTTTGAATTTTTTGTACCTTTCGAATGGCACACATGTACTGAGCATTTTATAGTGTTATTACGTTTTTTTTTTTTTTATGAAAACCCGCCCCCAAAAGCAAATCCTGCGCACAGCCCTAGTTTTCACAGTCTTAGGGCGTAAAATAACTTAGTTATGACCAAAGCTTTGCAATAATCTTTAGCAAAATATTATATATAAATATAGTTTAAGTTTATGATATATTTGTAAATTAAATTTTTATGTTTGTTTTTTTTTTATATTTTCTTGTTAATTTTTATTAATAAAATGAAAATTTAAATTGAATCGATTGACTGTTTAGTATGAATTGGACATTTTAATAAATACTTTCTTATATAATAACACAAAAGTAAGCTTTTAATGTCAAAATAAAAATATCTAATCCCGAAAAATCCCGGGATTCCGGGATTGCAATTTTATAATCCCGAAATCCCGGGATCGGCAAAAAGCCCAAAAATTGGCATCGCTACTACACACAGAATCCACATGACTGCGAGTGAGCAATGATACTTGGGGAATATTGTTGAAGATGAAAATGCAAGAACCAGAACGGTCGTGAAACAAGTCAAAGTCATTAAGAACGATCGCAAACGCTGACGATGATAAATTTAAAAAATATCTAAATATGTTCATTGAGCTTGATACCATATAGGGCGTAAATGATCCTAACACTCCAAGTTCAGTAGACACTCCATACAAATTGTGGAAGCAAATCTTAAAATTATGCTTTCTTACGTCTAGACTTGAAGTCGAGCAATCGAGTGGAATGTTAAATCAGCATAACCAACAACAGCAAAGAAAACGACAACAACAAGAAGGTAATCTACTCGCAAGGACACGGTAACAAGAAATCCTTGCGCTTGTTCCTTGTTTAATTCACCAGCCACAACTGAGTTGGGAATCAAAAGCAAAACAATTGCCACAATTGCCATAGAATCGTCGTTAATTACTCTTAGCGAGTGAGCGAGCGAGTTACAGCAAGGCGACGTGTGGACTCTGGGCTGGAATGGCAAATAAATAGGCGGACGGACAAATAGACAGACTGACTACCAGCAGCAACAGCTAACAACCACATTCACTTTCATGCACACACACACACTCACTTATTTTCGAAATTTGATTTCACTTGTCTCTTGTATGTGTGCATGTTTTTTTAAGGATACTTAGGGGGAGCGGTGGGAAAACTCATTAAAATTCAGTGCGAGATAATAAGCATTTTAATTAAATATTTAACAGGAATAAGTTTATCACAACACACATCCTTCGTTACTCTCGCAAGTAAAAGCAGCAGCCAGGTTGATGGGTGGTGAGGTGGTAAAAGTTTGGCACCTCTTGAAAGAAGTGGTAACGTATACGAGTAAAGTGTGCAATTTGAGGAATTTTTGTTATTGTAAGAATTTCTCTTACACTCACTCAGAAATATGTGAATCCAAGATAACACTCTGATTAAAATAAAAGAAAAGCACTTCTTCAGTGCTGTTTATACAAATTCTTGTGAAAGTCTGTCGAACACTCCTGGTATGCGAATTAGGGTTATATGGAAAACAGAAGATATTTGAAAATCATTACATGTGAAAATATTGTATTGAGGTGTTTGCGAATTTCCTGATGAAAACTTGCATACTTAAACTTAAAATCCAAGCAATCATTCGGAAGCTGTTCAGTTTTGTTGAGAGGAGCGAAACTCGTCTTTTGCATTTGAGATTCTTGAGTGAAACTGATGCTGCCTAGCGGAATGAAGTGGTCAACATTTTCGATGTCACCATTCTCGGCCTTAAAATTATGTTAAGTATCTAAATCAAAGTTTCTCACAGAAAGTACTTTGAAGGTTTTTTGGATATAATGAGCATTTTGTATATTACTTTAATTTTTCCACATTGCATTGTATTTGTAACACTGATGACTAAAAATTAGAGTTTTAGGCAATTTCGCCCATTGTCCTATGCTTGTCCTTTTCAGTCTTGGATTTGAAAAGTGAATCTCTTATGCTAAAATTTTATCGCAACACCCTGACACAAGCGCATGCAGCTTTCACAGCTTCAACAACATCTAAATTCCTGCCTGGTCTAATAAACAAATACGCGTCAGTTATGATATCGAAAGATGAAATGCGAGTGAGGAAGTGTAAAACGCAAAATTTTGCTAAATTTAACTTTGCCGAAATGAAAAAAAAAAATCTTTTAAATTTTATTCATATTTTTTATTTTTTTGGTTGTCAACATCACATCAGTATCTGGCATTAATGCTGACATTATTTGCTGTTTGTCACAATCTGGCAGCACTGATTGTGTTAATGTTTAAATACGCTTCCGTTTTAAATGAACAAATATTTATTTTTTGTTACCTCCAACCAACGACTCCAATTGCAGTATCATCCAATTGAAAATTTTATTAAACCTCTGTTTCTTTTCTTCTCTTTACAGAGGCTTCGGGTTCATAACATTCAGTGATCCGGCTAGCGTAGATAAGGTTTTAGCTCAAGGTACACACGAACTAGATGGTAAAAAGGTAATTTTTTTTGTTTTGTTGAAATTTTTGAACAAAGAAAATAAAAGAAAAAAAAAAGTGAAAGAATGCACGAACAGGGCCAGTTACTGTTAAAAAAAAGGATATGTGTATGTCGGAAAAACAAACTTTTTTGTTCATTGAAAATTTGTATAATTTTGCATTTAGTCGAAAAAATAAACTTTGTGTGTGAATATCCCAGACAAAAAGTACACAGCATCAGCACTAAAGATCGATTTTAATTAAAATTTACTTTGTGACTAAAGAACGAACAATGGGCCAATTGAGGCATATTTTTGATAATAAAATATGATTACAAAATACTTAGTAAGGTTAAATATCTTTTGTAAAGTTCACTCGACTTTGGACTAAAAAGACAGAAAGTTAATTAAAGGGATATTTGTGTTGTATTTTGCTTTTATTTGTTGTTCTATTTCGATGCAAAAATATGTATGTGGAGTGAAATATGCATCAAATACAAAGCATATAAATGTTTTTAAATTAAAAAATAAATTTTATTTTTTTTTGTGTAATAAGTAACCGGATAGCATTTAGGTTTTGCATCACCGTCTTTTTTGCCTTATAGTACTGGTTGATACTAGCATCCGTGATTCAGAGATGTGAATCATGTGATTGTTTTTTTTTTTAAGTTTTAGTTTTTTAAGAAAATTTTTGTAAGTAATTAAAAAAAATTTTTTAAATGATTTTTTATAATCAGCCCAATTCTAAATATTCGCAAGAAATTTATTTCTCACTTATTTTGTTTTTCTCGAAAAAAAATACTCCAATTCAGAATTCCCAAAAAAAGACTTTTTCCCTAAAAAAAGGGAAAGAGAATTTCAAATTTTCGAAAAAATATTTTGCGTGAATTTGACACTTTTGAGTGAAGTTTGAATATGAAAAATATTTGTTTTCCAATGAAAACAAATTTAATTAAAAATTTCTTAGAAATTGAATGTATAGCATCACATTCAGGAATGATAATGGGGGCCCAAGTGTTGAAGAGGAGCAGTAGCAAGAGCAATTGATGCTAATAAGGAGGAATTTCCAAGTCTTTATGAACCCGTTGGAGTTGCCGCAGTTCTTGCTTGTTTTGCACGTTGAGCTTGAAAAGATTTCAAGATTTCAGCTGCTCATCAGGAATATTTCAAATTCCGCATCCACTTGTGACGTAAAATCATGTATTTTCTAATGCGAAATGGTCACGAATTGTTCGTTCATTGATGCGGCGATCCATCACTAGGCTTCATTATTATGTTCAAAATTTCGGCTTCAGATTAAAGGCAGTTAATGCCTATAAGCCTGATGTATTTTCTTAAGGTGAAATGAAAATGAATAAAGAAAGACACTTTTCTCTGGCCCTATCCAGCTTTAGTAAAATGTTTTCAGAAGTGCAAGGTTAATAAATATTGCGGGCACATCAGAAAAGACGAATGATTTTTTGTCAGTTTCATTAGTCCGTTTTTATATCTCATCTAGGTAAAATAGCTTTTTTGATTAGTTGATCAATTATGCGAACGACGTACAAGAACATTTTAATTCCATATATTTTGTATAAGACAGTCTTACTACAACAGGAAAGAAAGTTTATTGCATCGAGCTATTGCGTTGTAATTTCGTAAACATTAGATATATACTCGTACATATTTGGAACTGTGTGATAATGAGCTCAAGATTTATTTCGATGATGCATCCGACCCCGGTACTCGTTATGATTCTTTTCTTTTGAATATCAGGAAATTACGAATTCACTTTGAAGAAAACGAAAATATTTCAATATCAACATTTTCCACATTATTCCCTAACAAATTATTGTCGAAAAAACTCTCAAAAAATAGAATTACATTTTCCCTTTTTTTCAAGTTCGTGATGCTTATTTTTTACGCAAAAATATTTTTCAAATTTTCAAAGTTCGTTTATAATAGGAGAAAAGTTAAAAGGGAGAAATTTCCCCAAATTTTTTTATTCAGAATATGAGAAAAGAGAAAAGAGAAAAAACTCCCAAGAAATTTTAGTTTAGAATTGGGCTGAATATTTTCAACTTTCAAAACTAAATTGCTCTTTTTACCAATGATGATACTCTTCGATTCTTAAAAATTAAAAAAATTCCTCTTTATATGCAACATCAGCGAGCGCGGTATTTCTTTGAGTAACTTTTTTTTTATACCCTACACTCAGGGTATATTCACTTTGGCCTTTCGTATGCAGGGGCGTGGAGAGAAAATCCGGGCCCGGGGGTGATTATATACCGGGCCCCCTCCACTACTAGTTTTTTTTTTATTCGATACTAACCCACAGGATGCCCAAGAGATATATGAAATGTGCAAATTTGTGATTTTGTTTGCGTCCCGCTAATATTCATAATAAAAGTCAAATATAAGATTTCGACCGGTCTTCGATCAATGCTTGAAAAATATACTAAAAAAAGACAAATCATTTTAACTGCTCGAACTTCGAGACTATTGGTTTTTTTCGGAGATGTTATTAAATCAACTTTGGTAGAGAATAACTAGACCAACATTATATTCTAAGGAGATTTCGGTCCAAACATGCAACTTAATGCTGTTTTGGAACAAAAATAACAATTTTTTAAGAAAATTTTTATGAATAGAAATTGATTTTTTGTAAATTTCAAATGGCGAAATATTTATTCTGGAAATCCTATGTATTTAAAAATACATACTAATTTTTAAGGTATGGGTTTGCTTTCAAAGTACTGATTTTTGTCTTCAAAATAAAATGGGCTTGTACAATTTTCCTTTCAACAAAAAATATTTTCTTGAAAGCAGGATTCGGTACCTTAAAATTTTAAAGTTATTTAGAGTGTAAGCGGTTATTAATTTTATAAGTTATACTTTTTTATAGTTGAGAGTAAAAATGGGCGTTGGCTCTAGTTTTATTCATGACCCGTGGGGCTCTACTTAATTTAGAGGCCCGTGAGGACCCGTAAATCACACGAAGGTTTAGAAGCACGAACTTGGAAAAAATTCTGTTCTTACCCAATGTGCACAAAAACGGATGAGGATCCGTTTCGAATCCATTACGAGTTCATAAAGGTATAAAAAACGTAACCCGCGGTAACGGATCCATTTCGAACCCGTAACGTACATCAAAAACGAATTCAAAACGCTTTGTTTAGATAAAAAAAAAAAACATTTTGAAGCGCTTATTAGCGAATAAAAAAAAATTAAATTCCGCAGTGCAGGCCCGTTTCGAATCCGAAACTTATGTAAAAACGAATTCAAAACGGATTTGCTTTTAAATATGTTAATGCTGTATATTTACAGAAAAAAACCCTTTTGATGCGCCTATTAGCAATTAAAAAATAATAAAAAGAAAAAAAGGAAGAAAAATAAAGGGTAAAAATCCACCTCTGGTAGGATTCGAACCTGGGCAAATCCGTTTTGATTCCGTAAATACTTCAAATACGAACTCAAAACGGATTTGCTTTATTTAATTTTTATGATAAAAAAAAAATTTTTGATTTGTTTTTTTTTTTTTTTTTATTTTATTGCGTATGATTTTTTGTAAACTTTTCAAACTCAGTTTGAAAAAATATTTTTGATTCCAAATTTGAGTATATAACATTTTTTATCAAAAGAAGGGAAGAAAAACAACACAGAATACTTATAAAAAAACCAACAGAAATTTGTTTAATATACAAACTTTAAATCTCAACATCAAATAAGTCTACATCAGTTAAGTAAACATCATATCGGTCAATAGCCTAGTTGTCTAACGTCTCGTGTATGAAAGAGTAATACCCCGGGAGCCTGAGTTCGACTCGCGGCCTGTTTTCTTTTTTTTTTATAAGCAGCATTAACATTATTAAAAGCGAATCCGTTTTGAATTCGTTTTTGATGTACGTTACAGGTTCGAAACGGATCCATAAAAGAAGAAAAACGATTCGTTTTTTTTTTAGGAATCCTTCCCGCAAACGGATCAGTAACGGATACGTAACGGATTCCGTAACGGATAAAAAGTACGAAAATATGAACCCGTTACGGATTCGAACCGAATCCGTTTGGCACACTGGGTACCCAGTTACGAATCCGTTACTGATCCGTTCGCGCGAGGGATTCCAAAAAAAAGCGAATCTTTTTTTCTTCTTTTATGGATCCGTTTCGAATACGTAACGTACATCAAAAACGAATTCAAAACGGATTCGCTTTTGATAATGTTAATGCTGCTTATAATAAAAAAAGGAAAATGGGAAGCGCTTATTTTTAATTAAAAAAAAAAAAAACAAAAAAAAAAAAATAATACTAACCTGGCCGGGGAGTCGAACCCACGCCCCCGGGGTATTAATTTTCAAACACTAGACGTTAGACAACTAGGCTATTGACTGATATGATGTAGACTAATCTGTTGCAAACTTATCTGATGTTGAGATTTAAAGTTTGTATATTAAGGAAATTTCTGTTGTTTTTTTTTATAAGTATTGCGTTCTTTTTCTTCCCTTCTTTTGATAAAAAATATTACATACTCAAATTTGGAATCAAAAACGTTTCTTCAAACAAAGTTTGAAAACTTTTCAAAAAATCATACACAATAAAATAAAAAGATAAAAAAAAAAAAACAAATCAAAAATGTTTTTTTCATCATCATTAACATTAATTAAAGCAAATCCGTTTTGAGTTCGTATTTGAAGTATTTACGGGTTCGAAACCTACCACAGATTTTGATCCTTCATTTTTCTTCTTTTTTTTTGCTTTTTATTTTATTTTAATTGTTAATAAGCGCATCAAAACGGTTTTTTCTGTAAATATACAGCATTAACATTTTTAAAAGAATATCCGTTTTGAATTCGTTTCGGATTCGAAACGAGTCGGTAATGAGGAATTACCAGGGCTCGAATCCTACCATAGGCGTATTGATAATTTTTTTTCTTTTTATTTATTTTTTTTTTTAATCGCTAAAAAGTGCTTCAAAATGTTTTTTTTTTTTTATTTAAACACAGCATTAACATTAGTAAGAGCAAATCCGTTTTGAATTCGGTTTTGATGTACGTTTCGGTTTCGAAATGGATCCGTTACCGCGGATAACGTTTTTTATCCCTTTATGAACTCGTTACGGGTCCGAAACGGATCCGTTTTTGTGCATTTTAATCGCTAAAAAGTGCTTCAAAATGTTTTTTTTTTTATTTAAACACAGCACTAACATTAGTAAGAGCAAATCCGTTTTGAATTCGTTTTTGATGTACGTTTCGGTTTCGAAATGGATCCGTTACCGCGGATAACGTTTTTTATCCCTTTATGAACTCGTTACGGGTCCGAAACGGATCCGTTTTTGTGCACATTGGGTAAATAAAAAGATGGAAAGTAATGTCTAAGTGAAGTATTTAGAATGAAAATGGAGTAAGTTAAGTCAAACAAAAAAACTTATTAGATTTGTCCAAAAAGTTAGCAAGCAATGTATAATCTATGTTTTTTCTCGTTTGAAAAAAAAAAAAAAAATTATAATAATTTTGCGGGCCCGGGCTTCTTCTCAAATGCTTGTTTCAAGTTCATCGGTTGGGCCCGTTTCCTCTAGTTGAGCGCAAATATCATTTCGCAAGCTTGCAAAATACTACTATAAATTTTATTGATGAAGATTTTGTTTGTGCTTAAATCCGGGCCCTCCAAAAAACTCCGGGCCTGGAGGGAATCCCCCCCTTACCCCCCCCCCCCCCTCTCGTCAGGCCTGTTCGTATGTAATACAGAGAGGCATCGGAAGTTTGGGACTCTAAAAAGTCGAGATTTTGTCGCGAAAGCCATAAAATCGGCGAAATTGATTTCATTGATGAAGACTTCTCACTTTGCTTTCAGTCTTTTTAAAATAAAATATAATTTGAAAAAAATTTGTTTTGTTTTTTAAATTTGCGACCTCAAGTTAAGGTGTTATAATTTTATTTTAATTGAAATAGAGATCGCGGTAATGTTCAATTTTTAATATTTCTCACTTTGCATTTTATTACATTTTTGTGCATTATTCTTAAGTTCTAAGCATTTCTTGTCTTTAGTGACCCATAATAAAATTTTCCGTATAATATTTTTGTGAAATCCTTTGACCAATTATAACGGGATATTAAGGGTTAATATGTTCTGGAGAAATTTTCCTTGTAAGCTTTCGTTATGATCGAAATAAAATAAAAATCTTATCGTTTTTCAGCTTCATGTGTAGGGTATTTAATTTATGGCCAGGCCCTTACTAGCTCTCATTTTCAGTTGCTCAATTCAAAAACTTTTTTGTGCTTTTGGCCAAACCTTCTGAGTTGGACTATAAAGCAGCGTTAGTGTTTCAACTACTCACGGTTGGCAGGAAGCTTCGACAGGTTGCCTAAAAATGTTGACAAAATCTGGAAGCAGGGCTGTATTTGTTGATGATTATAGGTGAAAAATCCGTTTGAATTGAAATCGTAGCTGCTACTATATAAAAGATATTCATATTTTTATATTTTAGATGGGGGAAAATCTATTTATAAATAGGCAAACGAAATCGATTCATTCCCTGTTTCTATACCTAAACCTCAACCGATTTGCATGATTTTTTTTTTTGTTGGAAAGGTTGCAAGGAGGAGCAGTGCATAGAACTAAATTTTTTTAAAGTGGGCGGTGCCACACCCCTAAATATAAAAAACGCTCTCACGGCTAAGCCACTGCATCGAATTTATGAAATTTGGTATGGAGATAGGGCTTCACTAAGGAACGATAACATGACCATTATGTCTTTGAGTGGGCGTTGCCACGCCCCTCTCAAGGCTAAACCATTGCATCGATTTTGAAGGAATTTGGTATGGAGATAGAGTTAACGCTAAGGAACGAAAACATGACCATTATGCTGTTGAGTGTGTGGGCCACGCCTGTTAAAGGAAAAAATTACCACACAGCTAAACTTCTGGATCGAATTGTAAGAAATTTGGTGTGGATTTAGGGTTGATACAAATGAGCAATAGCATGACATCAATGCCACGCCTCTAAATGGAAAACGTTTTCACGGGTAAACCACTACTTCGACTTTGGGTATAGAGATAAGGCTAACAATAATAAACGGGAATATGACCTATATATGTGGGTGGTGCTACGCGCCACGGCATTGATTTTTATGAACATTGGTATGGGGGTAAAATGAATAGCACGGTTAGATATCAAAAACTTTTTGCTTTTTTCCCCACAAAGTGCGCATACTTTTGTCCGATTTTCTTCATGGTCACATTTATAATGCGGATGTGAAATAGACATTATTACAGAAACGATGCAGAATTATTCAATAACATATATCGGTGCAAATCTAGAAAATACAAGTCTATCGACCGAAAAGCTCTTATATTTATATTTTAAACTTAACTTTTTTAACTGCGGAAAACACATGATTGTCGCTCCGCCACCTAGGGATGTTTAATGTAATTATTTTTATCATTTCGTAATGAAAAATTTTCGAACGATTCGCATTCATAGTAACATTAGGATGTACATTTAAACGTAAATATACACTTGTATATATATCGATGCATCCAACGTAAAAGTTTGTAACTCAAGTTACCAACTTTTTACGGGACAATGATTTTCGAAATTTGCGTATTAGACTCTATCTTGTGTCAAATTTTGGTAGCTCTAGCTTGAAATTTGAAGGGCTGGGAACAATTTTTGAAGTTACAACCTAAGTATATTTTAGTGAGGTCTCCATTCAAAAACTTGGCAACTTAAGTTGATAACTTATGCACGGGACAAAAATAACAAATTGCGTTGGTAACTTAACTTACAAAGTTATTAGTTAATTTTTCTTTAAAAATCAGTGGTTGTAAGTCCTAAATACCAACGTAATGTGCGTAAAATATTTTTAATGCTAATTGGCAAGTCTCATGGAACTGAAAGAGAACATTAGTTGGTAACTAGAGTTACAACTCATATGTATTCATTTTATCCAAATTAAAGGTTGAAATTGTTAATATCTTTGTTAATCAATTTGGAATAGCGACAACGATTTAAAAGTCGAAAACCCTTTATTTGGACTACAGATTTCCAAAGTATTTATTCAATTTTTGTTTTTGGTTTTCTTGTTTTAACAAAAACAATACAAAAATAATCATAACTAAAAACTCCCATTTTCGAGTTGCCAACTTTTACGTTGGACGTATCGATATATACGTACAATATACAAATGTTTTAACGATTGAGAAAAGCACTTTCATATTTATTCAAATTTTCCCCCATCTAAAATATGAAAATATGAATATTTTTTATATAGGAGCAGCTACGATTTCAATTCAAACGGATTTTTCACCTATAAGCATCAACAAATACAGCCCTGCTTCCAGATTTTCTCGACATTTTTAGGCAACTTGTCGAAGCTTCCTGCTAACCGTGTACTGGCAACATTGTGAATGCAAAGGATTGACAAAGTGAAAATGGATTATTTTAACAGTTTTGAATTTCGCTCCACCCAAAGGCAACCTTGAATCAAAAAAAAGAAAACAAAGAATTCTCTGGTAATCAGTTTTTGCTTTATATTTTCTCATTGGTTTTGAAAAGTTTTACTGCAAAATTATAATTTTTTATAATAAAATTGAAATTAAAAAAAAAGTTTAGAGACCACCGCATTTACTCTAGCAAAGTGGTGGTCGAATATGCACTTGGTTGCGCTATTTTTGTATTTTTTTTGTTGTTGTTGGTGCCGCTGCTCCAAATGTACACCAAGATGCATTAACTTAATTACGTTGTGAACCGACTGCAGATGAACGAACAAACGCCCATTTTTTGTACGTACCATTTGCGATGTGTTTCAAGCTGATGTCCGATTCCTGTCGTTCTCATATTTTTTGGAGGTTCATTTGCCCATTTCCATTCAATCACTCATTTTACGCATTCCATCTTTTAGTTGCAGTGGCAACAACCAAATTAGAGGAAATGATTTTTCTGTATTATTTTTAATGTTTTTTTTTTGGCACATGAAGTAAGCTTGGAAAAACTCTGAGCCCGATGCAATTTGAAAATTTTGAAGTAGTTGAACAAAAATTTTTTGTGCATGAAATCGTTAATTGGGTTTCGCAAATATCTCTGAAGCTATGTGCGAGACTTTAACTCGCTAGAATAATTGTCTAGACGGATTGCACCTCCTGGAACTAATGGCATTTTTTCTTTGATATGTTTTGGTTCGTGAAAATGTTTTTCAGTCATTTTTATAATAAACCACAAAGCACTGTGCAGCCATCAAAAGCATTTGCTTCAATTTCAATTTTTTGGACTTTCCGTATATTTGAGTTTTTTTATTCTTTTAGCCTTACTGAGCCCACTGGCAGTAGGTATATTGGTGGGTTGGTTTCTTTCACTACCGATTTGTCCAATCAACTCTGATTAGTTTTAATTTTAATCTGGAAATCGATTTCCGTGGTGCAGTACGGGCATTTTTGCGTTGTGCAGGCATCGTTATTGGCCATTCACATTTTGGGGCAAAGCCGTCCCGAATCTGGCTGTCTTTTATATTTCATTATTAAAATCTTGTTTACTGCCATTTAAGATTTCGCCGCCGATATGTAGTGGTTGTGCTTCGTAATCTATTTTTTGAATCAATGCTACTCCATTCCACATGATTTCCTGTTTTGCTAAATTTTTTTGCGTTGCTTTACTTTTTCTAATTGTGCACGCTGAGTAATAAAATCCGCTCTAATGGTAAATTTACTACCCACACCCCAGATAATGATGATTTTTATCCAGCGCAGAGCGCGACTTGTGCAACGCCATGAGTTCGCGCATCAGAAATAATTGAAATTTTATGATTTTTAATTATTTTTAATGACGATGCTTATTGCCGTCACTGCTTTTCTGATCATTTTGCGTTATTCATTTTCTGATTTTTTTATTATTATTTTTTTCGCTGTTATTATTGCTCTTTGTGTTGTCGTTGTACCCATATTTTGTCCTGCACCGCTCATAAAAACAGATTGCTTTAATTTCATTGCGAAAAACCCCGAATGTGCAGTTCTTCGTTATGCAGGGATATTGTTGCTGCCCTTGGGTTTTACTTAAAAATTGACAAGCTTGCGGTATTTTTCATTATGTCCCGTCTAAGTTGGAGTATTTTTTCAATTGGAATGCTTGCAGCTAGAGTTTTTGAGTGCAGGAAAAACCATAAACATAAAATGAATTTGGAAAATAGCTCATCAAGAAATTCTTAGAAAGAGGTCACAGTTAAAATCTTCTGGGAATAAGATAGGTTAGGCCTAATCAATTTAATCGGCAGGAAAAAAATTGATAAAGACCACAGCAAAAACAAAATTGACAGACAATTCTCAAAAACTTTGCTTAATGTACCATTGGTCTAAAATCAAAGCGGAGCTGCCGGAAAATTCGTTGTAGCTTGGAAGTCAAATGGATTGAGGAGGTCCGTGTCAAAGCGCAATTATCCAACTGAACTATTTTATGGATAAACGAATAATTGTAATTGTAGTCAGTAGCATATGAATATATTGGAAATCTTTTATTTTGGTCAAAACCATTATTTTACAGTAAAATTATTGATCTTTTGTATGTTTTATAACAATGGTTACATAGATTTTACATGAGAAACTGGATATTTTCAGGATCTGTGGTGGTTAATTTTTTTTATCCTCCATCCTCCGTACGCTCCTTGCATGGTTTTCCATCCTCCGATTTTATAGTCATTTATGTTTGCTTGAGATTCCTTAAAAAAATTAAAATATTTTACAAACAATATATCGATACCTCCAACTTGAGTTACCAACTTTTTACGGAATAACGTTTTACGAAATCTACACATTTGGTTCCATCTTGTGTCAAATTTTGGTACCTCTATCTTGGAATTTGAAGGTCTGGGAGCTATTTTTGAAGTCACAACCTAAATTTATTTAATAAAGGTTTTCATACAAAAAAAAAAAAAAGTTAAAATACAAAAATGCTCATAACTCAAAACTACGATTTTCGAGTTACCAACTTTTACGTTGGACGTATCGATATTAATTTTAAACTACAACTGCTACAATTTTTTTGTTTCTTAAGGGCTAGTTTACATAAACATTCATAATCAAAATAATCATATATTTGGTGATTATTTTAATCATCAAATGATGCCACTTCACGAAATCAATCAGAGTTGTGTTGTAAAATATTTCACAAAAACAGAGTTGTGTTGTAAAATGTTCCACAATTTGTTACTTTTGGGAGTAAAATGATATAGTTTTCGTGAAGAAATCTACCAGATGAATGGAATAAATGGTTAATAGAAATCTTTGAATCAGTACCAACAAAATTTGAGAGACCAAACAAAATTAACTCACAGTTTGACACAAATTTGTCGCATGAAAAAATAATAAAAAAAAGTATTAAAATAAATAGCATCAAGAAAGTAGTAAAATAGTACTAGTAATCTTAAATCACATGAATGTGAACAAAATATAGTTTTAATCATGAAGCAAACAAATTCATAATTATTTTGATTATGAATGTCTATGTAAACTAGTCCTAACTGAACGGATAGAGTCAAAATGCACATTAAAGATACAGATTAATCTTCTTTATTGTAAGGGAATAAGAAATAGTACGATTGCGTTCATTTAAAAAAAAAAATATTTTATTAAGTAAGTCGAATGGATATTTTTGAATTATTGAAGTAAAAAATTAATATGGAGTTCATAGGCTTAAAAAACCACTATCTCAAAAAATGTTCCTTCATTAGCTCTGTTAAAGCCATTTAAGCGTTTGAAGATGCAGAAACACCTGGAAACAGAAATAGCACACTTGTGAAGTCCTGTGGAAAAGGAAAGCAACCATATTGAATAACTTGCTTAAAACAACTTGTAATTACTTATAACGTTAGTATTTTGTGGTGTGGCCACGATTTTCGCGACATCTACGAGGCTAGCTTTCCTAAAGTTTTTCGCATCTGCTCTTTGGAATGGAATACCAAGCTTCCTAAATTCTTGCCCAAAGTTCTTCCAAATTTTTATAGTTTTTCTATCCAATAATATTTTTCACGTAATTCCGAAGGTTCTCTATTGGGTTAAGATCAGGTCTTTGAGCTGGCCAGTCCGAAACATAGATTTTTTTAACCCCTACACAGTTTTTCCCCAGTTAAGCTGGGGATCATTATCCTGCATAAAGATCCAATTAACTGGCATGGAATCAAACAAAAATGGCTCCATCGTATTCCGGAGTAAGCTAAAGTATCCGAATTGGTCTAATTTGCTATCAATTTTGACCAATCGTCCCACTCCATGCCAGGAAAATACGCAGCATATCATGACACAACTTCTACCGTGCTTAACGCTTTTAGTGGTGTATTTTGAGTTGAACTTTTACCACTTCGGGCGATGCAAAAATGTTTTCCCATCAGGTGCAATGTGATTTATTTTAGTTTCATAGCTCCAAATGCCAAAAATTCAACCGAAAATACACTATCATAACCGTTAAATACGGTGGAGGTAGTGTCATGGTATGGGACGTATTTTCTTGGCATGGAGTCGGACCATCAGTCAAAATTGATGGCAAATTGGACCAATTCGGATACGATGGAGCCATTTTAATTCGATTCCATGTCAGTTAATTGGATCTTTATGCAGGATAATGATCCAAAGCATTCAGCTAATCTGTTCAATCACCAGACTTGATTGTATTCGGCGTCAATGCCAGATGAATTTGTTTGCAGACTAAGCCGGCTAGGTGACGTAATTTCTAACCCTTTTTAAAATTGTTCTTTTGCCAAGCATGAATGAAATAGCGTACATCAAGGACGTAGCCAGCTTTAAGTTGGGAGATGGGATTTGTACGATAACAGGGCCGTAACCAGAAGTATATCCTAGGGTATGCAATGGGGGGCTTGCATTTTAGACTATACATAAGTATACATTAGAGCGCCCACAAGATATATGAAATGTGCAAAGTTGTGAATTTGTTTGCTCCCCGTCCATTTCTTGAAACTAGAGGTCAAAATAATAAGATCTCAAAAAAAATTAGGAATCGGTAGTGGAAAAAACCCAGCCGGTTTTCGATCAAAGTTCGAAAAATTGACTAAAAAAAGGCAAGTCACTTTGACTGCCCGTTACTTCGAAACTATATATTTCTTCGTAATGATTTCACGAAAACTTTTGTAGAGAATGACTAGGTCAGCATTATCCTCTTAGAAAGCTTTGATCCGGTACAAAAATTGAAATTTTTTAGGACAATTTTCATGACTTTTTTGCTTTAAATTGGTTTTTTGTAATTTTTAGAGAGCAGAATATTTGTTATGGAATTCTTATATTGTAGGAAATTAAATGTTGATTAATTTAAAAGAAAAATTATATAAAAATATTACATTTTAAGGTATGGAGCCAGTCTCAAAGTTTGAAAAAAATGAAGTATTTTAATTTTTTTCTTTTAATCGCTTTTTTATTGGATGCTAGTTTTTATCCATGTCATCATTTAGAACTGCTTTTTGCCTTCAAAATGAGCTATGAAATGGATTTATGCAATTTTTCTTTAAAAAGTTATGACCATTTTAAAATGAAATCATGAAAGTTAAAAATCATGTGTGGTTTCTCTATAGCAATTGCCATGTTGCTACATCTTTTATGATGTTATTTTAAAATGGTCATAACTTTTTAAAGAAAAATTATACACGACCACTTCATAACTCATTTTGAAGAAGAAAAACGGTACTAAATGATGCATTTAATAGCAAAGACCAAAATGATTTAGTGCGTGTTCTATACGACCTTAAAAATCGTGATTTTTAAACATTAGAGGTAAGATATCTCACAAACCATAAGAGATGCCGCAATTTTGCTTCAAGTTCCGGATTGAGCATCAATAAATACATCTAAAATGACTATTTTGGTTTTGGTTTGTAGTGTTTTTTTTTAAATACCGTTTTCCGACCTCATTTTAAAAACCATTCGATGAACCAATTTTGAAAACTTTCATTTCTTATTCAGTAAATGCTCACGTGTAATTTAACATCTCTGTGCAGTTCACGACAACTTGATTTAAATTTTTACCTGGGCTACGTGCACGAAATTCGAAATTTTCGATTTTCTCTGCTGGAACAGCCCAAAAACGCACTTAAACGAAAAAAAATGCTATTTTCGTGTTCAGCGGCCCCAAATTTGTTTAGAAAATATGACTACCAAAACGGTTTCTTATCAAATGAAAAATTAAGAAGAAAAAAATAAAAAAATATATTTTTTCTCAATTATGAAACGGTCTTTATTTCTTAAAAACTAATAGATTTTAATAATTTTTTTTTTTAAATTAATCAACATTTAATTCCCTGCATCATAAGAATTCCAGATCAAATATTCTGCCCTTCTAAAATTACAAAAAACCAATTTATGGAAACAAAGTCATGAAAATTTTCTTAAAAAATATAAATTTATGTACCGAAACAGCAACAAATTTAATTTTTGGACCAAAACTTTCTTAAAAGATATTGTTGACCTAGTCATTCTCTATAAAAGTTGTCTTCAAAACATCATGAAAAAATTAAAACTTTCCAAGTAACAGGCAGTCAAATCTACTTGCCTTTTTTTAGTCAATTTTTCGACCTTTGATCGAAAACCGGCTGGGTTTTTTCCACTACCGATTCCTAATTTTTTTGCGAGATCTTATTTTTTTGACCTCTAGTTTCAGGAAATGGACGGGGAGCAAACAAATTCACAATTTCGCACATATGGGCGCTCTAATATACATATACAATAATATCAATTAGTCATATGTCATAATGATGTACCACAATGTATTCTGGTTTAAAAAAATGATAAACCAAAACAAAACTCCAGAACATTGTTTCTTAGTACCATAAGCTTTAAAAATATATAAGATTTTTTATAGATCTTAGGATTTGGACATTAAAATTATTAATATCGCATGCATCGATAACTTCAATTATTTTGAAAGGTTTTGATTTGATTTGATTTTTGAAAAATGCAAAAGCAGGAGCAAAAGTACACGATCGGCTTTCGCTGTACATAGGTTAGTTTTGACCGAATTCGTTGGGTTTGTAGGCAAGAGAAATTAATTTTCTGGAAAAATTTCCTATGAAGAACACCATTAAAATAGGTCTGCTGGTCATTTTCGGCGAAAAAAATTTGGTCGGCCGGATTTTTTCTGAATGGTTATGAAATTTATCATCGATTAATATTAAGATTGATCAAAATCCGCGATGACGGCAAAACATTTCGAAAATTTAATATTTCAAAAATCATTTAAAAATATTTCTGCCAGGCTACAACCATGCTGACCAAGCTTTTCTTATTCGTCTTAGTGTAAACTACCATTTTGCATTCAAAATTTCAGAATCCGTGATGACGGCACTTTTAGTATTGCCGGCTCCCGGACTATAGCTTTATAAAATTTTCAGATAATAAAGTATGCTTTGCATTTTTGAAATTGTTAAGCCGATCGAGTGCTTTTGCTGCTTGGGCTTTTCGGTTTTCGAAAAATGTAAACAGCAGCATAATACAAAATGCGAAGTTTGTGTGCTTTTTCAAATCCAAAGCAGAGGCAGAAAATTTAACTTAGAAAATAATGCTGCATTTTTAAACACTAATTCTAGCTTAATGCGTTTTTGAAATTCAAATTCAAGCGTACTCTACACGGTGAGCTTGAAAAGGGGGAAAGTGGAGCTAAAATGGATCCAAAATCGGCTAATGCAGAAAGTTTTTATACTGTTTTTTGATTAAAAAAATGTTAAAATTAAAATCCTAGCTGCTCGTCTTCGCTAGTTATGCACATTTTTGTATTCATGGTATGAACTTGCATGAAAACAATATAAAATTAAAAAAATTAAAAAAAAAACAAAACAAACAAATATTAAAATAGTTACATTGAATGTATTTTGCAATGCTGAATCCGAATCCCGCCTTTAAATTGCTGTATCTTATACGGTTTTTGAGATATCTTAGCCTAAACAGGGAAAAATACCGTTTTTGCTATATTTTGAAGCTATATGACTAGAATATAGATTATTTATACGTAAAATCCCATACAGTTTCTTAAAGTTCTAGTCTTTTTCATTTGAATTATGTCAATAGCTTTATATTTCTCTGAAATATCGTAGACTGAAAAATGTGCATAACTAGCGAAGACGAGCAGCTAGGATTTTAATTTTAACATTTTTTTAATCTAGAAACAATATAGAAACTTTCTGCATTAGCCGATTTTGGATCCATTTTAGCTCCACTTTTCCCCTTTTCAAGCTCACCGTGTCTATAAGCACGTGTGTGGGGTAAAAAAATTGTTTTCTATAGGATTTTCATTGGAGATACTTCTTCAGAAATTTGGGGCTGTCCATAAACTCCCTGACGCTAAAATTCGCTAAAATGAACCCCCTCCCCCCCTATGCGACAAAAAGTTACGCTGTACCAGACCCCCCCTAGCGTCATGTGACGGTTACCGAAACCCCCGTACCTATAATTTTTTTTGTATGCATATACCAGTGCAAAAGTTGTTTATGTTGTCTTTTGAGCACACTGATATGCTCGTATTTTCACGGACAATGCTAAATATCACCGCCAAAAAGGCTTAACCGACACGATTTCAAATATCCGTTTTTTTAAAGAAATCGATAACTTGTGACCATAGCATCTTTCCTTCAAATTTCATGTTTGTAAAAAGTACCATTACGAAGTTATAGCGAAAGCAATTTTAACTTTTGCACTACAATGTATGCAAGAAAATTAAAAAAAAAGTTCTATTGTAAAATTTGTTTTTTGTCGGTTAAGGCTCGATATAGTTGCACTAGTTTTGTCATTTTTTTTAAACGGGTATTGAATTTTGAACTTTGAGTTGTTAAATTATTATGATCATGACCGCTTTTCTGGTACAATTCCTTCATAAACTACAATCATTAAACTGACGGTTTTTCAGTATATCGCTGGCGTTTAACGATTCTAAACAATAACAGTTTATGTTTTCAAAATACTCCTCAGTTCACACTGAAAGTGTGTTATAAATTGTTAATCATTATTTTCGTATGCAAAAATTACAAAACTAATATTTTTAAAATTGTAATTTAAAGTCAGTGGGTAATCAATCATTAAAGTTAGTTTTTATTTCCGTACTTTAATTCAACCTAATTGATGAAGCCTATTCCGACTAAATTGATGGGGTTGCATCAAATTGAACTTTACTGTAGAAGAGTACACGGAATGTAGATGTAGCTGTTAAAAATCATATTTAAAGAAGTCTTTTCAGTTGCACCGAAATTTAAGAAAATGTCACGCGGAACTCGTGTAGCGTTCTTATTTTTAGGCCTCGTTTTCAAATGGAGTTCCATGAAATTAAATTTAACTGTGGATAAGCTCACGAAATGAAGTTAAAAACACTGTTTAAAAATATATCATTCGTTCACTTTCTAATAACTGACGTTAATTAAAATTTTATAATTTTTAATAAATAAATTTAAATGTTCGGGCAAAGGATAAAGGTAAACCCTGAACCAATGAAACTAAATTTAGCCAAACTTACAAATTTCTTCTCAATGACCCCTTAAACCAATTTCTTTAACAAAATTTAAAGTTAACTTTTTTTTAAATTCCTCAAAACTGTGACAAACTCAGTGCTTTTATAAAAATTTTGAGAATTAAAATGATTGAGTTACATTAAACACAAGTTCAAATTTCTCTTTATATACATACACTAACATTCTAATTTTTGCATTTTGTACATTTATTTCTATAATCATTCCTAACACTGACTACACTGTAGATTCGATAATCGTAAGAAGTACGGTAGTACTATTATTGAATTTAAAAGATTGCGATTGTTAATTCGAAGTTTTCAGAGTCAAAACGGCCTTTTAAATCAAATAACGATACTTCTCTGACAACCAAATCGTAAAAAATTAAGAAAATTAGATTTTCTTATACCTTTGAATAACTTAAGTTTAATTTTTAGATTTTCTACTGAAAAATAGGTTATTTTAAACGCCATCCCGTGACGCTTGCTCGCACCCTCCCCCCCTAGAAGCGTAACGGAGTTTATGGACAGCCCCTTTAGGCTGATTTCAAATTCGAAAGAAAAATCTTTAAATCCTTTAAGTCAAGTTGAGTGATTTTTTAGTGCGAAATGTTTGCCAACTTTTGATACCAACAACATGAAAATGTTACGACCACAGAAAAAGTTATAACGTTTTGAAAATGATGAATGGAACTCGTAGCTCGCGCTTTAAATTCTGTACGCTGTCGCATGGGTAGGAAAAAATGTAAATCGAACTATTGTGTCATTTTCGATGTATTTGTCGGTGCTAAATCCGAATCTGGGGCTGAATCGCCGCATCCGTGAACGTACAATTCGTGACGTAAAATCATGTATGTAGTAATGCGAAATACATGTGAAACACATGATTTTACGTTTACGAGTTGTACGTTCACGGATGCGTCGATTCGACCCCAGGTCTCAAAATTCCTCTATACCGTATGTTTTTTGAAATAATCTGACACGTTTTTTGAGGTTATAAACAGGACATAAAAATTGTTCTGCTTCTTTCTTATGAGCTAAAGAGTGGACTTATATGATTTTCATTTAGAAACTTTACTCATTTGAAAATGATTCCTATAGAAATCCCTTTTGGTGCGGATTTGCATCACTGTTGCCAAAGGTGTTTAAAAATGCGATTGTAATAGTTCACTGCATATCTTAAATTTAGTGGATCACGGTTAAGCAAAATAAATGTGAAGTTTATGTGCATCAATTGCAAATTATTTATGAATCATTATTTGATTTTTTATATTTTTTTTCCCGTTTGGGAGGGCGAAAAATTCCGTAGAGTTGTTCCGTTTTTCCTTAAATTCTGCAATCGTGGCAAATTTTTTCTAACATTTGTTTTCTTTCTTTCTCTTTTACGCTTTTTTTACTTGCAGATCGATCCAAAGGTAGCATTCCCTAGGCGAGCACATCCTAAAGTAAGTAGCTTACAAATGTACTCGTATTAACCATAGAGCGTAACACTAAATTTAGTTGCTATTAATTAGTTTGGGGAGGTGGGCGCAGAGTGGTAGAGTGAATGAGTGCTTAAATTAAAATATGAAAATAAAAATGCAAATAAAAAAATTAAGAAGATGAAACATAAAAAAGTTGCAACAAAGCATAAAAAATAAAAAAATATTAAATGGCGAACGAAATGAAAACCTTCCTCTTCTTCTCTCCATGAAAATCGGTAACAAAGTGATGATGACAACAGTTAGGCTTCTACCGCAGCCAAGGAAGTGCAAAACGCAAATACTTACATATATACCCAGCAAACATTTTCAATCGCGGAAGAATCGTATTTGATTCGCCTAGGCGATCGAATCAATCGTCCGCGACAGTTGCATTTGAGTCTTCCGCGATGGTTTTGGCGTGAGTAATTGTCCGGCCGAATACGAATGTTTAAGAAGAATCCTCTAACAACTCCCCAAAATGAATCTGGAAGAGGCTCTGGCGACTCCCCAAGATGAATCAGCAAATGATCCCCAGGAAGAGTCATCTGGCGACTCCCTAAGATGAATCCGCGAACGAATCGCCAAGATAAATCCGCAAATGATCCTTAGAAAGAGAAGCGCACGATTCCCCAAGATGAGCCCGCAACGACTTCCCAAAATAAATCCTCAAATCAATCCCCAAGATGGGTCGTAAGCGACTTGCCAAGATGAGTTTTGGAATCAATAAAACACCAATGAAATTTAAATGCTTTAAAAAATTGTTTGTTTTCAACAATCTTCCGTAAAATTATAAAAAGACGCAACTCGTTTTTCATAGTTTTGAGAAAATCTAATTTTTATTTTTATTCAGAAAAGGCAGCAACTTCTTTTTCTTAAAAAATCTATTTCATTTTTCATCTTTTTTGTATGGAGTTACTGCCTTTTATGATTTCAATTATGAAAAATATAAAAACAGGGTGTAATTTTTACATTTCTTTATTTGCAATTTGCAAGAGAAGTGGAAAACGTAAAATATTGGCGGTTGGACTAAAATATAGATAAAAAATTGCTTAATCCGATGCGGAAATAAAGTTTGAAAGGCCGTAACTTAAGTCTATAACTACCGGAGACGTGGATTTTACTTTTCTCTTGATCACACGGTCCTTCGCATGAACAAAATGTTGTTGCAGAATAGTATTTGTTCTTTTTTTCAGCTTTTGGGAATTTTTCAAAAGAGAGATCTGTAAAGTATAAAAATCATTATTTTGGATCATTAAAAATATGAAATGATTATTACTTCTGACAATTTTAACGAAAGAAAAGCTTTGGATGCTCGGCTTTTCTTTCGTTCCTCTCCAGGAAAACTCCATTGCCAACTCGTCCGTCATCACCTTTCTTATTGCATTCCTTAAAAAGTAAGGCATAATCTTCACTTCCAGTTCTGCCAATAAATTGCTTCTGTAAATTAAAAAAGATAATCGTTATTGGTTTATTTATATCATAAAAGTGTTTGCTTTATTCTACTAACGAAAGCTTTTCTTCTTTCTTTGTTAAGTTGAATATTGGAGTCGA
The DNA here is from genome assembly GCA_951812925.1 of Calliopum simillimum. Taxonomy (NCBI): domain Eukaryota; kingdom Metazoa; phylum Arthropoda; class Insecta; order Diptera; family Lauxaniidae; genus Calliopum; species Calliopum simillimum. The sequence goes on along the minus strand of OX638371.1, from coordinate 119,020,019 downwards.
ACTCTTCTAATTCGGCAGCCGTTGTACAGGGAAGAGATGAAAACAAATTCGATTGCGCAACGTTTTCGGTTTTTTTTGATTTTGCGAACTTCATACCGAAGAGTATCACTTCTTCCGTGAAGGTTGTTATTAGTTTCATTAAGTTCTGCTCCCTGTTTTCTTGTTTTAAACTTTCTTCTGTTATTGTTTTTAACACTCCGGCAAGTGTATTTTTTGATGATAATTCATAAAATTAAAAGATAATGGTTTTTTTAAATTAATAAAAAAAATATGAAAAAAAATAAAATTGGCTTTTTTTTACTAAGGTTTTTTGAAAAAAAAAAAACGCTTACAAATTTTAAAAAAACCTGAAAAATCTACACCTTGTAACACCAATATTTTAATAGCCTGTTTCCACCGCAGTTTAAAAGGTGATTTAATGCAGTTTCTGCACTTACTGCTAAATCTGGGCATTGATCCCAGGATTAACCACACAAAAATAAATCTGAGATTTAAGTTAAATCTGAAATTTAATATTCCTGTAGTAAAAAAATATATCGATCGAGTTTTTAGTTAAAATCTAATTTTTTCATATATTTAGGAACGGGGGAATATATTTTTGCTGGTTTGCCCCTCGAAATGTCTCCGCAAGTATTATCAAATTGCGATAACTTATGAACCGTGAGTCCCACGGGGAAAAGTGTCAAAATTTTTTTATGAAGAGTCATATGCTCTACATGTAATTTTCATTGTATGTTAAAAAAAATTTACCGTTTAAGAATTAGTACCTGGAGACCGATCCCTGTTCGGTCAACAATCGAATCTTATTATTTTAGTCATAAATATTTTTTGTTATGAAACTTGTATCTTTTCACTTCTAACGGTCATGCTTTCAAAATGATAAATAAACCGATGAGAATAATAATAACAAAAAACTCGGAGAGCATCGAATAGTGTAGAAAAATATCAAAAACTCAAATTTTTTTTGGTGCCCTAAAATAAATAAATGGGATATGCCACGCACCCAAAATATTTCGTTTTTTGTATGGCGGCTGAAATATCTTATCTTCAAAGGAACATATCTCGGAAAATAAGAATCCTATTGGAAAAATCCTGAAGGATATTTGGAGTGTAACTATTCGATGCTATTAATAAAAAAGAATTTCGCCTTTTCTTGTAGCTACACTGTAAGACTGTACACAGCGTTTTCTTCAACTTCAAGTAACGAAATTTCAAAATCCTGCAGGTATAAGACAGTTCTGCTAATGAAGATGGATTCAGCGTCAAAATGTACATAAGACTGCATATAAGAATTAAACAGTTCATTCCATTTTTTTTTCTTGCCTGAGTTATAATCTAAAATTTTTATTTTGATAAAAAAGTGGGCGTGGCAATTATTAAACAAAGCCTTATTTTTGTTATGCTTTAGATACTCCAGATCCAGACCCGCATACCAAATTTCATCAAAATATGTTGCATCATCTGCGAGAAATAGTATTTAATGTGTTTTACTTGTATGGGAGGTTCCACGCGCACTTTCGATATTTCGCCTACTTTCAAGTCGTTGGTGCCTAATAGCAAGTAGACTCCCTACAGTTAAATTCAGAAAGATTGCTTTACTAGTTTTCTTTTTATAGCGCATTATATTTTTGTGGGCGGTTTCACGCCCTTCAACGAGTTTTCCCAATATAACGGCATATCACATATTAATACTTGTTTGCAGAGGTAACATCTTCTAAATTTTCATCAAAATTGTTGGAGTCGTTTTCGAGTAATATTGAATCAAAATTTTCAAGGCTTAAAAAGTGGGTGTGGCACTTATTCGATCCCGCCCACTTTTTGTTTGTTAAAAGGTATTATTAAGCAGTACCTACATACCAAATTTCATTAATATACCTTTTAAAATTTACGAGAAATAGCATTTAACGTATTTTGCTTGTATGGGAGGTTCCACGCGCAACGGCGATATTTTGCCCATTTCCAGATCAGAGATGTCTTATGGCGAGTGGACTCCCCACAGCTAATTTTAGAATGATTACTTTATAAGTTTTCTTTTTATACCGTATTATATTTTTGTGGGCGGTGCCACGCCCTTCAAAGAGTTTTCCCAATATAACGGCATATCACATATTAATACTTGTTTTCAGAGGTAACATCTCCTAAATTTTCATCAAAGTTGTTGGAGTCGTTTTCGAGTAATATTGAAACAAAGTTTTCAAGGGCTAAAAAGTAGGCGTGGCGCTAATTCGATCCCATCCACTTTTTGTCTGTGACAAGGTATTATTAAGCCGTACCTGCTCACCAAATTTAATTTAAATACCTTGTATGGTTTGCGCGTTATGACCATATCAAATTTTAAATTTAATGCGATGCCACGCCCCCTGGTGAGCATTTACAAAGTTCAAGCCTAGCTCATTCTTCATTGTATGTCTATACCTAACATTATTTGAAGTTTCATTAAAATCGCTGCTTCCGTTTTCGAGAAAAGTTTTGCCCGTTCCAAACATACATAATAGAGCGCCCATATGTGCAAAATTCTGATTTTGCTTGCTTCCCGTCCATTACCTGAAATTAGAGGTCAAAAAAATAAGATCTCAAAAAAAAATTTGGAATCGGTAGTGGAAAAAACCCAGCCGGTTTTCGATCAAAGGTCGAAAAATTTACTAAAAAAAGGAAAGTTGTTTTGACTACCCGTTACTTCAAAACTGTAGATTTTTTCATAATATTTTCGAGACAACTTTTGAAGAGCATGACTAGGTCAACATTATCTTCTAAATAAGTTTTGGTCCAAAATTAAATTTGTTCTGGAATCCCTATATTGTAGGGAATTGAATGTTGGTTAATTTAAAGAAAAAATTACTAAAAAATATTAGTTTTTAAGAAATGGAGCCCGTTTCAAAGTTAAGAAAAAAAATGTATTTTTTTATTTTTTCTTCTTAATTTTTAATTTGGTAAGAAACCATTTTAGTATTCATATTTCCTAAACTAATTTGGGATCGCTGAACACGAAAATAACATTTATTTTCGATTTAGTGCGTTTTTGGGCTGTTCCAGCAGAGATAATCGAAAATTTCGAATTTCGTGCGGGCAGTTCAAGAAAAAATTTCACTCAAGTTGTCGAAAACTGCACAAAGATGTGAGATTGCACGTGAGCATTTACTGAATAAGAAAAAAAGTTATCAAAATCGGTTCATGGCATGGTTTTTAAAATGAGGTCGAAAAACGATATTTAAAAAAAAACTACTACTAACCAAAACCAAAATAGTCATTTTAGATGTATGTAGTTATCAATGCTGAATTCGAAATTGGACGCGAAATTGCTGTATCACTTATGGTTTGTGAGATATCTCACCCCTAATGTTCAGAAAACACGATTTTTGAGGTTGTGTAGAACACGCACAAAATTGTTTTGGTCTGTTTTATTAAATGCGTCATTTAGTACTGTTTTTCTTCTTCAAAATGAGTTACAGAATGGTCTTGTATGATTTTTCTTTAAAAAGTTATGACCATTTTAAAATAACATTATAAAAGATATAGTAATATGGCAATTGCTATAGAAAATCCATACATGATTTTTAATTTTCATGATGTCATTATAAAATGATCATAACTTTTTGAAAAAAAGTCGCACAAACCCATTTCATAACTCATTTTGAAGACAAAAAGCAGTTCTAAATTACGCGATTAATAACAAGTAGCAATGCATTTTGTTGCATCCAATAAAGTAGCGATTTAAACAAAAAAATTTTAATACTCATTTTTTTCCAACATTGAGACCGGCTCCATACCTTAAAACTTATTATTTTTAAATAATTTTTTTTATGTTGAATTAATCAACATTTAATTCCATGCAACATAAGAATTCCAGAACAAATATTCCGCCCTTCGAAAATTACGAAAAACCAATTTATAGAAAAAAAGTCATGAAAATTTTTTTAAAAAATTGGAGTTTTTGTACTGAAACAACAACAAATTTAATTTTGGACCTAAACTTTTTAAGAAAATAATGTTGACCGAGTCATGCTCTACAAAAGTTGTCTTGAAAATATTATGAAAAAATGAGCAGTTTTGAAGTAACGGGCAGTCAAAGCGACTTCACTTTTTTTAGTCAATTTTTCGACCTTTGATCGAAAACCGGCTGGGTTTTTTCCACTACCGATTCCAAATTTTTTTCTGAGATCTTATTTTTTTGACCTCTAATTTCAGGAAATGGACGGGGAGCGAACAAATTCTCAACTTTGCACATTTCATATATCTTGTCTGCGCTCTAATACATAAGTACATAAGTACATAGGTACATAAGTTCATACAGTTTTATCTCGTATAAGAAGAGAATTATTTATTAAAAACCGATTTTTTTACGCAATAAACAATAAACGTAAAAAAAATCGGTTTTTATTAAATAACTCCTAAACGGTTAATTTTTTTACATATAATAAAAATTACTTGTAGAGCATATGACTCCATAAAAAAGATCTGAACACTTTTTCTCGTGCGACTCACGGTTCATAAGTTATCGCAATTTGATAATACTTGCGGCCACATTTTGATGGGCAACCCGCCAAAAATATGTGCCCCCCATTCATAAAATTATGTAAAAACTAGATTTTAACTAAAAACCCGATCGATACGTTTTTTTACTGCCGGATCTCGTAATATAAAGTTTGTGCCTTGACCTCAGCAAGGCTGCCGATTTTTGCCCTGGAACTTCAACAATGGGCATAAACACAAAGCAAATGGAGGATAAAAATTAAGAAGAAAATGAAATAGAAGTTTAATTTTACTGCTTCTGCCGTTTGCTGACAGAAATAAATCTATTTTGGCCGGTGGAAACAGGTAGGATTTACTAAATGATTTACTAATCTAAGCAGACCTAAATCGTCGGTAAAAACAGGCTATAAAATCCATCCAGGTTTTACCAACTTTTACCGGTTTCTATAATTCCGAAACCGTATCCCATATTTTTTAAAATTTTAACTAGCTTCTTTATTAAAAAAAAAAAACTAGTACATATCGTCGCCAGAATTCTTACTTGCCGTAAACGATACTTTATTAAAAAAGCAAAAGCACATAACTTGTGTCGACACAAGCACAAGTTTTTTGCTTTTGCTTTTTTAACAAATTGGCGTTTACGGCAAATAAGAATTCAAGCGACTTTAACGATGGAGGCAGTGCACCAAATTTCATTGAATTATCTTGCTTAGTTTTCCCAAAAAGTGTATTTCCACACACAGGTAGCCAGCCAGCCAGCCACCCAGCCAGCCAGACAAACGGATATAGCTATATCGACTCAGGAGGTGACGCTGATCAAGAATATATATACTTTTCTATATCTGCCACGCCTCCTTCTGTGCGTTACAAACGGAAGGACAAAGTGAATATACCCTGGGTGTAGGGTATCAAAATTAAAAAATGTTTTCCGGTGCCGTTCTTTTCTATTTTCATTTTCATTTTGTCTATAAATGTTTGTTGTTGGTTCTTCTTCAGCTGTTGTTGTTTTCGCGATTTTTCATGCGTTGTTGCTATATGCGTTGTTTCTAAAATTACCATTCCAAATAACATTTCCCTAGATCAGGATCATGTGCCATACGGCACGAAAGTAAATAATCTAGGCTTTTTTTTTGTTACTTAATATTTGATTTTCGTTTTTCAACTTCTACTTTTATAACACTTTCGAAAGCAATACAAAACAAATCGTCGTAATGAGAAAGAGTGCTAAGTCTATTTTATGACAAAAGTAATGTCACACATTATTTGCATAATAATCGGATATTAGATGTATATGATTTTATAAACTAAATTTCATCAATTCTGCGACTTTTCGCGAAAACAACCAAATTTTATTAATTTTTAACAAAATGAAAGCCAATTAAGCTTATGACATTACTTTTACAACAAAATTGACTTTCTCATTAAGCCGACGAAATAATTTTATTACCTTTACGACATCACTCTTGAAAAAAGTTAATATTCAAATATTTTCATAACCGTTTTATAAGCTTGATTCTTTAAAAAATGTTTCCATACATTTTGCAAGTTATTTTCCAAACGAACTAAAATAGTTTATAATAACTTATTATACGCTCATAGTAAGTTCGAGTAATGTGATATAGGCATTTTTGTTGCACGTAATTTTTAAAGCATAGCTGCTACCACTTTATGTATTATGTTTTCTTGGTGCATTGTGCAGTATATAATGATTTTGGAGTTCTTTAGCGTGAGCCAATCTTAAGCTTTTTCAACAAAAAGGCTAAAAAAAAATATATAAAATGCGGGTTATGTGATATACTATATACATATGAAAATTTTGGACCAAAAACTTGCATTTTTGGCAAAAAGACTATCGTGTTATAAAGTTGCTTTATACCCTATTCTCACTTGCCTTGTTAACCAGATGAATGCTGATTATGCACTAACCAGTATAGTTTTCCATATAAAAAGCTTTTCGATTTGTGTGGAAAAGATTAGCTTGTTTTTAAATAATTAGATCATTTAACCCAAAAAATCGGCTGGTGGCATCTCCAAATTCAAAAAATCCCAAGGAAATTAGGAAATTTCCTTTTCTTTTGACAAATGCAAAATGTAAACAAATAAAATATTTTTAATAAAAAGCAAATTAAAGCTAAAATCATAAATGTGTTCGTCTCAATTATTTAAAAAAAAAATTTAAATAACGAAATATAGAAAAATATATTCGAAAAAAGTGAAAATAGTGTCGTGATTTGGTAAACGCCAAAAAAGTGTCATTGAAATGATAGATGACTCATCAAGATTTTCTGATTTTAGGCTGGTTAACCAGGCAAGTGAGAATAGGGTATTAGTTGTGGAGCTTTTGCTTCAGGTTAATTTGAATCTGTGCCTTAATCACAACAAGGCCACCGATTTTGGCAATTTTTGACCTAGTGACACCCCTGGAACTTCAATAAATGGCATAAACACCAAGCAAATGAAATATAAAAATTTAGAAGAAAATTGAATACAAGTTTAATTTTACTGATTCTGACACTTGCTGACAGAAATAAACCTATTTTGGCCGGTGGAAACGCGTTGGATTTAAGAATATGATTTACTAACCTCAGCACAGCTTAATCTTCGGTGGAAGCAAGCTACAGCAAAGAATGTTTAATTCAAAAGTACGGCTTGGGCCTACTATTCATTTGCTAACGTGTCGAGTGTATTTGCTATACAAGCACAATTCAGGCAAGATATTTGCGCAACTTTACGGTCTGCCGAATGAACCAGTTCTCAGTTTTGTTCGAAACGTTTTTGTTTATTGGGGTATGCAT